>MQTX01000167.1:0-54543 GCA_009735665.1 Angiostrongylus cantonensis | reverse complement strand
TATATGTATGGTCAAAATTTAACAATAGTAATTAATTACGGGTACATCTTGTTTTTCTTGTCTACAATCAAAGTCTGTGGCGGTCATTCTGGCATAATTCATCCCTACACGAAATCAATTACAGTTTCTAAATACAACTTTTACGCACAACCAAGACTCTTCTTATAGGACTTGTAATTCTTATTTAGAATAGGTAGTCTTCGAAAGAATTTCACTCATGTGATGTAGACTTGGTCTGGAGTCTACTGAAACACTATAAGCAGCTTTTTTTTAAAAAAAAAAACAACGCCTGAATGTTGTGTGATCGTTTCTGTTACATATTGCAGCGTATTTCCGATCGTCCGATCTGTAATGGGCTTGTAACAACCGACACATCATTTTATCTCTGCTTGAACCCTTGATGTCACTTTCTTCAATAAAATGCGAAGGTGATGATGTCGATGAAGTTCCACCCCCAATGTGACGCGAGTGGACGTGACGTCTGTCTTGAAGTCATTCAGCTTGATGACTTACCGCACACTCATTACGTATCTCCCATGTGTTCACCAGACACGCTTGAGTGATTAATTGGAAGAAGAGGCTTGTGTGTATAAAATGTGGGCAGAAATCGATGCGTCTGCGCCATGAAAAGACCGAAATATACGTACCGCTTATTGATCGCTTCTACAAATGAATAGCAGGCTAGCATTTGATCACTTGTGTTCATGAAAGACTTTCTGTGGTTGTAGCTCTCAGTCTCCTTCGTTTTTGATGAAGCGGAGGAAAGCGAGGAAAGCAACAAGCTGTGAACTGTGGGCATCACAGTAATGTCATCCTTCTTTTCTTTCCATTTCGGTACTATTGTGCCGCTTCGTCTGTTAGGCTATCAGTTGCACGCTATTTAGCCTTCGATGTTAAACTTTATACTTATATGAGAAGTCCTCTACTGTTTTTTCAGCAGATGCCAATATAATGAGCCCTTCTTCTTAACAAATCCTAATCCAAAGGAAGGTTCTTGTGCCACTTATCAGTATAGCAATGTCTTCCTTCATCTAGCAAATTAGACATGAGCTTCAACACCACAACTATGACACATCTCCAGCTATATAGGGATCATTACCAGTTACATATCCGAATTTTTTAAGTGCTAACTCTCGTATGCCACACGCGCCCAAAGGTTCTTGTGCCGACTATCAGTGTAGCTTATGCGTAATCTGAATAGCTTGAGTCTATAATTGTATCTTTTATATGCGATGTAGTGCCTGAAGACGACTCTAACTCTGAACGGCGCAGTGAATTTATCAATACATACTACTTTTTAACCTTATGTACTGCGCTGAAGTTTCTGTTTAACAGGTTGACTAGCAGGGGAATTTCATGCAGTCTGCCTTATCGATCAAGTCAATGTTTATAAAGGTCTTAGTTTAAAGGTTAACATTTTTGATCAACAACTCAGCATTTTTGTATTTTCAATAGTTAAAATGGGCTGTGGCTTTCGTGCTTCAAATTCTGACGGTAGCATGTTTTAAATATAGTGAAATCCAGCCCATTGTAGCCTGGTGACGTTCTCCACGCCATAAGTTCTCTAGCTTTCGAAATTTTATCGTTGAATGTCCAGAAAACCACCATTTGACGCGTTTAGGTCGTGGGAGAGTTTTATCCGTGACATCCGAGTGATCAACGTCGATGTGTTATGTTATCTCATTTTATTATTTATTGAGTATCACAATCAAGTGGAGAAATGTTAACGTTGTATTATACCTTGTTGTAATTTCAACAGATCCTTCTACATGTAGACATGCACATATAAGCACAGGCAGAAAGTCTCAAGTCTTAGCAAATGCTTTATTTGTACGAATTTAGATCTTACTCTGGCATATCGAGCAACCTTCTGCCCTTCAACAGCTTCCTAGTCCTCATGCTTCGGCTGCAAGTGTTTTCTGATAAATCTCAATACGTAATAGTTGCCATAAATGTGCGAATTTGAATTGAGTTATAGGTAACCACGGTGCTGTTCCTTCCTACTGGACGACATCTAGTTTCGGGTGGTGAAGATGGAGTGGTGGCTTGTTACCGGATACCTCAGGCAGGCATGATGTCGCCTGGAAATATTGACCAGGATAATGACAATATTGGTAAATTTGGCATTGAAAACTAGTATCCTTCAGTTTGAAGACTGCTAATGTATTCGTGAGCATAGAGTTTTTCAGGTTATCTGGACCAGCAGGACGAAATTGAACCAACTGATATCGATCAGGAGATTCATTATGATGGATAATTCATCGTGAATAATTGAATTTATTTCTATGTAAAAATTATATCGGTTGAAGACCGATTGATTAATTAATCTGTTATAAAGGGATTTTTCCGATTGTGTTCATAAGAAGAAGACAGCACCATAAGTGTTATGGTTATTGACAGGCGTTGGTTACTGTGCCATCGACCTTAGTTCTCGACATCTCTTTTTTTTTAGAATAGAAATGAGCTACTCAGGATAATTTTTATGTTGTTAATTTTGCTGCTAAAGCCTCAGTTTTGGAATAATTGGTGCTCTTTGATAGTACGGAGTACTACGAAAAAATAGTGGTGGGAAGCAAAATAGATCGTGTGAAAGTTCCAGTTTAGTATCCTATTTCGAACCCACTGCGCAAATCGCTACGGTTCTATTTCATCGACAGTCGTGTTTAGGAATCTATCGTCAAGCTTGTCTAGGAACCTTAAGCTACTTGAAAGTCTCAAGTTTCTGGTGGTTTATTATGAATCGGACCATGTTTACATTTATTTTGGACTGCACACTTAAATTGCTTCCATTCCCTTAAGCGACATTAGACATCTGTCACGCTCCTCTTGCTTTGGTTTTCTGATTTATGATACTTAAGACGAAGCATAAAAGCATGGGTTCAGCGAATACGTCTCCGAAATAATGTTTCATTTAAGGGCTCACTGATCATGCAGAGGGTGGAGGGTTGACTTTTGTATTGATTCAGTGGTCGGCGGATACCTGGTCGAGCGTTAGTTATGGTGAACTCAACCTATTTAGCAATCAGTAAGTTGTTATGTGGCTTGGTTGGGGTTTGGCGGTTGTATAGGTGGTCGGTGATAACAGCGACTCAGTGGAATATACTATGCCACACGGAATCTATGTCATTAATTAGGAAATGAAAGACTACCGATTTACGGAACCTAAGAGCTGAGATGTCCGTTTCTTCATAGTCTCTTTTCCAAAGAATTCGGCGCTTGTTAATAGCAGGCGGATTTGTTGGACACTTTCGCGACTGCGCGGATTTCCCCGTGATCTCCACGAGTTTTTCGACAACTAAGATTATGGGCACGAAGTAAATAGTTTGAGAATGAAAAATATAGAGTTTTTGTCACATATGGGGCAACCTTGCTCACTAGAGACCCATTCGTGGATGCTATCTATTGTACCATGCTGGGCGAGATCTCACCATTTAAATCATCACGCTCTATCAGCCTCGGCAGCAAGAAGCAAAAGAGAATTCTTTTCTTTTGGGCCTCAGAAAACGTACAGCACCTTGGTGGAATAGGAAACTTTCTTGTTAGAAAGACTCCTATGTTGGTTTCCGGTTTGAGCGAGGTATTAGCGGTCGCATTAGTCATAAGTGACTCGTATATTCCGGGTCAAACTGTCCAGTATAGGTCATACACAGCCTACTTTCTTTTTCGGTTGGTTATTTTATCCCACAGGCTTTTGTAAGGTTTTTTGTATTCAACAGATTTATTTGGCGCCGCCTACCAGAGACCGAGAAGAGCTGTATTCCACACAAAGTAGTATGCAAAGAAAAAAAAATCTTTTTGACAAATTTATCCGCCGATTTGAGTCACCCATGACGAGTAAGAGCAGTCTGCCGTACCTGTACAGCGAAACTGGCGGTTTAGGGTTTTTTATCGCTATGGTAACATATTTAATCATGAGACGACTTATATAAAGATGTTTCAGCTGTTTAGAATGTATTACAGAAAATTTGGAGCTATAACAACTACGTAGTTTCTTATAACGGGAGCACTGTTGTTGCTCCTTATGGGATAACAGCTATCCTGCAGGACGCGGTTCCTTGAGAGTGGATATTCGCACCATTGACTGAGCTCCTCGCATACGCAATAATTCTGTATGAGAACTTGAACAACAAAATAACTCAATACACTTACAGAGAAGATCTTTCTGAACTAAAGGCATGAAGGAGGACATTTGTAAGGTGTCCTTGCAGTTCCATATCTGTTTAAAGTTCGGATTTTCAAACAGTTGAGTTCAAGTCCATGTTTATAGTGTAATTCTTGTTCAAATTTGAGAGACCCAAATTTTTGGGCCACATGCTCCTAGAAATCAGCACACATGAGGTCGTATATGTTAAAGATCAAAGACGGAGTTGTTTTCGGTCAATGTTAATGTATATAGTCGTGACTCGAGAACACTGGCGATGTTGAAAATTTTATTTCTTTTGATGAAGAGATCAAGGAATGGACCTGCGTTGTGTTATTGACGCTCCTTCGCAGCCGAATCCATAGTGTGGGAATCGATAAAGAATGTACGAATCGGAGAACTGGAAGTGTTGGAAAATTCGCAGCTTTAGCTGGTAGTCAGAAGAGGAGGTGAGGGTTCTGGAAGATTATTATTCCTCGGTGAGCATGTGGTTTAAGATAAGGAGTTTTTATATAATCTACAGGTATAGTTGATATAATCTTGTCAATAATGAGTAGTTATTAATGGTTACTTAATGCTGCAATGATTTGTCTGCACGAAGAGTCGGAAGATCTTCAGCGCTACTTTCACATAACTACCGTGGTGTTGCTGCTTGGGTAAGATTTTTCTCTGGAGTCTCGACAAGACCCAGCTTATTTCCAAATCTAACCAACAGCCATGTTCTTGTGGATTAAAAGACCTGGATATTTGTGGACAGGCTTGCTCCAGGACAGCGTTAATTACCGATTTTCGTTTGTTCTTGACCGGATCCGGATGCGGTGTCGCGGAAGGTTCAATGAATACGCTGGGGTTTAAAGTGCTGCTGTTTTGCAGTTCAAATCCTGGGAACAACTCTCTCAGTGATGGCATATTTTCACAGAGGATTAGGTAATAAATAGCATGAAGAAATAGAGACAGCATAAAATGTGCAGTATGGCTTCATCTACTCGTTATGTGTTAGCCGAATTAAAATTTGCAAAGGAATATTCTAGAGAAGTTTCTGAGTTAGATCTAAGGTTGCGACAGCAAAGAATGGCACTTAAAGTTTGAATCGATTCACGGACATTTCAAAATCTATCCTGCAGGCGAAACCGACTTTCCTATGAACAGTTTTATATAATTGGTCCTAGCAGAACAATATGCATAGGATTATTACCTTTTCGCCGTACCTTCCTGAGTAGAATATGTTGTTGCTAAGATTTCTTGATGATTCTCTAATATTCCGTGTGAACTGGCAATTGAGACGATCGCTGAAGCTGCCTATTCCCTTGTCTAAGAAGGGTGACGTAGTGGGAAGATTGGAGGTTTGAAGATGGTCACTTTCAGAACAATCCAACTCGTGGCAGTTGACGTTAGACTAGGTGGCACATACCACGCCTAGGTCTGGTTTTGCCGTAAACTTATCAATAAACCAAGATATTACCCATTTGTTCCGAGGTCAAGTAAAAGTCGGTATTAAAAAAGTTTATTGCTTTCTCTGACCTTAAAAAAGATAAAGTTTTTGGCGTCAATCAAACCCTGACAAATTCTCCATGTATTCGTCTTCATTAGGCATCGTTGGAGGTGACTGAGTGCATGTCTGATCTACATAGTGACTGTGATGGTCTACCAATGTATCGACACAGTGCTACTATCCTCCCAGGCAAGTCTGGTACGAATTTGCAGAACGCGGAGCATGGCAGACTTGGGGAGCCTAGGACGCGTTATCGAAATCGAGTGCACTGCAGTGTGCCTCTAACCTCTACCCACCTTATAACACCTTCGTGTTAGTTCAGTAATCTGGAGCGCTATTGGTCATTATTCTCGAAGTTCAGTGAAAGTGGGTTACTAAGATATAGCTGGTTTAGTTAACCTGACAGTTGTGGCAGTTGCTATTGTTTCGTCTCAGTCGTTTTTTTTTTCTTTTCAGCTGATATGAGCACAAGTGATTTAGTTGACTGCGATCTGACAATTTCCAACTTTTTCTTCCATAATGACATGGTGAATTCTAGTGCAGCTCTTTGTTCCTTGAAGTTTCGACGCAACTGCGCTAAGGCGTCCCTATATCTCCACCCAACTCAGTGTCGGTCTCTGTGGATCAAAGCGAGTTTCAGGGGGCGGGGTCAAAGAGTTGCTGCTTCACACCCAAAATTTAGAATTAAAATTGAAGAACGGCACCTGTTCCTGTAATTGTCCTACTCGGCAAATGAGGTCGATAAGATTTCAAATGCTTTACAGCCTCATTAACTATGACAAATCGAAAATTACAATCTCCGTTCATTGTTCAGTGCTCTTTTTATTCTCTATTCTGCATCCGAAACGTTGCCATTGTATTGTAGAGATGTCGCCCATGTGATAATTTTTAGACCACCTGGCCGACAGGCTACGTCATGCATAGTTGGTAAGCATAGACGAATGAAAGCTTACATAAAGCGACTAGGTGTAATAGTATACTTGTTATGAGACTCTGGTAGATTTAGGAGACCGTGTTTCCTCTGTTACTGTCCACCTTTCTTGTTTGAATAAACTATGGCGTCTCTGTGAACATATTAAACCTTGAACACCAATTTCAACATTCAGTCGAGAAAATATGAATGACAAACTGGGAGATTCGAACAGATGTTGCTTTGGGTGAGCAATGGTTAACTTGGATAAGCTTCCTATAAATGTAATGATATCCATGCATATGTGAGCTGTCGAGCATGCACGTGTGCGAATTAAATCCCACAACTCGTTTCATTAAGAAGTCTGTAATCAAGTTACTAAGAAATAATACATGGAGAAGCGGCTCTGGCACTCGGCAGGAACTAATGAAGAGATTGCTAGTTTCGGCTCGAATTGCTCGATGATCAGCAGGATTAGTAGTAGGATTAGTAGCACAGATAGGATGCTGCCCTATGATGGTGTCAGCAAGGGATGCAGTTACAGAGAATGGTCGTTTATCAAGTCGCTGCATTTCTCGCTTTCCTCGCAATATTCACATTTCACTTTTTTTAAAGTTAAAACAAGTATCATTAATAATGAACTCTGCCCACCACTGGAAATTAACTACGTTGACACGCTGTTTATGCATGGAGTGTCAATTTTTTATGAATTGACTTTTTTTAATCTCTGAGATTTGTATGTCCCAGTTTCTGGGAATTTTATGGGACAGCAGAGGTAGTGCAGTCTAATGAAGAACGACTATCGAGCACAGAATCTCGTGTCCCTCAAAGCCCTTTTGAGATCTGGGATCTGTGGAGCGTTGGCAGAGCTGTGCGCAATGTTTGTTGGCATGCCCATTTGCGCCAAATTCATTTCCACAATGAAAATCCGCCTTCACTCCGTCCACAAATGCACAGCACAACTTCAGTAGCAGCGCAGTGCTGTATGTCTGCGGTGAATGCATCTAAACGACATAGACTATCGTTGTGAACTTTAAGTTCTTAGTGTCGTCTGGATTTTGTCGCTAGATTGATCGGCTTTTTAGGCGCTATAATGCATATCGATAATTCTTCGCTACTTAGATGAACGTTATGTTGCTTCATCATTATGTTCTAGACGATCTAACGTTTGCTTTCACTACCTTCTTAGCGGAATTTATTCCTCTATCTTCTTTTCTGTTATGAAGCCATGATGTTCTTATGATGAAGATGGATACTTGGGCGGCCCGTCCCCACTAGTTGTGCAGGTCCCAGCATAATCTCCATTTTGCGAAGTTTTGCTGGCTTCGTTTTTGTTTTCCTGGATTACCGAGGTCAGCCTAGCCAAACTATACCGTAGGTTCCCATAGGCAGTCGCATCTTTTGTGGATCAGTGAGAAATGTGCCACCATAAGGCTAGTTTGTTAACCGGACGGTGGTCGATCCGGGTATTGGTCTACTCTTAGCTAGGCTTCCATAACTAGTAACGAGGTTAATTCACGTGAGATTTTCGAGCAATCTATGACCTTCGGATATTCATGGAGCTCGAATGCAGAGTGATTTCACAGGCAATTACGTTTTCATAGCTAGATATTATTAGCCGTAGATTATGTGGCAGTGTTTTCGTTCTCGTCGAGCTAAATTTGTTTTTGATGTTGTGTTTGTTTTTTCTAGTCATTTTGCTTCCGTGCTTCTTAAAAGTCTTCTTCATTATCTGGTCGTAACGGGGCCTTCTGACCTGTGTGCTTCTAGTCGATGAACTCATGTTAGGTCTAGGATTCTCAGGCGGATTCCAAGCTCAGTTGTCAGTCTCATGTGACCGTTGTGATCGTTGTGTGCTTCTGACACACCGTCAGTTATGAGTGAGATATTTACCGTTGTTTTTCTCAAACATCGTTTCCTGACACGCGGAAAAGATGTCCAACAAGCCTGGAAAAAACATCTCCATTTTTCACTTGTTTCTCACCCAGATTTCTTGCGTACAGTGAAGCTTTCTCCCGTGTAGGAAATAATTTCTAGAGAAAAGCTGACAGCACAAATAGCAAAATTCAGCTGTCAAATTCCTGTATGGAGCGGAGTGATTCTGCAATTCTGCAAGTGAATTTTGATAATTGTATTGAGTGATTATAAGAGTCTAATTCAGGTTGGTTGAGAACGACCACATTTATATCTCTTCCTTTCTCTACCGTCTTTCACTGTTTTCCTTTTCATGTCATGGTTGCAGTGATTCATAAGGGATGTGTGTAACGACGTGATTAGAGACGCCCAGCAATACACATGGGATCGATCCGACGCCCTAGATTCACCAAGTCTTCCATTCCTCCGCGGTGGGCAACTTGGTACCAGACTCGTTTGAGAGGATAGCTGCACTGGGTCGATATATTGGTAGGCCACCGAGCCAGATATGCATTCAATCACCTCTAAACGATGCTTAATGAAGTCCAATGCATGGCGCATTTCCTGAGGGATTGTTCGACACCGAGAGCTTCATTTTTTTTAGCTTTAGTGATTCATAACGAATCAGCATTGTTTCGATGAGTTCTCTTCAAACATAACTATTATGGTGTAACTCAAAGGACCAACTTTCTATAAACCTTAGCATAAATAATGTTATTATTTTTTTATTTGACACGTCTTCACGTCTACTGTGCGGATCCCAGAACTTCCCACATTCAATTCGCTTCCTCGCATCCATTGTCCACGACGTTCCAACTTTACGTGTGTCTTCGGCTGTTGGTTGAGGATTTTCATTTAATCTTGATTGTCGTAGAATGCTAATTAAGCAATTCTTCCTGGAGTCCTGAGATAGCCTGGCTGGAGCGTTCCCAAGTGGATTACATAGAGTGATTTTTTTCCAAACAAGTCCGGTTTCAATTTCCCGACCCCAGAGGGATGAGAAGCTTGGTTGGCTCGGAGCGGGATCGAACTAGCACCGTGCTGATGATGACGGACATCACTACCACTGTACTACCCACCTCTATCCCAGCCTATATTTATTACAGCAAGCAAACAGTTTTTAGAACTGGAGTCACAATATTTAACGTTTGCACATTGCTGTACTGTACTGGCTGATGATTCAATGAGACAAATGAGTTTGAAGAGAAAGAGCATGTGATCCAATGTCACGGCATCTCATAAAGCTTCTTCTATTCGTTGACGTCCTTCAGCAATTTATATTCAAGTCTATTTCTGTTGTTGTTTCTTCTTTTCTTCTTCGTTTTTTTGTCGTCGTTTGACCGTTCCACTGGATATTCTAGGTAGGGTAGATGATGAATGAGGAGGAATTAAGAGTGACACGTGTGCCACCTCAAGTCTAATCAGCCAAAAATATTCGTAATTACTTTTGCTTCAATGCATAAAAAAAATTTTGGTAAGCCGCTTCAATCTTCATGGAAGTAATTATTTCCCACAACGCATGGGAACCAGAACGAGCACAAGACTTCAGCATGACTCGCCCAAAGTGAGATCCGCTAGGTTATCCTCTGCATCGTGTATCTCTGTGTCATTTGCACGCCTAGTGGAATGCTAACAGGCATGCATCGAAGAAATTTTTTCAAGTGAAATCCACCATCCTCGCATAGAAGTCAAAACTTTAGCGCGTGAAGCCTTCGAACCATTTTGGATGGAATCCAAAACCTCAAAAATGATATATAGAGAGGAATTACTTATTATCATGCGAAATTTCAAACATTACCTCAGACTGATATCGTAACCTGGGAGGATATCGCTACCCATCCATGTGGGCTCTGTATGGTTGGTCTCCACAAAGAATACTCACTCGAAGGCCCATAGAAAACATTGATTGTATAAAGAATATAAATTCAATGATGCTGAGATAATCACAATTTTAACTTATTATCTACTGCCTACTCTTTTTATTGGCAAGTTATATGTTGCGAAATATAACTTTAATGATGCGGAGATATTTGCAAAACTCCGGACCGCAGGTGTTTGCGATGGGGAACGGACGAGCTATTAGGGGAGCTAACGCGTTCACCACCACAACATGCGAGTCCTTCGTTTCGCCCGTCTCTCAGCTAGTTCTAGACACCTGCTGGCCGGAGTTTTGCAAATACCTTAGCATCATGTAGGCAGTAAACAGTAAGTTCAAATTGTGCGAGGAATTATTCTATATTTAGAACTCTTTTGTTTCAATGCGACTGATAATTGGATATCATAGTTTTTCTGTCGGGACTACGAGATGTTTGGCTGACACGATTGCAGTCAACATGACTTTCACAAGGTTTAAAGAAAGCGAAATCCGCCGAAACGTTAGTTGTTCTTAACACATAGTATATGGCAACAACCTCTTGTGTGTTTATCCAAGGAATTTAATCACCAAAGCGTTGTCATTGTTACATATAGCATGTGTGATATCTTTTGCGATTTAATATCTTGAAAGTTATGGTGTACGCTGAGCTTGAGTGTAGCGTTTAATATTTGCGGATTCCCTTCAGAATTGCTACTAACAACGTTATGTGGAAGTAAAACGGGAGTATATGGAAGTGAAGTTCTATGAATGTAAAGCGAGCTCTTCGGCTTTGTTCAGGAGGCATTCTTAATGAGATGGTGAATAAGTGAATCTGAACAATTGCTGACTCTTACGCGCCGTGTGCATGGGAAGAGACTTCTATAGGTGAAATAGACGACGATAATTATGATGTTGCGGTTCGGTTGTAACGACAAAGTGGTAATAACAAAGGGGGAGCGTAGGAGAGCGTAAAACAGATGGAAAAGGGAGGTGAGAGCAATGCTCAACCAGCACATCATCCTTATCTCGATTCCACACCTTTTGCTCGAAGAAACTTTCTGCTTCCGGAGCTCTGTCGATTCTCTTGACAAGCTGTGGTTGCGCAACTGGTGGTCTACGTTTTCTAAAGTGCGAGTATTTTAGCATTTATCCGCCAAATAATGGCTGTATGTAATAATGGCGACATGCTGGGGATTAAGCTCTTTTTTTAAGCTTCTTTCCACTTTTTCATTGTCAACAGTCTCAATAATTTTTTAAAATGATAGTCGCTGGTAGATGTTCTCGTGCAACGCCTTTGACATGTCCACAATGTGGGTGTTAGATTTGTTCTGGAGAATGGAGTCATTTGTATGTGTTTATATTATTGAGCTTACACGAGCTTTATACGAGATGTTTATTCGGCTAACGTTTCGACGTCTTCGATCAGAGCCGACGATCCTTGTCGTTGATCCAGTGGTTGTTCCTCTTCTCGATGTGGCGGTTTTGCCTCGCATCGAACCGGATCTTCCTCAGTTGCGCATCTTGAATGAGCCGAACACACTCGGCAACACTCTTTTATACAGAACAGGTGTTGTTGATATGATTATCACTTGATGATAGTTTGTTTCTCAAGCGGTAATCCGCCCTGTAGCAGTCGGTATTTTGCTAGCTAGCAAATGGCGAATATCAAATTTTAATTGTCATTTCAATCATAGAATCATTTGCATTTGCAAGAAATTCTTTAACTGAAGTTTTAAAGCGAGGTTCCAGATGGGTAGTTTATAGATCTGCCACTGCTACAAAATGTTTTATTTACCATCTGCTGTGCTTAGTTGATTGGAGAAGCAGTCAGGAAGAGTTGAAAGAGGAAGATTCCACAGACTCATTGCGCAGCGAATTTTTGTTAAAGGTACGGTTCCTCTCGAATGACTCGCTTTGTAGATGATATTCACACCATCTTCGGATCCTTGTCTCATTTGGTTCAATGCCGAAAGTGGATAGAAGAATAAACGAATATATGCATCGAAAAATTTATTTCCGAAGCCATAAGCGAGTGAACGTGAGGATTGTCAAAGATCTCCCCTTCGCCTTAATTGAAATGCCTTGTGTACTTGTATCCCTCAGTCTTCAGCCCATTAATTGGAATTCCAGGCTAAGAGGATAAAAGAAGAAGGTGAAAGCAAAAGCTAAAACGTGTTGAGATTTAGCACCTTCGTAGGCAAAATATATTCCAGTACTTATAAATAAACCGAACTATTCAAATTCTTTGTGGTAAAGGTAGAAAAAAGAACGTATTTTTCCACTGTGTTTTTGGAAATAATTAGACCCTCTGCTCTTAGGATGCTTAAGGGAAAATTAATTAATGTTGATTCATTCCCTGTGCTTATCTGATCCTACTCGGCGTCATTCCGCCGACGTCAGTCGAACGGCTTCTTGGTATGGAATTAATTCAATCAGTTGCATTTGGTTATTTCCTTATTACAAACAAACAAACTGACAGCGAGTTCATTTGTAACATGTCGCACTTGATAGGTACAATTATTTGCTAAAACAAATGACAAGTAGTCCTTAACTAGCTGAAAGTTAACACTGGTACCTTTCACTGTTTTATTAACAGCAGGTGTAGATTTTATGGCTGGCTGCAAATGATTCTAAATCGAGACTTGAAAGGCGTATGCATGATCATTATTAATGATTACGATAGTGGTTGCAAGGCACAAGGTAGATGTCAGCATTTCGTCATAACTTCAATAATTAGTGACATAGACAACTTCCAGGGATGGAAAAGGTTGACTGAAACTCTTTTACCTAGCTGAAAGTTAACACTGGTATCTTTCGAAGTGCTTAGTGACTCCAAGATCCATCATCAATGAGAAGTGTACCCAGTATATGGACTAATTGGCAGTAGAGCATCGCTAGCTTGATTCAACTGCGGACCACCGTATTTGTATAGACCAGGTATGTATTAGATCAAGTGTAACGATGCTTGATGAAGTCAAAAGCATGACGCATCTCTCAGGGGTTGACTAAAGCCGAACTCTTTGTCCTTTTGCTTGTTATCCAGTACGTGACCGCTGTGGTGCTACATAGTACACTGGCGTACTTCGCGTCATTTCGGGGTTGCCACTTAACTCCATGATGTAGCACGCACTGCAAGCGTTTTTAATTGGAGTTCGTCGTTCAGTGTACGTTATTCTGTTGAACACCTGCCCACTTTGATAATTCGTGCAACCCCGGCCTGAATTCGCCTCCCTGAATTTTTCTGAATTTCCTAGTTAAGCTTAAACTGCATATTTAAACACTTTGTTGAACGCAGACTGAAATTTTATGTCTGATTTCCTCTTCTTTATTCAGATTTTGCTAACCGACTGCTCATTCCTGACTTTTTGAACTCGTTTAGATCGATCCTATATCTCTGTTTAGATTCGATCATGACGAATTGGTTCAGTCATAAGGATTTATTCCGAATACGGTACATAACCAAGTGTACACATGAGTTTTGGTTTTCAGTTAAGCAAGGACTTACAGATGTAATGGAACCGATCAATGAGATTCGAAAGAGGGATAAATTAAAAAGATATTCAACCTTATTTATATTTATATTATGCCCTCCACTTTCCTCCTGCATTTACTCGATGTTTGACCAGCTAGTGTTGCTACATGTAATGGCTTGCAAGTTTTCGTCTCATAACATTGTCTTTTGAGCGGGATCTAGAGCAATCGCTTCAGAAGTTATGATTTTGTTCCTGCAAATTCTCGATAAGGGCGCGTGTGGCGCAGTGGTTGGAGGCGCCACTGCGGCGCGCACGTGAAAATGCGCTCATGGCCCACCAAACCTTCCATCCCTCCGGCGTCGGCAAATTGGTACCAGACTTGTCTGGGAGGATAGCAGCACTGGCTCGATACATCGGCCGGCCACCGCGAGTCATTGTAAAGGCCAGATATGCATTCAATCACCTCCAACGATGCTTAATGAAGTCGAATGCATGGCGCATCCCTCAGGGATTGATCAACGCCGAGAGCTTTATCCTTTTATTTTACATTCTCGATGACACCAATATCTTCATTAGATGTTCGTTTCACCTCTTTCAATGGAAAACTTTCACATCGTTGCACCCAGGTAGTGATGGTCAAAAACACACATGTACATAGCAGTAGTGATGGCTGTCCACTGATTACAGAGCAAATGTTTTAAAAGACGATTAGTTCTTACTAGGCGATGTAGAATAGGTTACCACAGGTCACGAAGTTTTCTTCTATTTTGCCTTGATCGGAATGTTTGCTATTTCACGAGGGTTGTTAGCGCTTCTATTTTAAAATGTATTGTCTATGAAATACCCAGCAAGTGCGAAATGTCGTCACCAACTACGTCATAGGAGGAAGCCTATAGGAGTTCATGACCCGTGGGTTTCATGAAAGACAGGTGGTGTGCGGGTGCAAAAGCTGTCGTAGTCGCGAATCTAGTCGAATTGTTCATTTCGACTCGATCGCAGTTGTCATTGCCATTCTCGCCACTAGTAAGCTGTTCTTTTCAATTTCACTCGTTGCAGCACTAGTCAGGAATGGAACCGAGATTTTAAGTGGGACTCGATTAAACATGAAGTCCTTTCACTCAACTGGAAATTGTCTTATAGAAATTCGAGTTTTTCACAATCATTTCATCTGTACCCAATTACGTCCGCAGGGGCATAAACAGTTTTAATCTTAGAAAAAGAGTAGCGAGATGCACCTCCTATCACCACCTGTAAATCGGAAACGAACAGCTGGGCGCAGAAAACTCTGTCTATATGAGCTTCATGCATTAATATAACTAAGCCATTTTAGTATAGTAGCGAGATGCACCTCCTATCACCACCTGTAAATCGGAAACGAATATAACTTAATATAACTAAGCCATTTTAGTATTCGCTGAAGACCATCCTCCACTAACTTGGTGAATTCTATGGAAAACCACGAAATTTCTTTGATTTCTCTTTCACTCTCTTTCATGACATGAAGTACATTGGACTATGCAAAATGACTTTCTAGAAATGCACTGATTATTTGTGAATCTTGATAAATAATTTTGGATGTTTCATGGTTATACTTGGTTTTAAAAGAGTAAATCTTAACAAACAACAAATAAAGTAGAAGATAAAGCTCTTGGCTATGATCAATCCCTGAGGGAGGCGTCATGCATTCGACTTCATTAAGCATCGTTTGGAGGTGATTGAATACATATCTGGCCTTTACAATCACTCGCTGTGGCCTACTGATGTATTGAGTCAGTGCGACTATCCTCCCAGACAAGTCTGGTGCTAATTTGCCGACCCCGGAGGGATGAAAGGCTTGATGATGGGCCATGGGCGCGGGGTTCGATCCCATGTGTGTACTGCAGAGCTCCTCCGACCACTGCGCCACATGCGCCCTTAGTAAATAAAGTAATAAAAAAATTCAATTGGAACGGTGTAAAGCCATTGCTTGACATTCTGGTCATAGAATGGCTCCATGACGTTAGTCAAGATTAGTACTTTTTTCTACCCTTTTCTTTCCATATTTTTTTCCACACTTTTTCCTTGACTTGACCATTGAAAAATTCATTTGAGTTTGTTTAAAAGCACATTCAAGAAGTTTTAATGGATAAGTGTGGCTTTTGTGGACCTCCTTTTTCAGACTACTCGGTTTTTTCGTCATCGCTCATCAATTTTGTCTTCTTTATCCTTTTTTTAAAAAGAGCTTTTGCATCTCTCTATCTGCAACGACAAATCTTAGTAAAGGAGTCTTGTCCGGAATGTTGTAAGGCTTTGTGGAGCATCCTTCGGTAATTAGTAGAACACGTATGGAAAGCGATCGCATGCCTGTCTCCGCTGAATTTGATTAGTGTCACCACAACGTGTATAAGCTCATATTTTGGCCATGTCGGAGAAGATGCGATCAATGTACTCAAGCAGCGTCTTCCAAAGATGAACCGTCACACTAACAATCCAACTGGTCTTCTTGGTTTGGATCATTCCAGGATGGCGCGCCTTCGATATCCAGCCGAATAAGTCTCAAAAAAGCGCACTTGGTTGTTCATATTGTAAGAAGAAGACAACAGGACGAGAAGAACTAGAGAGCGGGTCCCGATAGTATCAGAATGTCTTGAAATAAGATCGTTAGACATATGGCCGGCGTGTTCGTTGCACGCTTAACATTCCTTGTACTCATAACTGGTATAAACGTCGTATTTGTCAAGCCGAAGTCGGGACCACATGCAATACAGCCACCTCCACGAGTGATGGCTGCAATGTATGAAGGTAACAAAATGACTGAAAGAAGCGCTGAGATCCGCGTGATATATGAATACCGGCCATCCGTGAAAAACTTAACTAAGCACATGCTTCAGCTCCTTTCTTTGCGAACATACTACGTCTGTTCTGAATATATTTATTTCTGTCCAAGATTTGAAACGATAACGATTCAACAATTTTAACTACGTCACTTGATGGAGAGAGAGAGAGAGAGGGAGTAAAGAGACAGAGGGAGAGTGGGAGGAAGAGAGAGAGGAGAATTTCTATATATGTAAGCATAACCAGCTGGAATTCAACACTGTAGCGGCAGTACAATGGAACACCAAAATCTCGTACTGCAGTAGAAAGGATGGAAAAAAGAGGGTAAAGCTCTCGTCGTTGATCAATCGCTGAGGCAAGCGCCATGCATTCGACTTCGTTAAGCATACATAAAGCATCCACAGAAATGATCGAATTTATATCTGGTCTATCAATGACTTGCGGTGACCTTCCAACCTATCAAATCATCGCCTATCCTCTAAGACAAGTTTGCTACCAACTTGCCAACCACGAAGGGATAGAAGGCTCGCTGAGCCCGAAGTGTGGTATCGAACTACTAATCAATTTTTTACTGCATAGCTCCTCCAAGTACGTGCTGCACACGCCTTTCGTGTTACTGTAGACAATTAAAATAACACGCGCCTCCAAATGGCTGCTTCCCATGTTGATTGCTCACGGAATCTATGAAGCTGTTAAACAAGCAATGAACACGGGTGGAAAAAGTAGGCGAATTGATGCAGTCATCTGACTGTAAGCTTTTGCCCAATTCTAAATACAGTCGGCTTACATGATAGCAATCCCTCACGCCATTGAATTTATTTGAGCAAATACGGAAGGTTCAACACTAGTAGGGGCAACAGAGAGGCTCCTGCTAGTGTTGAACCTTCCGTATTCATCTACGTCGCTTTGACCGCTGGTGTATACCAGGTTTCTGACATCTAAGTTTGTTATTTAGCTTTACTGCGATCCGATGCAAGAAATTTCGAGATTTTTTACCGTCCACTTAAATTGAAATTTACTAGGACGCTAGAACATCGCAAAGTTCCACAGTTCCGTGGCTTATAGAGTAAAGCAGAATAGTAACATACTGAAGTATATGTTAATAATAACATCATCAGCTTTTCTTGGTGACATTTATCTAATTACTTCAGTATAGGCCGATGAAAAAAGTTGGGAATTAGAGCAAGAGAGCCATCAAACCTAAAACGTGGGTGCGTAAGGGTTATCTAGATCTCAACATAACGGGGAACATGACCGTGATAAACCGATTGTAATTTAATACCTTTTATTGTGTTCTGTGCATCTCCGAATCCCTCAGATAAGTTGGTCGTGATCGTATGACGAACTTCTTTCGCAATTGGTAAGAACGACAACAGGAATTAAGGCGCTACAAATGTGCTTTAAATGACGTGAAAGAGCAGAGAATAAGAAAAAAAACTCCGGATTCCGCCCACTTCTTAAAAATCGTGGTTCTATGTAAAAACCGGGCTATTGCTCCGATCAGCCGAGAATGCTGTTTGCATCACACCATTCAGTTTCAACGAAACACTTCAGGTGCGTCCATCGCTTGCTCATGGCACAGGTTTGTTGCTTTTATTTACAATTTGTGATCCATGAACATATTAACACATTGTACGGATCGCAGCACTTCTTGCATTGAATCTGTTTCCCCCATCTATCGTCGACGATTGTTTTGAACATCTTACATGTGGCGTCCGTTGTTACTTGAGGATTTTCGTATCTGTTGTGAATATCGTTGAAAGCTGTTCGAACAAATTTTCCCTGAAATCCTAGGATAGTTATTCCTGGGCATTCTCATTTGGAATAGAGGGAGTCGGATTGTCCCAGATAGTTCTGATGCAGATTTCCCAACCATAGAGGCATAGAAGGCTTCATGGTCACGAAGAGAGGCAAACCTAAGCCTAGACCGGTTGAACCGTCCGCTTAATGAACTGCATCACTACCACTATGTTAATCTCTCTATTTGTTTTTTTATTGTCGTAAATTTAGAACAAAGAATAATAAATTTTACTGCTGATTGAAAAATTTGAGATATTTTTCAAAGCCTATAATCGCCATTACGATTTCCCAAGTAGTCGACATCAATAATAAAACTGGTTTCTAACTAATTTTTCCTCACTACGAACATATCCACATTTGATTCCAACGACTGCAGACTACTGACTGCCTGGTCACAAATTCCAAAAAGAGGATGTACCGCATCACTTGTAGCCCTGTTATTCATCGTATGACTAGAGCCACTAGTGATGTTTTCATTCGTCCTGTGATAGAGTGTGATTCTATCCCGGTGCTTACTTAAGGAATCACCCAGTGTATGATGAGCTTCACTTCTGTTATTTCTAATCATAAGGTAGACGCTATCAGGTTGTCTTTCTCTGGCGTGGTGGTTTACCTTGCACTGGCAGAGTGGATGTGAAGGTGGTTAGTTGAAGATGGCGTTTAACCACCTCTTATCTATTTTCATGAATTGATTATAAGTTTTGAGCGAAACGATATCATAGGTGCAATTATCCCTTAATTCTTTCAGAACGGGCTCATTATAAGGAAATACTGGTTTCGTCGTTTTTTCACGCAAACAAAAATTCGATATGGCATAATGCAATTATGTACTATTTCAACTCATTCTAGTTGTATTGTTTCTCTCTGTCTTGGCCCACCATGTCCATCAGTCCTCTCCGATTTGTGAATGCGGTGCAAGTCTGTGCGCTAAGCAACCAGCTGAGATCTCTCACTCACCCAAACGAAACATTCGCTATTTTTTTCTAAACTATCTAAACTATTCAACTGATATGAGCCTGTTACAAAAAGTTTATTCGGTTAACATTTCGGTGCTTTCGCCTTCAACAGAGCGGAGTTGATTCGAGTCGATGGCCCACGGGTGCTCATCCTTGCGATGTGGGCATTCTTTGTCGTATCGAGTAGGGCACAATGAAATAGAAGTCCGCTTGAGTGAAGACCCTCTCTCTGAGGTGCCTTTTTACACTAGACATTTGTTGATCTACCGACATCATCAGATATGATGAGCTTTTATGGTGCTAATGCATCCTGCAGCTTTCGGCATTTCGTAGTTCACACATAGCATAGTACTGTCATGAAAACCGGCTTTTATTAAATCTCGGCAAGAAAGGCTTCGAATAAAAATAGCTTTAAAAAAATGACCTGATTGCTTCCGGACGAGCAATGAGGAAACTAATTCATGACTTATATTCTGGTCGTTTCAGAAGTTCACCTCTTTCCATATCACAAAAGATGGTTACATCTTTATAACGGGAAAATGGTTATATCGTCCTAGAAAGATTGATTGCAATATAATTAACGTCCTCTAAAGCATCTCGAGAGCAGAAGAAACCATTTTGTCTCACTTTTGTCACTTAAACCAATACCGGAATCCACCGTCCTGGTACTAAACTAGTGGCATGATGGCAAATTTCCCTCTGATCCACAAGGGTGACGACTGCTTTTGGTGGAGATGACTGGGTTAAATTTTTGCCAGACTGCTCTCGGGACTCCAAGGAACCACAATGACTAAACCAGCAAATCTCCGAAGAATGGAGACCATGCTGGCGCAGTATTAAAAGTGTTCCTCATCAAGTGGAAGAGCGAATAAAAAATTCCGAGTTAAGCCGATGGTGAAGGGTCAGAGACGTCGCCGTGTACATCAAATTATGCATCTTAATGAGAACAGGTGGATAAGAACCATTGACCACTGAATCCCACAAGATGCGTAGGGCAGGAAAGCAACCGATTGGTCATACTTTTTGCGAAGGTTCTAAAATAAAAATATAACGCTTTTTGAATTCCTAGAGCAAGGGTCAGCACGAGATACTCAACGAGCACGAGATACTCAACGGAAGGGCAGGTAATATATGTAAGTGAGAGTTAAACCTTATTTCATATGGTTTTAAAACGTTTAGAACAAGATAAGAAAAGGTCGTTTAAATACGATAATTATCTGATTTTTTTAAAAAATGACATTAGCTTAGGTTGCAAAATTTCGCATTTCATCGATTGCAAACACAGCTTAGGTGAACTATTATCGGCTTTTCTCCTAATTGGAAGCATCCGTTTCGAAATTATTTGGCGACGTTTCGGAGAGTGCAAGCCGTTCATGCGCTAATGAGCCATTTTCTTTAACTGGGACTTTTTACGGATGTTTCAAAGCCCTGTCATCCATCCAACCCCATGGTGGGCGTGTCGCGCGATCGGTCCGGCCAATGACAGACTAGGCCTCGGCCAACCTACTTGGTGCCGTCCACTTTCGGCAACACGTCCGTCGTCGAACTGGAGTCCCCCACAGTACTGAAGAGACCACGAGCTCCGCGGTACAACCTGAGGTTCCGTGTAATCCTGAGAAGATCACAGACCATCGTGAGCATCTGAGCTACCAAAAAACCCGCTTCACTCAATTTCTGCTACAAAAATGCGTCCCTCACAAACTCTCCACTTCCATCTGTTCAATACGTTGAAAACCTTTGCCATTATTAAGAAAGAAGTACGTCTTGCAGATATCTAACGATAGTAACCAGCAAGACGTTTGTAGGCTACTATTTTTTATATTGTCGCTACTATCTGTTTGCACTATCTTCAGTCTTTAAGAGGGGAAATTCTATTCGAAAATTATGGTTGAAGATCCTTTTCCCTATGAATCTTGCTCCCATAATTTTTTAAATGAAAAGAGGGTAGGCCCTGAGGAAGGTGAAAGCGCAGAAACGTTAGCCGAATAAAAGACCTTATACACCAGCCTCATGTCAGCTCAATCGTTTAGAAAATTGTTTGTCATTGTTATCGGGATTTAATGAATGTCAGTTTTCAAGATTTTGCTTCCACACTTTTTCTTTGTATTGTTGCTAACGCATCGTTTATGTTTTCTCCCTTCTTTTTAGCTTTTATAACACCAAGTTGGGCTACCAAAATGCTTGAAACGTTTCTCAGCCGGAACTCTATAAAAGGCGGTCGATTCGAATTTGAAAGGATGCAGAGGTGGCCTTCAGAAGACAAAAGAAATGAAATTCTACGGACAAAGCATTCAATGAATTTCTAAGCAATATGCCTTCATTTTAATGCATTCATAAGAATGAAAGGGTAAAAAGTTATGCGTTGATTGCGCCATAGGAAAGGCGCCATGAATTCAACTTCGTGAAGCATCCTGAAGGTCATTAAATATATTGGCCTACACAATGACTATTGATAGCCTACTGATATCTAAAATCAGTGTTTTAATCCTGACAGAAAAAGTCGTCACAAATTTGACAATCTCGGAGGAATAGAAGGCTTAGTGAGCCGGAAGGACGAGTCAAACCAACGGCCAGGTCTGTATTGTAGCGCACTTCTACCACTTCGCTAAACGCGAGCACAGCGAAGCTATAGATCAAATTATAGGCTTGAAGATGAAATTCTAAGTTTTCGCCAAAGTTACGCAGACGTGAACTTTTCGTGCACCTACAACGAATACGCCAGGTGTCGTGACATCGTTTTTTAGCGCCTCTTGGTCTTAAAAATCTGAGCAAAATTCGCCATTTTCAGTGAGGACAAGCTACTGACTCAATAGCTGTGGCTACTTATTGAGAAAAAAGGATAAAGCTCTTGGGTTTGACCAATCCCTGAGGGATGCACCTCGCATTCGACTTCATTAAGTATCGCTGGAGATGGTTGGTTACAAATCTGGCCTTTACAATGACTCGTGTTTGCTTACCGATGTATCGAGTCAGTGCTGCTATCCTCCCAGACAAGTCTGGTACCAATTTGCCGACCCCGGAGGGATGGAAGGCTCGGTGGGCCATGGGCGCAGGGATCGATTCCACGTGTGTGTCGCAGTGGCGCCTCGAAACACGGCGCCACACGCGCCCTTATTATTATTACATTATACTTTTTAATAGCTCAAAACAATTCCCACTTTTTAAAAGATGAAAAGTTTTAGTGTCGTTCCAGTTCTGTTACCGGGTGCCATTCTGCCTCGACTGCTTTTTCTCAAGGGAACCTTTTCTGAAAATTTCATACTTTGTTACTTTTAGAGCAACTTTAGAAAATTTTAAGTAACTCCTTCAACATCAATACGTATCAGTGAGCTGGTATTTTTCCTATGATTAATAAATAAGTATATAACTTTGTAATGAGTGACTACTCGTTATCCACGTTCCATGGCGTATGTGTCAAGTCCACGGATTTCCACCGGATTAAATTCACGGTGGATTCTGTTGGCAAAAGATCTCTGCGTGATCGAGGTCCTGAAGCAACTCCACTACTAGCCAACATTATTGCCCCGCCTGCAAGCCGATCACAGAGAACTCCTCATCACTAGGGTCACACATGACGATGGCGACGTAGCTGCATCAACGTAGACGAGGTCCCATCTCTTTTTTTTGCGACTAAGATATCTTGGTAAGGTGCTCTGCAAGTAATCCATTCTTCTTTTGTGGTTGGCTTCACTCCAGAACAAAACAATTTCGTCCAAGATGTTTATGGCTTCGTTCGGCTGAATTGCCGCTTGGTTGTTCCTTTTTTGTATGGATTTCATGTCTTCCTTTAACAAGTATTCTTTTAAATGCAGCGATGACATCAATATGGCTGGGAGAAGCTTAATTAAAGAAAGAATCGACCAATGAGTTAGCAGGTTCGGAAGCCACCATGCACATTCTCAACGAATAAAGACATGTTGAGAACCGAAAACTGACTTTCTCACCATTTAGGTAAATGTATTGAAACCTTGAGCTTGCAGGATGGTTCAGAACCGCCAGAAATCACGAACTCTTTGCCGTTCTGTCGGACATTGCCACCATATTCGGTAAATGTGAAGGGTTTACTTTATAATATGCTGGAAATGGAAGAGATTTGTCACGTAAGCCGAGAAATATGTAATATCTATATAGTGAGTGCCCTCGTAAACCAAGAATGAGAGGTGAAAAAACGAGTGGATGACGACGCGTATGACAAATATTAAGTAAAAACAAATGAGAAGGTAAACGAGTAAGGAATTCGATATTTGAACCGGCTGTTATTCTGCGAAGAGTTTTTCATAATTCCCGTGTTGTCAATAGAACTAAAGATTTCTGCTTAAAGGATAAAAGATAGAGCTCTCGGAGTTGATCAATCCCTGATGGATGCACCATGCATTCGACTTTATAAAGCATCGTGGGAGGTGGTTGAATGTATATCTGGCCTTTATAGTAACTTGCAGTGGCATACCGATGTATCGAGCCAGTGCTGCTATCCTCTCAGACAATTTTGGCACCAATTTGCCGACCACGGAAGGATGGAGAGCTGGGTGAGCTATGGGCACGGAGATCAATTCCACGTGTATTTTGCAGGGCGCCTTAGACTACTGCGCCACACGCGCACGAGATTTCCGTTTAAGAAGAAAAATGGGGAAAAAATTAATGTTTTCATTTTACCAATGCGAAATATGATGTGCAAGGCCATTTAGTCCTAGAAGGGCAAGAAAGTTAGGTTGGTTAGTCATGAAGGAGAGACTGATTCCTCACTTTTTCTATTACGTCCTATCTTTGCGATACTACTTGTTTTCGCTGTAAAAGTTGTTTTGTTGGGAAAATTAGATACACTTCTCAGCGAATAGGTGGGTTTCCGCATAATACAAAACTTACTTATTTTTCAAATTGCCACTTGCAGTGCAAATCAAATTCACTAAATCAAGCTGTGCCATAGCTTAAATTCTTGATTCAGTGGATGCTGAAGTTGACAGAAGTTTCCTCTACCATTTACTGAGGTATTCTAACGCGTGTAACGCGCTGGTCAGAAGTTCCATGCAATCCACACGTGGTCACTGGTCCGGTCGCGTTAATAGGGTTCATAAAGCTTTCCATTCCTCCGCGTCCAAGAGTTGATACCAGAGTAATCTGGTAGCAGCACTGACTCGATACATCGGTAGGCCACCTCCAGTTATTGTACAGGCCAAATACGCGTTCAGTCGCCTCTAACGGTGCTCAGTGAAGACGAATGCATGGCACCCTCCCTCAGCGATATATCGATGTCGACGAATTCTAGCTTTTTATTGAGGTTTTTATGCTATTTATGGTCTTTTCTTTCGACGTGAGAACCAGATATGTGCTTAAATTGTCTTGGTTGAACTCCACCGGTTGAGTGAAATGCGACGATGAATTGGAACATGTCCACCTGGTTATTCGCTTCCATTGAAATGGTTGATGCAGGAAGTTGTGGGTTAGTGTTAAATTGTGAACAAACAAATGGATACTGCTAAAGTCTTACCCATTATTTGTTGAAATTTGACTGCGCGTGTAGGGAAGTAGTTGGAGGTGTTTGCATTACACATCTGCCCAATGCCACGTTCAGGATCACCTGGCCTTCCATCTCTCCAATTGGTACCAGCCTTGTCTGAGGGTGTAGCAGTACTGACTCGATACATCGGTAGGCCACCGCGAGTAATTTGTTGGACAAGACATGCACTCTATCACCTCTAAAGTTGCTTACTGAAAGCGAATGCATGGCGCATCCCTCAAGGGCTGATCAACACCATACAGCTTCATCCCTTTTTGCTGTTATTTTTCGTTGTTCTTATCGTTGATTTTGGACAATTGCTGATAGTTGTGGATTGCTAAAACACGTGTGGAACGATATTACTGAATTATAGGAGAAGGTTTGCTCCGTGTTGTTACAAGGGCATTTGCAAAATGATTGAAAAGTTACTCGCTGTTGTAAAATTCCCATAATTTGTTTCTCAACTGTAATTTCTACAAGGAGGAAATGGCAGAAGAAAGGCCCGATGATCGACTTTCTATTAATCTCGTCATTAGATTATAAGTGCCTTGTTTCTTGTTCAGCAATCGCCAGATTGTTATACTAAAAATGACCCACCAACTATTCTCGTCCGAGGGTGATCCTCCAAACACAAAACACAAAAGTGTTCCTTCATTACACACTTCTTCATTCTGGCGAACGTCTCGTTCTGCTTGTTTCGTAGTGCAGTTCGAAATAGTTTCATTTCGATACCTATTTCGTTACCTCGTACTTGTGGACTTTCCTCTGGCAGAACGCAAACATCATGCAGTCGCTTTTTTTTGAACTTCGGCATGACTCAGTGTTGAAAATATCGGCGGAGAAAGTTGATTTGTTGTCTGTCTAAGACAATCTTCTGTCTTAGTGACAGAGCTTCTTTCAGAAGTCGAAAGTATTTTACTGGTACATCTTGTAACTGTTCCCAGCATCGACTTTCTATTAACCTCCTCATCGGATTATGTTGAAAATTATGTTTGAGAAAAAAGTTTACGACACGGAGTTTTATTTAAAATTATTTTAAAATTATTATAAAATCATAATTTTAAGATTAAAATTAAAATTTATTCATTTGAAATCGATGCAGATATCAGCATTCTCTGCTACTTTCTGAAGTCTCCCGAAACTAAGCTAACTGATTTCACCAGGAACACTTGCGGGGTGGAGGAGATAACATCTCGTTCATGTTTTTTCAACTCTATTGGCTCGTTAAGGCAGACTTTCAGCATAAACGGATGCCAAGGAAAAATTCATAGGGCATTAAGTCAAGGCCTCCGTTTGGCCACTCATGGGCACTGAACCATTCTCGAGTAGTGAAATGTAGAGTAGCGCCTTCTTGCATGAAAATGAAATCTCCAATATTCTCCGAACCAGCCATAACAAACCAGAATTCATTTTTTCTTAAACAAATTGCACTTCGGCAGGGTCCTTGGAGCTGGAAGGACAACGTTTCTTCATCATCACTTATAGATCCGGTAGCCAAGAGTTCTCAATGACAATTCTTGGTCGCCTTTGCGTAAACTTGAACATGATCTCCTTTCATGGTCCTCCACCATCTTTGCACTCGAGTAGCGGATTTGAAAACCTCGTAGCGTACCGCTAAATAGGCACGCTCTTGCGAGCTGTGTCATCCAGTCATGTTTACAGGGCTTCCAAACTTCAAGCAAAATAATCGATATGAAAGGAACAGCAGCATATACTTAATTTCCATACGTTAAGAGAGGAACAAAAACAATTTGATAAGGTACTTTAATATATAAATGAAGCTACAAGTATTTCCACATTGATGGTTACTTTTCAATTACCCCGTAAAAGTTTTGTCAGATCTTATTTTCAAATTAGTGAAATACGAATTCTCAAAAGGCTGAGAAGGAGGCCTAAATTTGTCAAGTATCTAGCGCAAGCAATGGAGCCGAAAATCATCGCCATCTCCAGATACGCCATGTCTTATTAAATGAAATTCCCAAGTTTCCATGTTTCGCTACCTGAAAACAATGCTCGAGGAAAAAAGCCTTTTTGGCCTAAAGATGGTCGGAATTTCATGACATTACACTAGGAATTTCACAGCGATGTAAGAGGATATTCCATGCCTGCTGAAACTGCTTGCTGTGAATCATGCTTTAGTCAATGTTATTATTCCGGGAAGGGTGTGCACATTCCTCATTCATTGGAACACATTGGAATGAACACCTTGGTCTTTTATTAGGGAAAGACGAACCACCCATCGCGTGACTCTTAACCGAAGACCGAGAATGTGATGCTGCTTTTTGGCTGTTTCGACAAATTAGAACACCATCTAATTTTTAAGGAGATGTGTTGCGGCAATGGTAAGAGATGTCTTGTAATACACATATGTTTGGTGGTTTAACCTTTCACTACTCCAGCCTCGCTCCCCAAATCAGATGCACTGCCTTAGAAAGCGGTAAGCTTACATCTTTTTAAAGCTTATATCTTTCCTTCTTTACTCAACAAACTGACTTTAGATATCAGTGTAAAGGTAGAACCAGCACGAAGGTATAAAAAAGGATCAAGCTCCCAGCGTTGATCAATCTGTGATGGATTCGTCATGCATTCAACTCCACTGAGCATCGGTTGGAGGTGATTGAATGCATATCTGGCCTTTACAATGACTCGCGGTGGCCTGCCGATGTATCGAACCATTGCTGCTATCCTCGCAGACAAGTTTGGTACCAATTTGCCAATTTGCCAACCCCGGAAGGATGGAAGGCTTGACTCGCGGTGGCCTGCCGATGTATTGAGCCAGTGCTACTATCCTCCCAGACAAGTCTGGTACCAATTTCCCGACCCCAGAGGAATGGAAAACTTGGTGGGCCATAGGCGCGGAGATCGATTCCACGTGTGTGCCACAGTGGCGCCTCCAACTATTGCTCCACACGAACCCTTGCAGAAAGGTAATAAAATTGAAATAGAGGTAAAATACGAACTGGCAAAATATGAAAAAATAACCGCAAGATTTCTAGACACACTTCACTGTATTCTCATAAAACTGGCAGCTTTCTCCTGTTCTTGTTCAGGAAGACATGGAAACATCAATAGTCGTTGAGGACAGTGGTGTTCCGACTGGAAGTAGATTGTTTTTCATGTTACATTTTTGTTTAGTGATTGTTGATGACAATCGGTAAGTTTTTGGTAGGCAATCTAAAAAAAATTTGATTTTTTAATTTATGGATGTCACCTTTCTCGTTTTCTTTTTGACAACTTCCAGATCTTTTCCAGGTTTTGAAGCTGTCAATTCGAATGTGAATCCACATAATAAGACGCTTGGCAACATTTCCTTAGATTAGACGCAGACTCTGAAGTGCTTTCATTTAACTCTTGGCCACCAATCTTTTCTTTCGTCCTTTTCTCAGCTTAGCGTATTGATAACGAGTAATGTTGATTCTGGCAATTTTTGAACTCTTGGACTGCAGATACGTACTCGCGTTTCTTTGTCAATGAAGAAAAAAGTGCTCTGTAGTGGAAAAATTCAGGCGGAAAGATGACATTGTTTAAGAGAAACGTTTGTCGTTGGTATGTCTAGCCTAAATTAAACAAAACAATTAAATTTGTCGAGACTAACACTTTTGCAGACCGAACTTCACTTAACTTCGCCATGAATAATCAATTCTTTAGGTTAAATGAGTTGTTCTACGATTTGTAGTACTTTTTACTTACTGCCTATTACAAAACTCTAGACCGCAGGTGTCTGCGGCGGGGATTGAACCTCGTTATTATCCTTTCTAGAGATGAACGTGTTGACCACCACACCATGCGGGTCGTTCGCTTCGCCTTTCTCCCACCCGTGTTTTATCCTGTACATTCTGGATTCGAGATTGATCTGAGAACATCAGCATTAAACTTAGTTAAGCTGAAGCTGTAGTATAAATGACAATGCAGTACTTTGTATCCACTGCCTATTCTTTTTTCATCTCAAGGTATTTGTGCTCCTTAGATCAACGCAGTTGACGGATCGCCTTCTTCGGAGCAACAGTGATCCGAGTCGATTAAGACCTGTAGAGAGTCTTTTGTAATAGGTATCGCTTGTCTTTTCTTAATTTCTTATTGCTCATCATCTCGGCGGAAGTAGTGTGGTGATAATTATAGAGGTTTTTAATTCTTTCTACAGTATGTTTTCTGACCCCTGTTTTTTGGAGAATGTGAGAGTCCTCTGGTCAGTGATCTCAAGGGTAACGGCTACATTGGAGATCTACTACAGGTCTTCAGTATTACAACCTTACCTTTCTTATGTTTCTCACAAGCAACTAAAGCTTTTTCAAAAAATTTTGCACATATTTTGCATTTCTTCAAGAACTTTCTTGCTTTAACTCAGGTTAATATCTCTCAAGAACATTGGACCTTCAAGGGATCATAGTAGCAGGCATGAGAATTATATATTCATTTTCTAATCTATAGAGTTATTTCTTCTTATTTTTTTATTTATCTGGAAGAGTGTATGCACTTTTGCTAAAAGATGCAAAAGTTAAATTGGGCACAGTGCCTGCACACGCTGGAGCTAAGTGGGTACGGAGTGCATTGTGCACAATGCATTCCCTTTAATGTGATTAATTTTGCTGTTTAGAGCATTTCTGCCACATTTTTTGCCTAAAATCGGTAGCTTATCTAAAATAAATGCGCTGAATGTTATATATACAAAGACATATAATGTAGAAATCGTTGCCGATATGAATCAGAATTTTGTAAGTGTAGCTGCCTTTACTTACTTGATACTTGGCGCTTGAACGGCCCGTCCTCACTGGTTATGCGGTCCCTAGCATAATCTCCATTTCTTGGAGATTTTCTGGTAAAGCCATTGTGGTTTCTAAAATCCTATGGTTATCCTGGCCAAATTCTGCCTAGGTCTTCACCACCACAGGCAGTCGCAGGTTTTGTGGATCAGAGGGAGGTTTGCCACCATGCGACTTTGATACCAAGACGGTGGTGGATCCTGGCATTGGTTTTCTCTTAGATAGGCTTTATGAGTAAAACACTGGACTCCTTTTAAGCTTACAGACTTTCCCAGGGGATGAGATCTCTCGTTGTACATCGCAGCCTGGCACCCAGTAACACCACTCAGCCATGATGAGGTGGTAAACCGTTGGAAGGAGCTTCCTTTAGTACCTAATTTAAATATCATTATATTAAATTGTTAATAACTATTGTTGTTGTCTTTTCTGTCTATTTCAAATTTCGTTGCTGTTTTCTTCTCTAAAATATAGTGAGGAAGGATAAATGCACCTATGAAAGGCACCGAAGACTAGCCAGTACGCCTGTATTTTCCAGGGTGCAGGGATGCTCCATTTGCTGCTGACGGGCTCGATTTGTGCTCTAATCTTGTACAATCTATCTCGTCTGTAGTATACTGCGTTACCGAAAAGGTTAAGGTTAGCCAAGTGGTTTTCAAGTACACCTGTCGTCGTAGCATGGTTCTCAACACTGTGACCTTAAAGAGCATGGTTAGGGTTCAAATAAATCCTCAAATTTAGCAGGCTAGTTTATTCCTATCTAAGAGCAGATCAAGGAATCTTTTCATCTCGTTAACACTTGTCGATTTTCCTAATACATCCTTCTATATCTGTTTGTCTCATGAACGGTGATTTCGGATATACCGGCTACCAATCATTCATGAGAATCTATATGCTCTGTCCACCGAAGCAACAAATGTCGATGCACTGACTGGCTGCCATTCGTGATCCACTGGTTGCGAGGCAGTAGATTGTTGGCTCACTCAACTTAATCCTATTTTTTCAGTTTCCTTTAAACCCTTTAACAGAAGGCAACGGAGATACAAGATTGTCTTTAACTTCTCCAACTTCTTTACTGTCACTTTCGAAAGGAGACGACAGTGTTGAATGATGTTCTAACGTATACATCATCAGCGCGGTAAAACAATGTTTCTTCCACAAGCTTTTTAATTGGTCAAATCTTCAAGCCCTCTTGCTAGTGAAAATTGTTTTTTTTCTTTTTTCATAGCAGCGTATGACGTGAAAGATCAGGAGTTTTGAAAATATCTCAGCATCACTGTGGTTATAAAGCCCGATTTTAGGCGGGTTACTGACTATTGGACGAATATGGCGCAGTGGTCAAAATTGCTTTGCAAACACGCGTGGCCGTTGATTCGATCGTGCGCATGTGTTAACCGAATTTTCAATCACTTTGGGGTCGAGGAATTGGTAACAAACATGTGGTAGGGTGGCAGTGGAGACTTGATACAAAAGTAGGCCACCACAAGCATTGACCAGATACACATTTACACACGCCAAACGATGCTTAATGAATGCAGGTTGGTATCATTTGTTGTTGTTGTTGTTGTCGTCGTGATTCGGTGGCCGACATTTCATCGACTTCGCCTTCATCAAAGCTTCGACGTATTTTATGTAACGGTGTCCATATAATTCGATGAACTACCTATAGTCCCAATGAAGACCTAATATACAAGCAAACGCCATTTTGTTTAAAAACAACTCAATGTTTTTCTACGATGTACCCAAGTGCTGTTAATGTCGGATTCCGAATGAATTCCACTCAGATCAAAGATCAATCTGAAAAGGAACCAAGGAACCAGATCACGTGTTGTAGCGAAGCATTCGTCTTTCCCATTCATCTTTGGGCTTTCGAAATTGATCAGAAACGCTTCAAGAATTTTTCGCGTTGATGTTTTGATTCCTGCACTAGGATCTCTACGGTCACTTCAAAATCATCACCATTGTGCTTTTGTGCTCAATATGTATTTAAAGGAACACTTTGTCGACTTTTAACTTTACCATTTAGATGTTCTCTTATGCATACACGTCGTTCTTGAAGTGGCGCCGAATCCTGCGATTAGTCGACTGATCGCTTAATACAAGCCAGATTATGAACCGTAGTATTTTTTTGTTTTACTTTATATAAACCGTTTTCACGACTACTGTGTGGATCCCAGCACTTCTCACACTCGAATCGTTTCCTCGCATCTATTGTCCACGAAGTTCTTCCAACTTTCACGTGGGCTTCGGTTGCTGCCTGAGGATTTTCATTTCATCTTGAATATCTATAGCCGGGCTGGAGCGTTCCCAATTGGATTGCAGAAAGTGATCTTTTTCTCAGACGAGTCTAGTACCAATTTCCTAACCACGGAGGGATGAGAGGCTTGGCTGGGCTGCAGCGGAATCGAGCTAGCACCATGCTCGTGATGGCGCACGTCACTACCACTGTGGTTTCCGCTTCCATATGAAATAAACCGTAGTAACCTGCAACAAATATAATATTAATATATAGGTCTCTAGAAAAATAGAACAGTGGCTTTTCTATTACTCTGCCATGCAGTTCTCCCTGATAGGGAAAGCAATGAAGATGTCTCAATGTGCCATATGAATCCCTCGACAATTAATTGCCTTATGTACCAAAGGATTTCTACACGCCGAATTGCCGATGATAGGGTAGGTCGAACAGGTAATCCTTAAGAGCGATAGAGATTTCTGACGACGATCTTGAAGATGTTTAAAGATGTAGCGTAGGTAAGGATAACAAAGCTGCTTTGATCCATTTCGCCTCAGTCGTGAACTTCCAATACATGTTTCCTCTCAAGGAATCGTCGTTTATAGCCAATGTTGCTTCGACGACGACAACAATACATCGAATCGCGCTCTTCTATTGCACAGTTCTAGAAACACTGCTTATTTACATTTGAATCTGGTTAAATAACTTTAGGCTACGTAATTGATCTAAAGTGTACACTATCTGTAATGTTCTCCTCTATTTTGCCGAAATTAGTTTTTTTAAATAATTGTTAGAATCTGAAAAACAGCAGTGAGACTGAAACCCTGTAATGAAATATTTCAAATACTTCTCATATTCGACTCGTTTCTTCGTACACATGTTCCACGAAATTCAAGTTTTTCGGATTTTGCGTGTAAGTTCGGTTGCTGCATGGGAGCTTTTAGACTTGTGGATGTCGCTGAATGCTGATCGAATAGATTCTCCTTTGAATCTTGGAATAGCTGCACTAGGACGTTCTCTACTGTTCACCGCAGGCATTGCCCCCTTTATGAATTGGAGGGAGCGAGCCAATCCCAGAAAAGTCTAGCGCCAACTTCCCAACCCTGGAGGGTTTGATGGACCCTCTACGAGATCGAACAAGCACTTTGCAAACGCGTCATTATACGCGACCACGCCGTCATGCACTATATGGTACAAAGCATAGATTGCTCAGTAAGAAATCTCCAAACACCACACATGATCATGAAGGAGATATTAAAAAATTAGCTCAAATGCAATGGACCAAATCTATACCAATTTTTTTAAACGTTGCATTAAGAACCGTGTACTAAGAACATGACGCCCTTTACATCTCTTGAGCAATCAGAACAAACTAAGGTGTCTCGATGGAGAGGAATGAAGAGCACACTGATGCCATTGACGACGAACCGGTGATTTAGAAAAGGATAAAGCTCTTGGCGTTGATCAATTCCTGAGGGATGCACCATGCATTCGACCTCACTAACAACCGTTTGGAAATGATCTCGAAGGGATTGGAGGCTTGGTGGGCAATGGGTGTGGGGATGGATTCCACGTGTATCTTGTACGACGGCTCCGACCACTGCGCCACACCGCTGAGTTAGTAGTTTCCTTTCTAAAGAGTTGTTCTGTACGATGCATCTTTTACGTCTACTATACGATGTCTACCCAGCACTATTTGAATTTAATTCAATTCCTCAAACCCATCTTCCATGAATGTCTTTCAAGTTTTTACATGTGGTCTCGGCTTCTGCTCAAGGTTTTTTTCTTTTCTCATGAATATCGTTGAACGCTGGTCGAGTCTTTGAATCTCTTTGAAATCCTGAGATAGCCGGTATAGAGCGTTCCCACTTGGATCGCAGAGTTTTTGGGACTTTTTCCAGACAAGTCTGCCACGAAATTCCCGACAGCGGAGGAATGACAGGCTTGGTGAGCCCAAGGAGGGATCGAGCCACCACAGTGTCCGTGATGGTCGGCCTCACTAATACTGCGCTACTCGCTTTCTAGTATTGCTGCACAAGTGCCAGAGGCATAAGTGTAGAGACGATTAGAAACCCGTTCTGCACTGGTTCGTATGTTGTTTTGTGCTTGCTTGCCATGGTTTTCGTGAATGTTTACGACGACCTACAGAATAGTGTGCAAGTGAACGTACTATATAAGCAGTGCACAACTGATTGTCTTCCAAATTTTATGGTTCCAAGCGTTCCAGTTCTCAACTAAATGTCCATTTTGTCACGCATGTCAGAGTTCATTGAACAGACAGATCGTGAACATTGCCAAATTCCACAGTTTCCACTCTCTTGCCATCGCTTTGCGTTTCGCAATATGTTGATAGCCTTCATATTTGTAAATAACCATGCACAATCAGTGAAGTGACTGTTTTTATATCTGTCAAGATGATGACAGATTTTGTGCCAAAAAAGTTCGCCTTTAGAAATTTTACATACCTCAGACTTGTCTTGACGACGATTTCAGCCTAGAGTCCTCTGTGCAGTTGGTTTGCTCCATCCTAATGTGTTAGATTGTATCTCGGTACTGAACGCTTATCGCTCCTGCTTTGTTGCTACGATCCGTGGGCGGAGTCATTTGACTTCTAGTTGCACTTCGAATGGAAGCGCGCTAGGAAGCAGCTTAGCGCTGTAGTTCCTTTATGCTCTTCGACAAATTTCACAGTTGCTCCGCAATCTAACACATCGTTGTGTCTGCTGCTCCTTTTTCGGATACCGCAGAGATTTTTTTTATTTGGCATGTTGATGTTAAGCCTATGTTTAATCAGAGTTTAATGCAATTTTCTACAGAAGCGTTGCGGTACAAACCTTTGCTTTTTCACACGACCCGTGTTCACCTCTATTGTGTGGTTGCCAGCACTTCCCCCGTTCGTTTTGTTTCCCCGGATCAGTCATCCGCGAATGTTTTCGCACTCTTCACGTGCGGGTTGACTAAGAATGATCGTATTAGAGTGTAACATATGAAAGGTCCGGATGTAAGGACCCGAGTATCACGTCGACTCGTACTAAAGTTGAAGCTCATAAAAATGTTGAAATACTGAAATGATAAATCTTGAAAAAACCGAAATTAGGATAGAAAAGCAGACTTCGTGCTTCGAAAATGTGCATTAAATGTAAATAAAGAGCTGAATTTTTATTTAGAAAAATTACATGAAAAATTAATACAGTGAAATCGGACATTTCATATTTTACAACCTAATATGTAGCCCTGTTGGCTGGTGATAATGGTGACAATGACGATGATTGATCATTGTGCTAACTGCCTATCAGCCGTCATCGGTGATCTCGTTGAGTAACTTCAGTAGACATCAGCGAGCTTCGTTTGGTTCCGTTGCTTACCACAAGTTCTCACTATTCACAGCCTTCACAAAACATAAAATGTATAATCGTTTTTTACAATTTCTGATGATTAACTGATTACAGACAGTTCAGTGGAGTCTCTCGTATTATAGGTTTATTCCTAGATGTGCTTGTTTGGAATTATATCATTCCCAGCTTTGGTGAATATATGGTTAAGGGAGATGGAGCCCTACATCAAAACCTGACACCAAGGGTCACGAATAACTTGGTAAACTATTGACCAACAATAGTGATAGTAATAATACCCACACCTGCACCAAGAGGGCTAGCAGCATCATATTGTTCATGTCAGTTCACTTTTTTCACTCAATTCGTTGCCTTAAGACCGTCACGCATAGTGGGGTTCGACCGTGCTTCGTTCGGGCACAGCTTGAGAAGAGGCGGATATTTTTCCCCATTAACACATTATACTGCCTACTTACCATAAACATTTTCCTGCCTCTGTAGACTGAAGCAACGTTTGCTGCTTTGGGTCTAGGATTCCTGTAAAACCCAGGGTGCTCTTATTATCCGAGAGTACGACGGCACACCAGCCAAAACCCAGCAGTGATTAATAATAATAACACTGATAACTGCAAATAGCAATGGCAGCAACTGCAATCAGAAGTGAATTGGCTTTGCCTTACATGACACGAAAATGGTAGCTGCTTTCACATTTAAAGCAATATGTGTCGTCAAGTATATAGATTTACTGGTTGAAATAAAAACCTGTAGTTTACAGGTCATTGCCGATAGGATATAAAGTTTTCCTTATTCTATTATGATAAAGCACTGATTTCTGAAAGTCCAAAACACGTCTTTTGCACTTTTTTCCTTGAGGCTCGTATTTCGAACTGAGTCAGATTTTTAAAATTTGTCAGCACTCCTCGAACATAATAAAAACATCATAATGGTCACAAACTTGAAGCTCTCCCTTATCTGCCTACCACCTTAGCCAGGTCGGAATGTATGGTGGTCTTGGGGTTTAACATACGATCCTTTGATTTAAGAGAAGGTGGTCCGCAGCTGGCATATAAGACCTGATCGAAAATAAGACTGAACTTACGAATGTTGCAACCGACTGATGTGAAACGTTCTAAACTCCTGTGTTCTTCCATTTGAAAGAAACTCCACTTTGATCGTGAACAAGCACTTTATGCTAGCAGTCTCAGACGACACGCCTGAGGTATGAGAAAACCAACGCAAAACTAACCATCGTTGTTTTCGCCTGTTCACTAATTTTCAAAGTAGAACAAAGTGCATCAATACTCGTCCGCATGTTGTATCAACACCATCTTCATAACGCGATTGACTTTGTTCTCAATAGTCAGGTCCACTTCCTAAGCACGAGCTTAAATATGAGTGAAATCCATCAACCTTCCTCGGACTCCTCTGGTTTCCCGAACTTTTTTCTCCTTAAAACTCTGCTGGAGATTAGAACTTACACATTTTTAAATTCCACACACTAGATGAGAATAGTAGCGTGGGAGTTCTTTCTCAGTCTCTGAAACCGGTTTTTTTCAGAACAAATTCTTTAATACCTTCTTACATTGTTAAGCTAACACGACGCTGATGCTGATGTTTATGTTTATTTGGTAAATGTTTCGACGCTTCCTTCTTCATCAAAGCCGGTGGTCCGAGTCGATGGTCCACATTCTTTCTTCGGAAAAATGGAAAAATTCCTCAGTGTTCTGCATAGAACTTCTTATCCTTCTTTTTCGTCTTCTTCAAACTTATCGAGGAAATCACTTTGGAGAATTCATGTCGACATGAATGGAGCAACTCGCTTCATTAAATTGCACCACCTTCCCGATTGGGTGTAAATCTGAGAATATTTCCTTACTAAAAAAGACTTTTGCCGCCTTCTATCATTTCGATAATCCATATTTCGATAATCATTGGTTCGGATAACAGTTACGTTTTCAATAAGAAATGAGGAGCGCGTGTAGCCCTGAAGTTCGGGACGCCTTGAAGTTCACGTGGAATCTGTCGTCAATTCCATCGTGCGCCAGGATCACACCAAGCCCTACATCTTTCTGAAGTAGAGAAAATGACACTAGACTTATTGAAAAGGATAAAAACACTGTATTAATGCATCGCCTCTAAATGACGGAATCACCTCTGCAATAGTTGATGAAATTGAAGGCATGTGGTTCTCTCGATTGATCACTGTCAAATGATTAATCCTTTTTATTCCGACGAATAAAATACAGTGGGAAGGCTTACACTGTTCTTCGCACAGCTAATGGTACTGGATCTTCAAAATTATCCAATTCACGGTGACATATGGAAACTGGTGGTTGGTTTTGTAGAGAAATGTACTGTGACATGACCTCTGTATGAGTCGTACAAGGCGGAAGTAGTGGCCGCTTTCGAATCTAGATCAACACATGTCAGTTCATAGTGAGTTCTACCAAACGCAATAAAAGTCCTGAAAATCCAGAACCCTTTTCCTAGAGGACAAAAGTTTTTTTGTTTTAAAACGAAAAAATTCTAGTTTTTTGGAGCCTGTGGCGTATATTTCTTCCACCTTTTTTCCTTAAGGGTCAAATTTCGAACACGAAAGCAAATGAGTGATCAGGATTTTGCGCAGCACGGAAGAATGTTGTCATTCCAAGAAATTATTTTCATTATTTTAAAAATTTTAGCGACGTTCGTCAATTTTCTGGAACTTTTGATCCGCACATATCTAAATTTGAAAGGATACTGTATGAAAATTATATGAGCTGTTAATACTAGGGACCAAAGTCTTTTCTATAAATCTGTGAAATACTGAACTTCTGAGATTTTTTCATACAGGATCTACAGGATTTCATACAAGATGAGAGGCTTGGTCTTCCCGGAGCGGAATCGAACTAGCACTATGCTCGTGATGATGTACATCACTACCTAATCTCTTGGTTGGGAAGATATTGTCGCTTATTGGTAAACTAGCTTCATGGCGAATGAGTTAAACAAGAAATGATAGAATTTCTGAAAACTTCATTGGTACTGGTATCTGCTTAAAGGTTTAGAATTTGAGTTTTCTTTCGATTTTTTCAGCCTGAATTCCAAATCGCTCTAGAATAGGATAATATTTTCGCTCCACTGCTTATCAAACAGAATGGAAGGATTAGTAGAGCAATGGCTCCTCTATAAACCTATGATGCTCAGACTTTCTGAAATATCCTAATTGTCGAGAAACTACGAAAGAGCTTCATCGCGAAAGAGTTAAATTCCATCAGAAGCTCGGTGGTGGTTTGACTCCGTAACGGGCCGACCAAACCCCTCATTGCTCTGGAACCGGGGAATTGCTACAGACTTGTATGGGAAAGGTTCACTCTCCGCAATCCAAATGAGAACGCTCTAGCCAGGATATCTCTGGACTCTAGAAAGAATCGACTCGATCAGCACTCAACTATATTCATAACGAAGAAAGACGTAAGTCCCCAAGGAGAGCCTAAGCCGCACTTAAAAAAGTTGGAAGCCATTCCTGGATGAGGGATGCTAGGCACCGAATTCAATGCAGGAGGAGCCGAGCTCCGTATAGTAAATGTGAATACAGTTCATGTGAAATTTAAAAAAAACCATCTTAATGGTTGATATGATGGGTTTTTAATCATATCGTCAGATTGGTGTTTAGCCGCTATCATTGCTCATATTTGCTTTAATTTCGTATACCTTTCGCTTCCAACAGCATAGGAACTGCAGCATTAGATGCTTTACAACTTTCTCTATAAAATAGGGCTATCTGCGCAAAACTTTGCATTGAAGCAGTTAACATGTCCTTTTTCGCTCTACTGGGCAATTTTAATGCAGTTTATATCGAAGTACTCTACATTACCAACATTGGCTATATCCGAAGGTTAGCGCCCTGCGCGTCCAATGCTTTTGATCCGTGCGTCGTCACCCCGGTCATCGTAAACTCTTTATCATCTTCCATCTTTGCTTTACAACGGTCATCACTGGTAAATTATCGTTCTAGGATCGCTATGGCAAGCTTCACAAGATCTCGTCTCTTTCACGAGTTGCCAAATTTCCTGTCCTTCAGAAATACTCGGAGCAAAAATTCTACTTCAACAATCAGACGCGAGTGACTGTGTGGTCAAGTTTTGGCGACTATAAAAGCATTCGCACCTAAACTGTCCTGTGTTAAATGCGCATGATCAACAATGCCTCTAAATATTATTTCACAACAAGTTTCAGCTCTAAGAAAGTTCAATAACTGTGATAGGACGGTGGACATGAAGAAATATTGGTGTAAAAACTCACTGCTTTCTTGATAAGTAAACCCGGGGCTGACACTAAACACCAAGCATTGGGTCGCATGGGAAACAGCTTCTTTTGAACGCTCACAGTTTCTTCAAAGCAATTTCGATTCCAAAAATTTCGGGATTTCGTTTTGTGTGTCTGCAATCTGTTTTCCGTGCCACTAAAAGTAGGAAGAAACTGAGGATTTCTCTGCAGTTTAGTAGTTCACGATTAGACAAAGCTAATTTCAACCATGATCTTTTCATCAAGTGTAAAAACACGTCCCATTTAGAGATCTAAGGCGCCTCCAGCAACTATTGCCGTCAGTCATGCGATTCTCTCGATTTTAGTCTGGTTCGTGTTCCAATTCAATGCCGTTGTTTTTCCCAGCGCTCCAAAAATGATTAAAAAGCCGGCGATAACCGAACGACAGGCTCCCATTTCCTCCCCCGAGGTCTTCTTTTAGGCGCCTGCTCGAATGACATACGCCCACTTCCGGTTAGTTTTGGTCACACAGCCTAGAGTGCAACACCCGCAGCGAATATGATTGATTTGTGTTGGGGTACAAGGGATTTGAGTCTCTATTTCTTCTCACGCTTTGACATATTATGATAACCTTCTCGCTCTCATTTGTCTACGAGAACCTGCCATTGACGGGTTTTACTTCAGAATAAACTAAGCCACCAGAAGATCTGTAGATAATACGTAATTCCCTATAGAAATCTGCTCGGGGATTTGATCTATTGGGATTTGGTCGCAAAGGCCTTAGATTTCCACAGGAATTTCTGTTTCTTGAGCAAAACACTTCGCAAGGTATTTGTGATCATTCAACATATATGAAAATATATATACATATGCCCGTGTACTTGGATCCTTGGAGGGCTCATTTTTACGAGTATTGTGGACGCTAGCACATTTTCTATTCGTCGTCCATGGTGGTGGTTTGAGTCGATCATAGTGGCCCGTGCCAGTATCACACCATGATCTCTAAAGCATCAGCAACTCTGAGTACAGCTGATTGATTTTAATAACTCAAAAGACTGACTTTCTGTAAGCCTCGGCATAGATAGTCGATATATTTATTTATATAATCTTACAAACTGATTTATTTTAATTATAGACACACCCATATATATATATATATATATATATATATATCGTGTGAACACTGCCATAATAAGCTACAGAATTTTCTCGGCGCCAGCACCTAAATAGCCCAGAGGTGTTCATTAGCCTGCCTATGTTTGTGTTGTTGTTCGCGAATTTGCTCGCTCTGGTGGTGAAAAAATACTAAACGTATCGAACATACCTTTATCAATTTTTTCTAAGCTCAGTGCAGAATAACTGGAGAGTTTTGGGTGCTTTCGTTCGTAGCTTCGTGACCTAGTCAGTTTCACGTCCAATTTTTCTGCATGCTTTTTTCACACCACTTTCTTTTTCTCTTAGTTCATTACGTTTTCGTAGTGGAATGGACTTTATAGCAATTATTCAGAATAATGTGGCGAATCTCATCGACTTAGTTATACCGTTTGTTTAGTTATCGCCGTCCATTTCTGACAATGATTTTCTCCTGATTTCCATGATTTTGTCATTCCGATCATCTTCCTTCTTTTATCTTTTTAATGCCAAGCACGTTACAAGTTACGTTCCTTGCAGCAAATTATTATTCGTAATTTGTTCATTAAATGGGTATGGAAATACTAATAGAAGCATAGAACCGCGTTGTATGAAAGTGTTGATAGCATTGGCTAGTTTTGCTCTGGGATCACTCACTAATATTCCTCTCAACTCTAAGATCAACCGAAATTGCTTAACTAATAGCCTCATAGAAATAAGCAACTTGTAGGTGTTTGAACCGTGATAGATGACTTCTCATGCGCGCTCTCGGTATTCCAGAGAAACTATAAGTTGTCCGGTGAAAGGATAAACGTTGCTGTGTAGAAAGTGGAAGACGATGAAACGTTAACCGAAGTAAATTTATTTACCAACCTCGTGTAAGCTTAGCAAAGAAAGAATGGTTATTGACTAGACATACCGAAGTTGAATGAAAGCCGCTTTTGAAATGCTGTGTAAACAGTTTCAAACGTTCTTCATTCATAAAATTTTGATTCCGTAAACATACGACCTTAAGCTTTTACGCAGCGAATAATCCTTATGTACTCTTCATTCGCGTCACCACTCACTCCTGTCATTTTTGCTAACGTCTTCTAAAACTCCGCGGTACCGCAAGCCGTACCGGGTAGAGAGAAGACTTGAAGTCATTTGACTTGGAGCACATAACATGCCAATTTAGGGAACTTCCTCATCCTTTTTTGTCTTCTTTATTGCTTGGCAAATTTCTCTTTTGAGGAGTTAATTGGATTTCGCCATCTCCGTTTCCCATTTCAACTTAAGCTTTTCGTGATGAATCCTGTCCTTCCTGTTCATTGCAATGACTATTCAATGCTTTCATTTATACACCACTTACTACTTACTTATTTGCTCTTCAGCTTTTCCTTTCTTATTTCTTTTCTCTTCTTTTATTTCTTATTTCTTGTTTATCTTCTTATTATTTTGTTTACTTTTCTTAGTTCATACAAAGGCATAAAACTCTTGAAGAGGAACAGGAATTGAAAGTGGTTAGAATTAATTATGGCGGTGAATTTGGCTGGTTTTCATTTTGCAGTTCCATCAGTTAATTTCTCATTATGGGAAATGTTAGGACAACATTCCTCCGGGTGGATTACTACATTGCGATGGATGGTTTTCTGAAATGAATCTGCGTCAGTTCGTCAGCGTATTCAGCAACACGTCCACTCGCAGACGTTCACATACAGGTTCTAAATCGCCTCGTGCTTCAATTTTTCAAAAGTTTTTTTATGATAATTTAATTCTGTGTTGCCATTTTATGGGGCGGATAACGCAGTAGTAGTGTTGTCTGTCATCACGAGCATGGTGCTAGTTCGATTCTCCTCCGGGTTAACCAAACCTCTCATCCCCTCTAGGGTTGTGAAGTTGGTACCAGAGTTATCTGGGATAAAAACACTCTCTGCAATCCAGTTGGGAACGCTCCTGCTCGGCTATCTCAGGACTCCAAAAAGAATTGCTCGGTCACCAACGACATTCAAGGCGTAATGGAAATCCTCAAGCAGTAACCGGCTGGTTTTCATTTTGCAGTTCCATCAGTTAATTTCTCATTATGGGAAATGTTAGGACAACATTCCTCCGGGTGGATTACTACATTGCGATGGATGGTTTTCTGAAATGAATCTGCGTCAGTTCGTCAGCGTATTCAGCAACACGTCCACTCGCAGACGTTCACATACAGGTTCTAAATCGCCTCGTGCTTCAATTTTTCAAAAGTTTTTTATGATAATTTAATTCTATGTTGCCATTTTATGGGGCGGATAGCGCAGTAGTAGTGTTGTCTGTCATCACGAGCATGGTGCTAGTTCGATTCTCCTCCGGGTTAACCAAACCTCTCATCCCCTCTAGGGTTGTGAAGTTGGTACCAGAGTTATCTGGGATAAAAACACTCTCTGCAATCCAGTTGGGAACGCTCCTGCTCGGCTATCTCAGGACTCCAAAAAGAATTGCTCGGTCACCAACGACATTCAAGGCGTAATGGAAATCCTCAAGCAGTAACCGAAACCACACGTAATAATTGGAAGATCTTCGTGGACGATGGAAGTGCTGAGATCTGCACAGTTGGCGTGAAGACGGATCAAATAAAATACAATAAAATGAAATAAATCTTAGCATTTTATACTCTTTTGTTCGAGAGTAAACGCTTTAGAAGAAATGTCGATTTAGAAGCTTTCCTTTACAGTTCTATTGTCGCTCCTTAAATTTTACTTTTTTGGACTGAAGACATAACAAACGAGGTCTACACCAAAAGCATTTCATTCTGCTCTTTCCTCAGCATGGAAGAAGATGTTCCATAAGTTTTCACAAGTATGAATAAAAATGAACTGGAGTAAAAACTGGAAAGTATTTTGTTGCCAGAAGCATCACGCTCTTCATTCGGAGCACATCGGCAAACGCATCGCTCCGCGAATTTGCTCATTCGTGCACTTCTGGCACGTGTCACTCGCCACATGACCAAGAACTTCCTTCATTGAAAAGTCAAAATCATTTGTTGCTCGTCGCCTGAGCAGAACTCACAGTGATGTCAGTTGCTTCGTTACAGTGAAAATAGAATTTAGTCTTAAAGCTATAACTGAGATCGTAATACTTGAGAGCGTTCCAGCTCCTCAGTCAGGGGATTGAAGTTACTGAGAGAAGGGCTCAAACTCATTCAACCACCCTGAGGTTATCACTACAAATCCTTTTCAACGTTGCTTTTCTTCTCCTGCCTCATCGGCCTGTGTTCATTGTGTCAGCACCATCAAGAGTAACTTACAGTTGAAGTTCTTGTCATGTATAAGAATTGCCTCAGTGATAGATACAATACGATCGCTTACCGCACTCCATCACTTTGTTACTACCGAATCTGCTGTTTTTTTACGATAGTCTTAAATTGCTTTTCTATTAATTAATTGCTGATCTCGCGATGATACCACGTTTATTTGTGCAGTTTCAATACTGTTGAAATTTAACTATTTCGGATTTACAGAAAATAAATAGGGTAAATAGATGGCGCAGTGCATCTTTCCGTTATTACAGATCGTTTTGTTTAAGGTGGGTGTATTCGGTCATGACTGGAGTGAGCTCTTCTTCATCACTCCCAATTTCAGATTGTTCTATTGACGACGTGCTCGACTTATCCCTATGTGATGCAGCCTAGCTATGATCTGTCGTGAGTGGATTTTTTAACTATAAAACACTTCTGCGCTCTGCGTCATGCTACGTAACCGTTATCCCGTTGACGGGTGGTTGCTAATGGCAGCGTTGGGTAGTAAACTAACTAGCTGAGAGATTCGCAAAGCAAGGGCCTCAGCGGTGCAGTGTGTAATGCCCGAGACCCCTAAAAGGAAGAAGTGGTTCGATTTGGCTCAGAGTCCAAGTTTTGCGAATATCTCAGCATCGTTATGTAACTGTCAGCTTGCAAGAAAAGTATTTAAAAAGGCATAACTGGGATGAGCACCTGGTTATTTTGATAAAAAATGAATTGGTAAGGAGAAAAGGACCTTATTGTTGGTTAATTTCCGCGTTTCAAATGTCAACACATTTTTCATGGATTATGCAAAAATGGAGTTCTTTGTGCTGTTGATGTTTTACATAACTAACCCGGCATGAATGTGACATACTACCTTAAACGAGGCTCTCTTATTTTCGTTCCCTTATGGTTCCTTTACAAGAACACACATTGTTCTTCTCTTGTAGATCTATTTTCCGCAATTTTTATAACAACTCGTTATCTCTCCAACGTTCTAGAAAAGTACGAGTTTTATTCGCTTTTTCTCGCTGTTAATTGAACGTACTTCTGAAAGCTGTGCTATGAATGCGTAGTTTTCTTGTTCAGCAATCGCGAGGTTGTTATACAGCATACATTGTATTGTGTGTTTTTCTATGGAAGTAAACGTACATTGTATTACGTGTTTTTTCTATGGAAGTAAATGTATGTTGTATAACAACCTCGCGATTGCTGAACAAGAAAACTACGCATTCATATTCCAATGCCGAGGTTAATAGAAAGTCGATCCTGGGAACTGTGCTATGAATTATTTAGGTTGGGAAAGCGTTTTTTTTTTACAACGAAAGGATCCAGATCTTGACATAGCAGAAGAGTTGTGCCCGCTCAGTGAACGATGTTGTGAAGAGTTCGTTCACAATGAATGATGGACGATTTTTCAGAGAACTAGTGGAATACTCCAGCGCCCAACCGACGAAGCGAGCATTCGATCGTGTAGAAAGCAATGACTTTGGCTTGTTCAAGCGCGTTTCTGCCAAACGTGCATTCGACAGGTTATCCACCCTCTTGCCTTCTCCTCTTCCTATCACATTCGCTAACTGCTGAGCAACTTTCTAGACGTTTCTATTGCAGACTTGACATGGCCGACTTTGGCTTCCGAAAGAAGCGTGCCTTCGACAGAATAGCCCGTGCCGAGTTCGGCTTCGAGGGTCTTCGTAAGAAACGGGCGTTCGACCGGTTGTCAATCGCCGACTTCGGTTTACGAAAGAAACGTGCGTTTGATCGCCTCAGCGCCACTGAATTCGGCCTCATAAAGAGGTCCACGGAGTCGTACCCAACACGAGGTTTGTCTTTACCTGGACATTGAACCAAAAACATATTTCGAAGCTAATATTTTCAAAAATTTTACTAGAATTCTTCACTTTTCACTAACGTGAAAATCTGCCGATTTTTTTATGGAAATCTTTTTGATCTCAGATTTTTTCATAGTAGCGTTATTCTTTAACATTTACCGAAAGCAATTACTGGTTCACCTGGGTCATATATGGTCTTGTTAATCATCAAAGAAGTCTAGTGAGCAGCGCTACTGTCTGCGTTTCCTCAAATCGCACCTTTGAACAGTTCGGTGGACTTCGCTCGCTGAAAGAACACAAGATCATCACACTTTTCATATGAGGCCATTAATTTTCTTCCCTTCGGCTTAAACGAGACCGGCGGTTAACTCGCCTATGTTCGCCGTGACACAGGTTTTCTTTGAGCTGAACTTCCTAATGGAAATGTCAGACTACTCCATTTAGACGTTCATGCGCGGCATAAACCTCCTGAGGTACACTGTAGTCCGATAACCAGCAACATCTACCGTAGTTGAATCTAAACCACTAAGAACGATCTGTTACGATGTTTATACGATGCAACTGTGTGGGTGTTATGGCAATAACAATGAGGATATTGGAGCAGAACACCCATTTTGAATGTGCTTTTCAAGTGGATTCCTTCTCTAAGAATTTCCACCGTTTTTACTTTTAATTTTTATTTCACGTTACATTCTGTGCACAATCCAGCACATCGTTTTCGGTTCGTTTCGTCGCAGTCATACTCCACTATGGCCATTAGATTTCTCTTTGTGGGTTAAGTTTTCTTTTAAGGATTTTGTCTTCACCATGAGTGTTTTGAAAAGCTGATTAAGCACGTTTTCTTAAACTCCTGGGATAGCTCCACTAGAGCGCTTCGCGGTGCTCATCTTGGCAGTCCCCAGATTTCATGGATCGGCGGAAGCTGTTCCCGAATATATCTGGTGCTAATTTTCCATTTGCTGAAAAAACGATATAAGACGTACCAATGGATAGATTGTGTTGAAGTTTCGTAGGAGTTATGTCGTGATATGAAGCCTTGGAATTGTACTGAATGTTTTATTTCTCAGCGCTGTTAATTGGGAATGCGCCCAGATTGGTGATACGCCAGCGATACCGCGAGATCTATTATAGCTTGTTCTAGTAGATTTCTCTAATGCACAGATACAATATTACATCCGAATGGTAAGAATTCTTAGCTATTGCAGGCTCATAGATTAGTTGTGATGTGAAAATCAGGCAACCGTTCCTCTTCCATTAGTGGTTACGACAGCGTATGTATAAAATTCTTTAAAACTGTGGTTCTGCCGTCGACGAGGAGTGGCGGTTTTACCGTAAATAAATCGAATGAAACCATTGCACGAACAAACAAATGGAACATTGTAGAAATTTTGTCCACCCCTTAGTTTTCTGATTAGGTTGAATAGATTTCATTGCAAAGAAATGCTACGGTGTTGTATAATATCAATTGTTATTCGACGCATATGCAAACATTTCAGATGAAGTCATCGACGATCTGGCTATGTCAATCATGTGGCTTCGTGACAATGTGCCGCATTCGGCCACGAAGCTCGTTTCTGTGTCGGCGGACGAGCAAAGGAAGTAGACTAGCACAGTGCCCACAGTGTCCCGGAAGTCTCGCTCCTGGACATTTGCTCGTAGCCTCTGTCGCAGTCACCATCAAATCGTCTTCGAAGTGCTTCCCGTCCCTCATCTTCTGCGTCTAGGCTGCACTGTGTCGCAGAATGGCGTGTTCGTGAATCTCAACGCATGATCTCAAATTCTATATTGTCATGACTCTTCGTATTTTCATGGATTTTCTTCTTTTCGACTATATTGCGGTCGATTGTCGATCGATTGTATTCAAAGCGAGGTGTTGCTGCTTAGAATGAATAAGTTGGAAGTCACTGTAGCCTACGATTGATCTCACATATGTACTACGAATAGCAGTGCATGTGCCACAGCCAAAACTCCCTACCAAGTTTTTCATGTGGTAAAAAATTTTGAACAAAAGAAGAGTGTAAAATGGACAGGTCATTCATGCAAGCTATAATGTTCAGTCATTTTTCGTTCCAGATAAAACTCAAAGAAATCCATAAAACTACAAAAAAAAACATGAACTTCCGAACAACAATTCAACAAGCATAGTACAGCTCTCTATTTGGCATAAATGGTCAATCAGCTTTAGTGGATAATTTCAATTGAGACACTCTTCAACTCCACTTCGGTGTGGCTTCGGTTGCTGCTGGAAGATTTTCATTTCATCTTGAATGTCGTAGAATACTGGTTGAACTATTCTCCCTGGAGTCGTGAGATAGCCAGTATGGAGCGTTCCCAACTGGACAGCAGAGAATGGTCTTACCCAGACAAGTCCGGTACTAATTTCCTTACCTCGAAAGGATGAAGGGCTTGGTTGACCCAGAGCGGAATCGAACTAGCACCATGCTCGTGATGACGGGCATCACTGCCACTGAGCTATCCATTCCTTACTATTGACTGTTATACCGAGATCAAACGAAGCCAATCCACAAAGGTCTTACAAAAGTTGTAGGACTTTTCCAACTTTTCTTTCTAATTCGATTGAGGTGATTTAGAACTGTTTCTATACTACATCATGCTGTTTTGCAAAGGCTCGAGCCAATGTGCGTGATTATGAATATAATGTGAGAAATTCTTTTGGTTATCATCGTTAGCTAAATTCGTCGTCCTTTCTCGAATTTTCCCAGTTTTTTTACACAGTAACCTAAACTGCAACTAAGAAGTAGAGTGGCATAATGGCAGTAATGCCTTTGTTCGCGAGTACGATGCAGATTTAAGCCCGTTCCAGTTCTAACGAAGCCTCCCCACCTCGCCGGGTTGGAAAAATCCAGGAACCGGAGTGCAGGCGGTACCGGGAGGCCGTACTGTCCTCGTGGGATCTGCAATAATCTTAGCTTTCTGCACAATAAAAGAATGGTACTGAGCAGCTTTCTGCCATCAAAAATATCTTATGAAAAATGATGAAAGCAGATCGAAAATGAAGCAGACCCAGATCTGTTGTGGAGTTCCTGTGTCAGCAAAGACAGGAAACATTTTTAAAAACACTGGGCTTAATCCATCACAAAGAAATCGGAATAAAATTTACCTTTCTTACTAACATATTATCAAATATAGCCACGTGGCACTCAGTGAAGCTAACCTTTAAGCAAACAACCGCGGTTGTTTTGAAATCCGGGCCTCGTATAAACGCTGAATATTGGAATGAACAACCAATCCGTCGACTAAAGGTCGGCAACGGTATTTTCGGAATTGGTGATTTCTAGTAATCAGGGGTTTCAATGTCCAAGCTGAAAAGGACTTCACCGACAATCATGCGTCTTGCGCTAAAGCTACCATAAAATCAGAACGAAGAACAGCAGCAAATACTCCCACAGTGTTGTTTTTTTCAGAAAAGGATAATGACAGCTGTCGGCGTTGATCAATCACTGAGGGATGCACCTTACATCCGACATCATTAAGCATCGTTCGGAGGTGATTGAATGCATATCTGGCCTTAACAATGACTCGCGGTGACCTACCGATGTATCGATCTAGTGCTGCTATCCTACCAGACAAGTCTGGTACCAATTTGCCGACCCCGGAGGGATGAAAGGCTTGGTGTGCCGAAAGTTCAGAACAAGAAAACATGAAAAAACGATTTTCCAACCCTTAAATTTTTTTCTAACCTTTTAAAAGTTTTTTCTCTACTAAATACTTCCGAAGTAACAGGGGAGAATCCGACGTAAGCTAGTGAGTAGTTAATGCCGAGGGAGATGGATGGGTCACCAAGGTCTGGCTTGAGTGACCAGCTAGAAGCACAGGTTTAACACCCTACGACTTTTTTCTTTGTTGATGGTTAAAGAAAGCAGAACCACTCCACAAAACAATAACTCTGGAAGAACTTAGAGCACGAATAAGAAAAATTATATCTATCCTACATAGAGTTTCTGGTGAAATCTTTTGATGCGGTCTCCTGTTAGGCTGAGAAGCTGGTGGTGAGTGGTGGTGCCATATCGAATTTTAGATAAATCTCCATGCCACATGCTTTTTCTGCGTTTTCTTCGCATTCATTCTCGTCAAATTTCTTTGACGTTAAGAAGTAATTTGCGGAATTTCTAAAATAGAGAGTTACTTTTAAGTCACTCAGGACAATTATGCTCCACTTCTATCCTGATCCCTCTAGAAACATTCCTCTCTCCACATATTATGTCAGAGAGGAAGCATATGTCTCACTTCCCATGTCCAACATACATTCTGGTCGATCAAGAAATGTAGAGTAGTCGGTAGTGCAGAATAGGACACCGGTAACTGAAGAATTTTCTGTCATCACTAGAAACGCACTGGCTCTGCTTCATCCGCTTTATCTATGGGAACAGTAGGTTCCAGAGGAATACAGAACCAAAAGCGTCATCTTGTTGCAAAACACAAATCTCAAGACATCGAAAAGTGCTAGCAAATTCTCATCATTGACACAAACCGTCTACTCGAGACATTTTCAATAGGACAGGAAAGTGAACCAAGTGTATCGAATTCACTAGTTGAGACATTAGCGTTCGTGGAAGACATTTGTCGAAGAGATATGATCTCATCAGAGTTATCCACAATTCCCACTACCGACTATCTACTATCTATTATCCACTACTATCCACTATTAGCATTTTCTCTGTTTGGTTATGGAGGTGTTTGGCCATGTAGATTGCAGTCAACGTGACCTTTCCAGGCTCTGAAGAAGGCGAAATCCGCCGAAACGTCAGCTTGTACGTAAATAAAGAAATAAAATAACATCTCGTGTTTGCTAAACAAAAGAAAAAAGAATTATCCACTATTAATTTGGACACTGATCTAGTGATGTTAAAATACATTGACAAATAATGATTTTATGCGGTTGCTCTTCTTCAGTGTAAGGCACATAAAAAACGGTGGATTTTCTCGGGAAGCTGTTGATCATGTAATTACCATTTAGATTTTCATCTTTGTGTTTGTGTTATGGAAGTGTTTGGCACAATAAATTGCGTGGTAGATCTCACGTATTAATGCCTCCTTGGATTGTTGAGCCAACATGAGATTGGTAAAAGATTTGGATTAACGCACAAATATAAAACGAAGCAAAAAAGCAGGAGAAGACGTTTCGCTGCTTGATTAGCTTACATGAAATTGATTACCACTGACTCGGTTGCCTCTACCTGATCACTGCGTATAAAATTTCATGGAAAAAGGGTCCCAGTGGACAGTTTTCGAGTCCAAAATTCTACAAGGTTACTCTAGCTTGGCCGTCAGCAGTCTATTGTTTTTAACAGGCTCATTACCGAATGCGACGTACAATAAAAAACGATAGCGGTCTGCTTTTGAGTTGCCGCAATGTACACAAATGGAAACTCTGCAGTCGAAATCAAGAACTTGAAGTTTTCCCTAGTAATGCAAGCCTGGTGGTCGATGTTCGATATTTTCTGATGTCTAGAATCATTTTGTACTACAGCCCTATGTTGAGCCTGATGAAAATTGGGGTTTTAGTTATGTTCAAGAAAGTGGCTTTTCTCTCTTCACACATAAAGAAAATTGCCGTTATGAAGGTAAATGCCTGTCAGATGCCAATGTTTTTTAAGCCCATGCCTATCCAGCGAGTTTTCAACAGACGCACCTGCTAGTAGTAGGCCTTATAGAAGACAAGGTTCACTTCCAAGGTTTTCACAGCTATGAAGGTTACACCAGCATAAGCGGAAGTAGACAGACGGTCACTGTAAGGAAGCAGAGACAGGCTTGTCATGTGACATGGTGTTGAAAGGAACTAGTGCTTCGAAGGAACATCTGAGGTTTGACTAAAATAGAGTCCGTTAGACTTTTCGACAAATTCATGCTTCTTGAAAATTAGTTCCAATGAGATTCTTATCAAGGACTTGTGAAGGCACAAACTGATCGTCGCACATCCAACGATTTCTGAACATCAATCTCACTTGCAATCCACAGCGAAATAGAAATGCTGACGCTATCAGAACGAACAACGTACTGTTGAGTATAGTCTCGGCAGCAAGTCATCACAGGATCCGTGAGTCTTTCTTCGGCCGTTTAGCAGAGATTTTCTGCTGCTCTTCGGCATTGTTTGAGAGTTTGTTTAAAATAGATTTTGTGAAATTCCTCCAACGGCAAACGCTATGTTGTGCGCTTAGAAATGTAAAAGGTAGATGAGAATCAAACAAGTTAACTGAATGGCAATTTCACTGGTAAAATACTGTTGTTTCAATTCAAATCGGCACGGGGAACCACCACAGCTATCGTCTGGAAAGAACGGATGTGGAAATCAACGAAATAAATTCAACACAACGTTTTAAATTCCACTTTCTGATTCTTCTTAGTTCATGGCAAGGTATGATGTGAAATCCAAGATGCTGATATATGAACAAAACTGGGAACCTGAGGAAAAACAAAAGAAGTGCCTAGGTAGAAACGATACGTAGCACTTGAGCCACTGGTAAGGGTGGTCACGGGTTCGAAGCCCACCCAAAGCTTCGAGATCTGATTGTGTCTCAGCATTCCTTTGGTTGCACTTCACATTAAACATAGTTTTCAAAGTACTTGTAGATGCTAATACCAATCTGGTTGGATGGCGGAACATAGTAAAATGTACTAACAAGCAAAATATATGCTTCTAGATCAATAAGGCATAGCCTTTTCCAAAAATCTGTTATAGTAACTATTCCTTGAATAGTTACTATTCTCTACAATATCGCATGTATCCTACATTAACTGTTCGCTTATAACTGTCTCAAATCTATTTCATTCACATGACCTTTTGATAAGTCTTTATGTAGCCCTTCAGATAACTTTTATCCACGAGCTATTCCTTTATTGTCTGATTGAGTCCTCTGGCATGCCGCCTCAATTGATGCACCACTTATCACGCACGTACCGTGTCATGCCCTGGGTCAGCGAGGTCGTTAGTTTCCATTGACAAAGCTCCACCCACTACAGAAGTAGTACAGCTCATAGCTTTCGTCTTCAAGCGCTCGTAGCGTTCGTTGGATCTTCATCCAGGCCCTGAGTTCATCAGTGCCCCAGCCTGAGTGTCCGACTAGCTTCCTTCAGTTGCATCACTTGTTCTCATCTCAATCTCGTTCGTATACACCCAGTTAACCAAATATCGTCACATATTACATATTATTGTTGCACTGTTGTTATTACTATAAACTGTTATAACCCAAACTCGAGGTTGTCCACGGCAGTTACGGAAAAACGCTTGCATGCAGTGTGCAGCATCATTTTTGATAAGCAATTCGTTATTTCCCAACTTTCAACTGCACTGATGAAATTTGGGTATTGTATGAAATAATGGAATGTCTAAACTACAAAGCGAACCCCATAATATTCCTTGCAGAGCCTATATAACTTCACTAGATGCTGACCGCTGTACGGTTGCATTGTGGACGAGTGTTTTTTCTTCCTACAAAATAGCTGAATATGCACTAAGCCATGAGAGGGTGTGTAAAAGGCCAGACGGAGCCCGGATAAGGCAAGATAAGAGAAGCGGAAAAATTTCTTTAAAGAGCAGATAAGAGCCGATTTAAAGAACGAAAAGCGCCCTAAAAGAGGCTGAGTTAGTCAAAAAATGCTGTAGCAACCGGTGTGACCTCCATAAGTGTCACAGTGAGCGCAGCGATAAATTTGGCGCTGTGCAGTTGGCAACAAAACCGAAATTGATCGTCATTGCGAGTGTTATTTGAACGTTGTGCGCTGTGTTTTAAATATCTTAGCATTTCCATTTATCATGTGGTCAAATTTAAACGAAAGTAAAATTAATCCTTCGCCATCCATTTTGTATTCATTGTCGTTTAACTGGATTTGGGTACGAATGACGGTTTTTTGTCGAAATTCGAGGGTCTACATGGACACCATGTTTAGCACTCACTGGTTTTCGCTGGTTTGATAATCTCGCGACGCCACGCAATTTCGCTTTTACCCGGTTAAGGATGGCACCTAATTTCTAGGCCCTACGAACTCGCCGTTCTCGCCTTCCGTTCGACAATATACAATAGTTTTCAGTTATTAGAGGGTCCAGTGGGCTATGGAAATGGGTCATAGGAATAACTTCGGCCCATTATTTTATGAGCATGGATGAAATGTGTTAACACATACAGAATAAGTCGAAATCAATGAGCAAAATTAAAAGCAAAAGCGCTAGATCTAGTTCTTATAATAGTTGCTGTCTTCTCTGAATAAGTGACCATTCTCTTCTCGTTTCCAATTTCTGTCGAAGTAAACTGCTCCACACCTCAAAGGTAGCCTTTTGCCTTTTGCCATTGCCTTTTGTTTATGCAGCCTATTGGTGATCAGTGTAGAGAACACTGAAAATTTTTCGATCTACAGAGAAGCTATTGTTCGTCTAAGTAGCCTCCTGACATCTTAGACTTTTATTTGAACAACTCAGTGTCTGAGAACGCAAGAGGAAATGATTTCTTTTGGTGGTTGCGGTATTCTAGGAGATTTCCTTAGCATCGTAGTTTAAATGGAATTCGACACTGTGTGCCCGGATGTGCCTTGGGCACAACGAATTTGATGCGAAATATTTTCACATTTAAACCAAAATAGCTGATATAAAACATTACTGGGTGAAAGGTGGACTAATATGAATTGCAAACGAGTGATAAACTATTTTATTCTATGGAGACGAAATTCCAATTTTTTGAAGCCCATGACATTTTTTCATTTCTCTGCAGCATCAAGGTTGTAGCAGTGCTAATAACGCCTTTAACGGAACCTCGACATGGATAATCAATGTCTTGTTCCATTGATAGGCTTACACAAACGTTGTTACAAATATTATGTTGTCTTCGCCATGTGGAAAGGCCTAATGGGGCCAGGTCGCTTCAGTGTGTCTTGAGCCCAACGGGCTAGAGGACAGTGCTGGGCGAACTTA
>MQTX01000166.1:515312-532485 GCA_009735665.1 Angiostrongylus cantonensis | reverse complement strand
CAAAGGTCGCTTTTGGTCCGCGATTAACCCCCTATCCGCCACCTTGGGACGCGCCACGTAGCCTCGCGACTAACCGGCTGGAGATCCCTCATATGAGGGAGATCCGTGGAACTTTGTGTATGGACTTTTAAATTTCTTCTTCTGATGGACAATGAAGGGAAGCTTCTGCAAGATCCTTTTTTGTTACCTCAACCGTCAGTTATCTCCCATGTCAAAGTTGACTTACCAACATGACTCGTCCAGTGTTGATCTTGTGTCTGCGGACCCATCGTTATTTAAGGTTAGACTTATCGTTAACTGTGTAGACGGACGAATGGATAGAATAACGTGATTTATAACCCTAATACTTACCCAATTGTTAAAACATATCCCAGCTAATCTAACGTACACCTAGATATTGCTGAATCGTCTAGGTAACGCGCATCCCAGGAGCGCATATGTGATTGAGTCCTTCAACGTCACCGCCCTCTATACAAAAATGTCGAATGACTCCGCAATGGAAGCCATATTCGAACTCCTTATACAACACGAAGGATAAATAAACATGTATGGTTTCACGGTTCAGCCGTTGATGACACTCTTAAAAGAGTGCCTACACAGCTCAAATTTCAGATGTTCCAAGAGGTAATACGCACAGATGAGAGGGCTGGTAATGGGACAATGACTAGAACCGAGCCTTCCCATCGCATTTATGTCTCAAGTGGAAACACTGGTAACCGATCTCTGGCCACTTTTCTACTGTAGATGTATAGATGGCTGTTGTTTGTTGTTTGCTCAGCACAAGAAAAAATGGGAAAATGTTTTGAGTTACTGAATGAACAGTTGGAGTACATTAAATTAAGCCGAGAGAAACCGTATGAAAACTGGCTTCCATTTCTGAACTTTCAAATCAGCCTATCAGAAAACGGCTACATTACGACGTGGTACCGAAAGCTATCTAGTAAAATTACACTCTTTCATTACGTACCTCTTTTCTTCCACTTCACAGAAAGGGCGCTTGTAAGAAGCATTTATCGAACAGCTATGAACGCTTCTTAGAAAGGGCGCTTGTAAGAAGCATTTATCGAACAGCTATGCAACGCTTCTTGAGAAAGGCCGGTCTAGGGAATCCGGTAACCGTAACTGAAATACCACCGAGTACTCTAAGACGCCAGCTAGTTTGTAACCACCTGTATGACCGTCTATGTGTCACGCAAAATTCAATAATTTACCCTAATGGTACAGACGGTGATTCCATGAGTTCAGGTACAGTTTATCTGATCTCTTGTAAGGCGTGCGGGACGAATACATTGGCGAAACGGGAAGACACTCAGTGTCCGTATGAAAGAACACCTAGTCGGTGATTAAACTAAAAATAGTCCATTAGGCACACATAGGACGCAGAGAGACATAACGGGGGTGAATTTAAATTAGAGGTTACGATCCTCGCACAGGACGCAAAACTCTCAAGGCATTTTGGATTAATTCCAAAAATCACAAAATGAACCGCATCGAGGAACGACTTGTTACCAGGCGTAACATTGAGCATAATTCAAACCTGTTGTTCAAATTGAAGGAGCACATTACGCTTTCGTATGAACTCTGAGCAGTTACTCTCCATTTGACATAATCAGTGGAAGACTCATAGAAAACTCAAAAGACCGACTTTCTATAAACCTTGGCACAAGTAGTTGATATATTTATTTGTATGATCTTACAAAATGATCTTGTTTAGCTGCTGCGAGGTTGGTCTTCCATGTCGTTGTCCTTGTTGTTTTTGTTGGTGTTGTTGGTCGATGGCTGACGTTTCTGCGACTTCGCCTTCCTCAGAGCCTGGACGTATTTTATATTAGAATACTTTATTTATTCGATGAAAAAAAGCTAAAGTATTAATGAAGATCAAACTTTTAAATAGATGGTGGGCTAGGATGCTGCGGTAGGTCTACACCATATCGAACAGAAAGGCTACTCGCCGCGGTGCTACGAGTGGGACTGGCCAACACGTTGTTCACATGGGGCCGCGAGCAAGACACACCCCAGGGTCAAAATATCATTTTGAAATGGGGTGCCAGGTGGAGTACATTAAATTAAGCCGAGAGAAACCGTATGAAAACTGGCTTCCATTTCTGAACTTTCAAATCAGCCTATCAGAAAACGGCTACATTACGACGTGGTACCGAAAGCTATCTAGTAAAATTACACTCTTTCATTACGTACCTCTTTTCTTCCACTTCACAGAAAGGGCGCTTGTAAGAAGCATTTATCGAACAGCTATGCAACGCTTCTTGAGAAAGGCCGGTCTAGGGAATCCGGTAACCGTAACTGAAATACCACCGAGTACTCTAAGACGCCAGCTAGTTTGTAACCACCTGTATGACCGTCTATGTGTCACGCAAAATTCAATAATTTACCCTAATGGTACAGACGGTGATTCCATGAGTTCAGGTACAGTTTATCTGATCTCTTGTAAGGCGTGCGGGACGAATACATTGGCGAAACGGGAAGACACTCAGTGTCCGTATGAAAGAACACCTAGTCGGTGAACTTAAACTAAATAGTCCATTAGGCACACATAGGACGCAGAGAGACATAACGGGGGTGAATTTAAATTAGAGGTTACGATCCTCGCACAGGACGCAAAACTCTCAAGGCATTTTGGATTAATTCCAAAAATCACAAAATGAACCGCATCGAGGAACGACTTGTTACCAGGCGTAACATTGAGCATAATTCAAACCTGTTGTTCAAATTGAAGGAGCACATTACGCTTTCGTATGAACTCTGAGCAGTTACTCTCCATTTGACATAATCAGTGGAAGACTCATAGAAAACTCAAAAGACCGACTTTCTATAAACCTTGGCACAAGTAGTTGATATATTTATTTGTATGATCTTACAAAATGATCTTGTTTAGCTGCTGCGAGGTTGGTCTTCCATGTCGTTGTCCTTGTTGTTTTTGTTGGTGTTGTTGGTCGATGGCTGACGTTTCTGCGACTTCGCCTTCCTCAGAGCCTGGACGTATTTTATATTAGAATACTTCATTTATTCGATGAAAAAAAGCTAAAGTATTAATGAAGATCAAACTTTTGAACAGACGCCATATTGAACGGAAAGGCTACTCACCGTGATGCTACGAGTGAGACTGGCCCACGCGTTGTTCACGCGGGGTCGCGAGCAAGACACACCTGGTGGTCATAATATCATTTTGAAATGGGGTGCCAGGTCACGTGTGATAGTAAGACATTCGTCTTTCCGGTTCATCTTTGGATTTTTGAAATTTATCCAAAACACCTCAAAGGTTTTACGCTTTGATATTTTCGATTCTTGCGCTAGGATCTGCACAGTCACTTCAAAATCATCGCCGTTGTGCTTTTGTGCCCTATGCGTACCTAGAGGAGTGTTTTGACGTATTTTAACTTTCCCATCTAGGTGTTCTTTTATGCGGACACAAACGATCTGTCAAAACACTGCAGCAATTCTATCAGACAGATCTAGTACGAATTTGTTGGCACCGGTAACAACAATGTTTATAGAATTTTTACTAGTTATTATATATCGCTAAATTACGATGTATACGTGAAGGTTAAAACAGGCTGTGTTAAAGGTTCGATCGTGTTCCATTCACTGCTCGTGCACGCATACGCCAAACATCCTATAACAGTAAATTTCATCGGGCTAACGTTTTAGAATTCTCACTAGAAGTACAGACCATTCTACTGAATCGAAGAAAGGGGACAAATTTTTAAAACGGTTTCATACACTGTAATCCATTTGTAAATCGCCGACATCGATGCCGTACTTCAATATTTTATTCTTGGCCATTTTTATAATTTCCTTCGACAATTCCTGAAACCTCAACAGCTTGTCGTCATTTTTTGTGTTATTATCGAAATACTGCGTAAACATGGAAATATGTAGTGGTTAATAGATGAAGAAGGCAAATTAGTAACTGTCTATATCTACAACAATCCCCCTAACTCTAATAGTATTAACAACATAATTACAATTATGGTGAGATATCTGCAAAGTATCGGACTCCGAGTGTCTCCGATGGTGAACGAATGCCCTATTAGCCTTTCCGTGTGCTAAAGCATTCACCACAACACTATGCCAGTCCTTCGTTTCGTCTTTTTCTCAGCCGTGTTTTATAGGCGCTGTCAAACACCTGTGGTTCGGAGTTTTGCAAATATGTTAGCATCAATGTGGTTATATTACAGCATACTCTAGCATGAAAAAAAAACTTACTTCATGCATGAATGGGCCGACCTCACTAGTTGTGCAGGCCCTAGCACAAACTCCACTTTTCGGAGATTGGCTGGTTAAGTCACTGTGGTTCCCTGGAATCTCGAGATCAGCCTAGCCAGCCTGTCCCATGTCTCTACCACCACAGCCAGTTGCAGCCCTTGTGGATCAGAGGAAAATTTGCCACATGCGATTAATTTGATACAAGGACGGTGGTTGATCCTGGTACTGGTTTACTATTAGCTGGGCATCCTGATGAAAATGCCGGACTCCTTCTCAGCTCGGAAACCCTGCCAGGGGATAAATCATTCGTTTTACATCGCGGCCCGACACACAGGAAAAGAACAGGTAGTAAATAAAAATGATTACGTATTAATGACAAGATCAGTAATGACAATGATAGCAGTAAAGTAAAAGAACAATAAAAATAACATTTATGGGAAGTTTTCTTGTTTCACAGGTTGAAAAACACATTATACCCTTGTCACACCTCTTGCGGAGAATTTTTCACGTCGATATACCTGCAAAGATCGTCGTTTGCATAGTGACAGGAGATCGCTTTTCGGAATCCTTTAAATAAAACGCCGTAAAGTTTCACTGACTTTTCGACTTAAAAATATATATTTTATTCTTGCTGCATCCTAATGGTAATGTCTAGCGTTTGCACCTCTCCATGACTCAATGGTTCATCGGCTTATCGTGGCTGAGGATATTCCTGGGTGTCGAACTGCTATCTACAGCGCCCCGCTTGCTTATCTAACAGAGCCTCTCAAGTTAAGAAACAGCATGGCGTTTCCATTGAGAAGCCAAGCAAGGGAAAGCGAACAATAGAAATCACCACCTATGTGTTGACGGCCCAAAAAAGGTGCACCTAAGCTGACTTCGGTACCTCAGGAAACTACATTGGCTAAACCGCCGCAGTTACGGCCTCAATGTCCTGCCCACTGGCCACTCCCGTCTGCGACGTCGGGAGGTGAGATACCCGCTTAGATGCAGTCAAATCTCAGGTTGCAACGCAGGGTCTTATTGGAAGCCGATAAAACGTGCACTCCTACGACACTCGAAGGAGACGTCTCCTTTGTCTGCACTATTAACACTAGGATGGTCTTTCAGCTACTTTAAGCTCTTGCTAAAACATTTGGATGCAGTAAATTTTATGAGATCACCCTACAAAAGGCAAAAAGAAAACTAAAAGACCAAGAAAACTCAATCAGATGACGAGACCTCTGCCATTTGTGGAAGAAACTTTCCACTACGAAACATCGGTGGCGTTGGCTGTATCACAAATACGGTTCATTCTCATCAGATAACCTTTTACAAGGTCTTAACAATTTGCTTGGCAATTTTCCTTCTTGAACTCCGTGAAAGAAAGTGAGTATCATCAGCTGCTGCTCACCAACTTGTACAGCTGGTGAAAACAAACTGAACCGGTTAAAATCCAGTTAACGGAAGTAATCGGCAACGCGATAGATTCATAAACGAAGATTTCAACAAAATTGGGAAAAGCCGACGAAAATGATTATTAGATAGAAAAATTCAACATTGGAGAAGACCGAAATAAGAGCAGAAAAGCTTGTTGTAGGACTACTGTCCGCAACAGGTTTCTTCCATGGGAATTCATTTTTCGATAAGGCAGACGATTGCCTATGGACATGGGAGTTTTCTAACGGCACGACTAATTGCAAGGATCGATCATATTCTCGCAAAAATAAAATGGCTTTTCCTTGACAAATTCATTGTCATATCATTCTGTACTGAATCTGATCGCAGCCTTCTCTGTGTCGAGATTCGATTTGAACCGTAAGGTGCGAACGAATTCGTGTAGTCATCCAAAAATAAACAAGATAATTCGTGTGTGAAAAGGATATTCGCAATATAATTTTCTCACATAACTGATAGATAAAGGAAGACCCAGCGAACGACTGCAAGCCGCTTGTCGATAGACTTGAAATTTGTGATGAACTCGCCTCAGTTTTTCAATCAAGAAGTTCTGATCCCATCTCGTTACCACTAGGAAGTTGCTCGAAAAGAAAATAAAACGTAAGTTTAACCCAATTAAAAATCACCTAACATAGATGGTAGTAAATTCCAATTGTGGAATCTTTGCAAAAGAATATACATCTGCATTTTTATTATATTATACCACTGAATAAGACGGATATACCACTGAAAAAGAGTAACCGAAGATATCTTTGTGAACACCGTCCAATGTGGCTCTTGATTGCATCCTACAAGATGTTCACAGAGATCACCCTTTTCCAAATAAAAAAATTTTAGGCGAGGCACAACTGGTTGAGCGGAGACGATTCCGACAAGGATTTCTCTGCGCTGACCACATCCAAACCCTGTCCAGGCAGGGAACTTTCTCGGAAAAATCATCTTTTTTAGTGAATTTCATCAAATATGAAAGAACGTTTGTCAGTGTCGGAACGAATGCAATCTCATCTTTACTCATAAACCAGAGTTGACGGGTTCTACACATATGCCCTAGTTAACAATATTCGCAACCGCCACAGCAAAATATAGCACTGGAATTAGCTCTTTACTATTCCCATAGCAACAGAGGTTCGAAAAAGCAACATCGTAGTGTCAAAGCTGTTCACTGCTGCACTTCAGTTGATAACCAAGTCACTCCATCAGATTAGAATCACTGCGCACTGATGAGGAATTCGTATAAAATTTTCGTTTTCTTGACGTTATCGTTGCAATTCTATGAAGCAACAATGAAGCAGAGACGGCGATTAGACTCAAGGATGTGGTAAAAGCGATTCGACTTCGCACAAATCGGAGGATTTAGCTCATGATAAACCCGTGGCTAGCGTCAACCACCTGCATTCGCAGATGAATGCGATTTCAGGGCAACTCAATGCGTGTTCTGAGCGTCCTCATGTTCTGCAATCGGCCACCACCATGACAACGATTGAGCTATAAAGAAAATGAATAAAAACATAATAGAGCCCGTAGTAACAGCTAAGGACGCCCATCCAAGTACCCAAGTAGGTAGTATTGTACCAGGGAAGTGAACGAATGTCCAGGCTTTGGTTTAATTAAGGGCGAAGAATTCGTGATTCTTCAAACAGTCTCTCATACGCCTGCAGAAAATGTAGTAATTTCGATCTCAACTTCTTTTTTAAAGGTCCACCACCTTCTGTTCTGTTAGCGCCAGATCCGTGAATGAGCAGTGGATGAAAGAATACTGTATCGCCGGCGTTCATCTCGACGTACAGTCGTGGCGTCGAAGGATCGTAGTTCTGGATACCATGGTAGGCTTTGTTAACACCACCCTGAAATCACAAATTTAGCAAATTGACTCAATCAGATGTTTATAATAAAACGTTTATTAATTTTCAAAAAAAAACAATTGAAGTATTGGTAATTTTTTCTCATGTATTGATAAATCCACAGCAAATCGACGACAATGCACATTTCGAACCACGTTTTATTTCACCTTGAGCGCTCATTCTCTAAAAATCAACAAGTGGTAAAAATATCAGATGCAACCCTCTACGCAAATTTTCACGCATGCGTCATCATCTGTATCACCTGTCGTGCCGATAATCATCGAGTGACTTGCGCAGGCATCAGTAACTCTTCTATTTCTCCCTGTCGTGTGGAGGAGTAGTCTAGTGGAATTCCGCTCGCTCTAGAAGCTTGTTGACCATCACGCCTTCTTCTAGGGTTTTCGTGAAAAACTCTAACCATTGGATCGAGGGTTTTCTTAGAAGACCTTTGATATATCGAGGAATCTGGTAAGTAATTGCTGCTGTCAATAGAATGAAATGTAGAATTTTGGAACAGCAACGAGATCGGCTAAGCAAAACTTTCGACTTACTATGATGTGATCTGTTTCTTCCTGGTGCTCTCCACTGGGAGACTCGCTCGTCAAGCTTTGAGAGTGGATTTCTAGAATTGCGATTTACCATAAATGGTCTTAGTCGTCGTGATAAGCACGGAAAGCCCCCTACTGTGCTCGTTTCACCTCTAATGCGTTTGTGCCAATGTTACGTTCATCAGAAGCCCTTGTAGATTCAATCTTAGCGTTAAAATCTCCAATTAAGTCTTCGAAAAATGAGTGGTTTTTTCTATAGAACTTCTATAAGCCCATATAGAACGACCTACTTCTATTTCATTATAGTTTGATGTATTTGTGCAAACGACGAAGAATGTTAAACCAGTATTGATCCACACTGCTTCAATCGTAAGCGTCCGATTCACGTTGTTAATTGTTTGAATGAATGTTCACATACAAACTCGTGTTGACGAGATAGCCGACATCGCCGACTCCTCTACTGTCGTATGCCTCGAGGAACTGTTCTTCTCCGGTGTGTCAACGTCAACGGCGTTGAATGGGTGCCGGCGCCTCGTCTCGGCCAGTCAAATGACGTCTTACCTAATTCTTTTTGCTTGCGTTCTATGGAGGACTCACATGGTATTGTGTGCGAGCAGTGCAGGTGTAGATCGTCACCTTATTCCTTTGCTATCTAGGCAGCCCAGAATTTTCTTGAGATTTTAGTAGCTTCTCCGTACTCGTCTTGACCAACGCTGCGAAGTTGCATGCTCTCTCATGACTAGGGGAGTGAGACCCGTTTGTGTTTAGCTTTTTGATACCCACGCATAGATTGCTGAGCTCTGAACGTGGAAGCTAGGTATATATCACAGGTAGCTTGCCAGTCTCTCCCGAGTAGACATGGAACAAATTTCTTGCAGGCAACTTCCTATCGATTCCCATACACATGACTGTAACCTTTTGGTCAAATTGACTCATAGAATACAATCCGCACAAAGCGAGAACGCACCCACACACGCTTGCATGAATACGCTTAGCAAATACAGAAAGTATTTACCAAATCGGCGCAGCAGAAACCGGAAGCCCATACTCTGGATTCACCTGCGTCTTGAAGCCACCCTAGTTCCATAATTCTGTAGTAGATCTGACTACTATCATCTCCGTGTAAAAGTGTGCTGAGATTCGAAGAGTATATGAAGATGTATAAATAAGTATGCAAGGAATGAAAACCCATATAAGTAACAAAGAAAAAATTAATGAAAAGGTCACGTAGAAAACATTAATAAAAAGGGGATGGAGCTGGGTTGAACAAACTTTACCTCCCATTTCGGGTAATCGTGCACCAGCAACGCTCCCTTGTGAGTTCCAGGCACTACCACCAAACAGCCGTTAGCACGATTCACCTTAAATGCTTTTACAACACCTTTAAAACGACTTGATTTGCATTTATTTACACCAAGAAATCGAAAGCAGAGAGAAAGCAAACGAAGGTGGAAATAAGTCGGTTCATTTCACCAATTCCATTGCTGTCCACGCACAACAAACAAAATCAGCAGGTCGAAATGGAAAGTAATGTAGATCCTGGTGCATTGGATGCCGAGATGTAAGTTTTCCTTAAAGAAAACGTTGCTCCTCTCCGAATCAAAAATGAAAAAGAGCTTCTTTTCAGTGCTTTCACGCTTTCATTCACACTCAAACAATGCTCTGCTCTATAAGTAAAAGGGATTTATTTGACTAGTCGACTGTAGGAAAGCTCACCACTATCAGGTGGTTTGTTAATAAGCATGGTGTGCATCGCCAATAGATTCGATTTTTTCGTTCCAATAAGGTCCATGACAACATCAACCACCTGTAACTCTTCCACTTATTTTCCGCTTTTTAAGCATTCAGTGGAAGTCGCTTCTTAAGCTTCTTAACTTCTTAAGCTTCAATACGTTGAACACAATTCCATAAAGGTTCTAAAAAAGGAGGAGAGGAAACGGATGGGTTAGTGGCTCACTCCGGAAGCAAGCTACTAGTTTGACCCCTTCTCAAGACTCCGTCAATCCACGTAGACGTCGTAGCCGGGCTATTTTCATGGTTGCAAGGAAAATCCACCCAACTGGAACTCTACGACATTCAAAAGAAGGGGACGAAATCGCCAAGCAGCAGCAAAACAGCACACGAAATGTTCAACGACCTTTGCGGACAATGAAAGCAAGACAACGAAACGAATGCACAGGACTGCTGAGATAATTGCAAAACTCCGAACCGCAGGTGTCTGCGGTGGGCAACGGACGCGCTGTTGTCCTTTCCAGGGAGCAACGCGTTCACCACCACACCATGCGGGTCCTTCAATTCGCCTGTCTCTCAGCTAGTTCTACCCATAACTGCCATCAGCAATCAATCGTCAACGGGATTGATCTGGGAATCTCAAGTCGGCAATGAAACCAGTTAAGCTGTGGCTGTAGTTGAAATTCACAATGTTGACTTTTTATTCACTGCTTTTTACTAGTTTTCACGGCAGCGTATTATTTGTGAAACAACATAAAACTAGCTGAGAGACAGGCGAAACGAAAGACCAGCTTGATGTGGTGGTAAGCGCATAACTCTCCGGGAAGGACAATAGCGCGAACAATTAAAGTATTCTAATTTAAAATACGTCCAAGCTCTGAGGAAGGCGAAATCGCCGAAACGTCAGCCATCGACCAACAACAACAACAACGACAACAAAGACCTATACCAACCTCGCACCAGCTAAACAAGATCAGTTTATAAGATCGTAAGTAAATATATTAATACTGCGTTCGTTTCCCACCGCAGACACCTGCGCTCCGGAGTTCTGCAAATGTCTCAGTATTATCGTGGTTGTTTCACATATACTGATGCAATTTGTTAAACTCGTTTCAAGAAAGAAAACCTTTTGCGTATGTGCCTTTTACAAGTTCTCAAACAAATATTCTATTGTAATCTTCGTTATTTTTCTGTTAGCCTAGCGGGTTAATGGGAAATGTGTTAAATCCTGCGTCGAAAACTGAATGGAGTACGAGTAGCATAGAGGTGCATTTTGACAATAGGATCAAGGTCATGGGCTGGGTATCGCCCAAGGTAAACCAGGCCTTTCATTTCTAAGTTGCAGTAAAATTGGCGTCAAGCCTGTCTGGGAAAGCTCCACAAAGGCTACCGAATGCCTGTGGCGAACTCTAAAGAATATCTAAGAACAAGTTTCCAAATAATGCAGTGAAAACCTACTCGAGAAGGATTCAACGACGTTTGTGACGGAAACGAAAAATTTTTCAAACAGCTGACGAATGTACCCATTAAATCTAGGCGTCTTCATTCGTGAACAACGAAAACGAGGAAGAGTCGAATGAGAGAAGTGTTCAGATTCGAAAGACGTGTGAATACGGGTCATATAAATAGATAAGAAAACTGTAGCGCCTATTATGGATCTGGTTGTAATGGTGTGGCTGCATAAAATGGGAAAGTTGCCATTTTTAAAATTATGTTTGAAAGTTGAGAGGCTATTTGCTAAATTCAAATGCACATACCACCGCCATTAGTGGCGAATCTGCTATTAACTGAGTGAATCGAAGAAAGGGAGGAGCGTTTTCTTATGCTCAGTGAGAGGTCAAACAAAGGCAAGCTATATGTCCTTTTTCGTTACGACAAAAGGATAAAGGATAGAGCTCTCAGCGTTGATCAATGCTTAAAGGATGCACCAAGCATTCGACTTCATTAATCATCGTTTGGAGGTGATTGAATGCATATCGGGCTTTTACAATGACTCGTAGTGGTTTACCGATGTATCGAGCCGGTGCTGTTATTAGCCCAGATAAGTCTGATACCAATTTGACGATCGCGGAGGGATGGTAGGCTTGGTGAGAAATGAGCGCGGGGATGGATTTCACATGTCGCAGTGGCGCCTCCAACCACTGCGCCACACGTGCACATTCGTCACGATACTCTAAGAAATCAAAGTAAAAGTCAGCAGCAGAGGGTTGATTTGAGTGTAAATTTCGAGCTTATATGCCATAATACGATGGCACAAGAATATCAACCATTTGAACATTAACATTTCAATGTTTTTCTTCTTCCTAGTGCTCTGTATTTCTCATGCGTTGGGTTTCCCACTTATTGTCAGTTATTTGAGTGCTTCATAATCTTTCAAATAAATGAAAAGAAGCAAAAATATGGCATAGTCGGGTAGCGTAGATAATAGTAAGTTCAGAGGTTCCATTGAATAAACGTTGTCAACTAAGAAGCTCGGTTTCAAACATAACACAAAATGAAGGAAAAATCACACTGCTCTGCCAGTTAAACTGTAATGTCATGGTTATTTCATCATAGGCTTGTTTGAAAATTTTGAATATATAGGAAGTTTCGAAATGAAGCACCTACCTCGTGCGTTTCTATAGTTATCTTTACGGCAGAGCTTCCACGAAGAGATAGAATGAAGGATAAAACTCTCAGTGTTGATCAATTCCTGAGGGATGCGCTATGCATCCGACTTCGTCGTTTGGAGGTGATTGAATGCATATCGGGCTTTTACAATGACTCGTAGTGGTTTACCGATGTATCGAGCCGGTGCTGTTATTAGCCCAGATAAGTCTGATACCAATTTGACGATCGCGGAGGGATGGTAGGCTTGGTGAGAAATGAGCGCGGGGATGGATTTCACATGTCGCAGTGGCGCCTCCAACCACTGCGCCACACGTGCACATTCGTCACGATACTCTAAGAAATCAAAGTAAAAGTCAGCAGCAGAGGGTTGATTTGAGTGTAAATTTCGAGCTTATATGCCATAATACGATGGCACAAGAATATCAACCATTTGAACATTAACATTTCAATGTTTTTCTTCTTCCTAGTGCTCTGTATTTCTCATGCGTTGGGTTTCCCACTTATTGTCAGTTATTTGAGTGCTTCATAATCTTTCAAATAAATGAAAAGAAGCAAAAATATGGCATAGTCGGGTAGCGTAGATAATAGTAAGTTCAGAGGTTCCATTGAATAAACGTTGTCAACTAAGAAGCTCGGTTTCAAACATAACACAAAATGAAGGAAAAATCACACTGCTCTGCCAGTTAAACTGTAATGTCATGGTTATTTCATCATAGGCTTGTTTGAAAATTTTGAATATATAGGAAGTTTCGAAATGAAGCACCTACCTCGTGCGTTTCTATAGTTATCTTTACGGCAGAGCTTCCACGAAGAGATAGAATGAAGGATAAAACTCTCAGTGTTGATCAATTCCTGAGGGATGCGCTATGCATCCGACTTCGTTAAGCACCGTAAGGGATGACTGACTGCATATCTGGCCTATACAATGACTCGCGGTAACGTATCGATGTATCGATTAAGTGCTGCTACCAGATAGGTCTGGTACCAATTTTCCCACCCCGAAGACATAGAAGGTTTAGTGAGCCTTCGCAATGGGATCCAACACCTGTATATATTAGTTCAGTTCTAATCACTGCGCTACACGCACCTCCACGAAAAAATACACGTGACATATATTCGAAAATACTGAAAACTCACTCCACTATACCGGCAGTAATCAAACAGTACGGGATCATCTTGAAAATCTTGTATTTTTGTGATGGCCTTTTCTCCGGCTACATATTCTGATTTGGCGATGGCTATATCCCTCATTACAGTCATGTTCAATGGAATGTCTTTGCCTTGACAGATTTCCTAAAAACCTGTAAGTAGCAAGGCACTTAAGAAATTAATTAATACTAAGAGAACCTTGAATCTCCGTTTATAGCGATCCAATTCATAACTGGGGACACAATTTCGGATAACCAAGTAGCCATTTTTTTCGTAGAACAATTTTTGATTTTTGGAGAGAACTATACCGTCCAAATCCCATATCAACACATCTGCACCGCTGTTGCACATCTGAATTTTAGTCTGATGCCGTAATGAAATCATGTTCATAGAGGATTTTTGATTTTTGACGGCCATATATGTTTGCACTGATTTTCAGTTAGATTGAAAATCATTAGAACTATCCGAATGTGACTTCAGTGAATCTGAGATATTTGCAAAACTCCGGACCGCAGGTGTTTACGGTGTGGAACGAACACGCTATTGTCCTTTCCGGAGAGTAACGCGTTCACCACAACACCATTCAGGTTCTTCGTTTCGCTTGTTTCTCAACTGATGGCAAAAGATCGATAGAATTAGCAAAAGAAAAGGCAGTAAATAATAAGCTAAAATTGTGATTATAACTACAGACTCAGCTTAACTGGGTTCGCTGCTGATTTGGGCTTCCCAGATCAATCCCGCTAGAGGGTGATTGCTAACGACAAAAGATCGGCAGAATTAGCTGAGAGAAAGTCGAAACGAAGGACCCGCATAGTGTGGTGGTGAGCACGTTACTACCCGGAAAGGACAATAACGCGTTCGTTCTCCACCGTAAACACCTGCGGCCCGGAGTTTTGCAAATGTCTCAGGATCATTGAAGTTATATTTCCCAATATATATCCTAGCATTAAGAAGAAAAGGCAATAAATAATAAGTCAAAATTATCCGAATATGTTCGTTAATAAAGGAATTGGACGACGCGTTGCACTACTGTAAGGTAGTCGGTCACCAGTTGAACGTTTTCTTGGACAAATGCTGAAATAATAATGAATGAAAAAAGAGGAGTAAAGTCAGAAATCAAAAATTATGAAGTAAAGCAAAAAGTCAAAGAGCGTAAATGAAACAACCAGTTATGACTAATAAAGAGTGGATGCATGTTGTGCGATCGCTGTTGCTGATAACCAGTTGGAGTTTTCGATAAGGCGACTACACGTTTCACTTTCTTTCCCATCTTGCAGAGGCAAAAAATAATAAGTTTCGTTCGAGTTTTTCTTCATGTGTTTTCTCTGAACTGCAATACAAAGACGAAATATACAAGCGCTTCATGTTACAAGATAAACAACCAGAAGCGACGACCTAACGAAACAATCCAATTCCCCTCTCCATACCTTTTGTCCAAAAAAAAACTTCAAACGTCAAAAACTCTCTTCAAGCGTTGTAGACGTGGATAAGAATTGATTCAAGCTGCCATACATTACAAATTCAATAAGATATGTTATTTAAAGAGGCCTAAAACTAGACGATCAGAAGTGTTTATGGAACTTATGAAAGAGTAGGGCAGGCATGGCGTAGTGGTTGGAGGCGCCACTGCGACCCGCACGTTGAATCGATTCTCCACGCCCATGGCCTATCAAGCCTTCCATCCTTTCGAGGTCAGCAAATTGATACCAGACATGTCTGGGAGGTTAGCAGCACTGGCTCGATACAACGGAAGGCCACTAAAAGTCATTGTAAAGCCCAGATTTGCATTCAGTCACCTCCAAACGATGCTTAATGAAGTTGAGTGAATGGTGCATTCCTCAGGAAATGATCAACGCAGAGAGATTTTTAGCCTTTATTGAATAACAACCGAACACCACTCCTCTTCATTTATCTCAAAAGCGCCTTTTCACGACTTTGTGCAAATGAGATTGCACAGTTTTCTCCAATGGAAGCCAGGAAGACCACATGAATCGATGTACAATATGGGATAGACCGTCGCTTCTGAAAGGTTCAGTGATGACTACGCTAGCTAGAAAGGCACAACATTTTTCGTCGGTATAAAAGAACGCCTAGGTAGAAAGCTAAAAATCTGACGGGGTACTCTTGAATCTAGAAAGGAACGGAAACTACAACAGTGATGAATTTTAAATCAACTGACTGATTAGTTGAAATAGTATAAAGTTTAAGCACATAGATTGTGAAGATTTTTCCGAAGATGATTACATGACAACACATGTTCCTCCATGAACTGAAAAAGGTAAAATACTCGAAGAGTTTAGGATCGAAAATCGAAAAAATTATGTGATGGGGCCTGGTTTCACGTTAATCATGGTTGTCAGAAATGGTCTTCACAAGTTAGCTGCACATCAGTTCTTTATTATATTTTGCATGACCCGTGTTCACATCCACTATGTGGATCCCAGCACTTCTTGCATTCAATTCGTTTTTTCGCATCAATTGTCCACGAAGGTCTTCCAAATTTATACGTGGCTTCGGTTTCTGCTCGAGGATTTTCACTTCATCTTGAATATCGTTGAACACTGGTCGACCAACTCTCCATGGAGCCCTGAGATAGCCAGGCTGGAACATTCATAACTGGACTACATAGAGCGATTTTTTCCCAGACAACTCTACTAAATTCACAAGAATGAGAGGCTTGATTGGCCGGTAGCGGAATCCATCTAGCACCATGCTCATGATGACAGGCATCAATCCCACTGTGTTATCCTAACCCTGCACACTAACTTATAAACATTCGATAATCCAACAACAAGTACTTCAGTGGTACCTTTACCACAACAGGTTGTCACCGGTCACTTTACCAAATGGTGTATCCACGGATCGCCTGTATCACCTGCAGTCCCGTTGACCATCGAGTGTCTCGAACGAGCGCCAGGAAATCTTCCATTCTTTCCGGTCGCGTGCAATAGCAGCTCTGTGGGTTCTGTTCGCTCTAGGAAGTCATAAAGCACCATATCTTTCTTCTAGGCTTTTCGTGAAAAACTCTGACCATCGGGTCGGTGGTCTTCCTGCAGTACGTTTGACATCCCGAGGAATCGAGTCACTAATCGCTCTTGTCCATCGGTTGTCATTTATACGCAATACGTGTCCGGCCCACCTTATCTTCGACTGTTTGGCGTATAGAACGGCATCTTTGATTTTTGATTGTTGACGCAAGTCGGGGCTTCGGATCCCATCCTTTACTTGTGTGAAACGGCATCGTCCCTTCGGCATACTCCTAGCATCGTCCTTTCGACTGCGCGTTCGATAAGGCTGAGTAATCTTTTATTCTTCTTACGTAGCGACCAAGTTTCTGATACATACGTTAGGGCAGGAGGAACCGTTGAGCCGAAAAGGTGGCCACGGAGTCGGGTGTTCTTTGTTCTCTTCACCAGATCCTCGATGCTCTTGAAAGCTCCCCAAGCCGCTCGTTTCCTTCTGGTCATCTCTGGAGCTAAATCGTTCACCATATCGATTTCCCAACCTAGATAAACATAACTGAATCCTTTGGAGATATTTGTTCCGTTGAGCGTGAATGGGGCATGTGAAACCAATCCGTTCCTCACGAACATTGTTTTTGTAAGTCAATCTAACAGAAAGCCGGTCATGGAA
>MQTX01000166.1:427254-497867 GCA_009735665.1 Angiostrongylus cantonensis | reverse complement strand
AGGATTTAGTACGATGGACCACATTCACACGGTAACAAGGCTCATCGAAGTATCGCGAATGTACAAAAGACCGCTCTGTCTCACTTTCATCGACTTAGTTAACTCTCACATTACGAATACTTTGTTATCGTTCGTTTTCATGTAATCGCGTTGTATGGGTTAACATAAGCTCAATATAAGCATTGCTCACAGGTTTCTCACAACCCTTCGTATTCTTGCGCTGTGGCCGTTACACGCTCTGCCTCATTTTCATCGACTTATTGATGGCCTTTAACAAACTGAGACAGAAGCAGTTATGGAAGCCCTTGATATTGAGAGAGTCCCTACCCAGTACATAAAGATTCTTCGTGAGCTGTACAAAAATTTCACAACCAAGATCTCACCATTCTACAACGATAGTAAAGTTGACGTCAAAAGAAGAGTTAGGCAAGGCGATACAATCTCGTCAAAATTATTTACAGCCACCCTCCAGAACGTCATGCAAACATTGGAATGGGTGAACATGGGAGTGAAAATCGACGGTCGGCAGATACATCACCTTCGCTTTGCTGATGATATCGTTCTTATAACACCAGACATTAGCCAAGCGGAACGTATGCTTGCGGACTTTGATAAAGCGTGTGGAATGATTGGTCTTCAACTAAATTTCAAGAAAACGATTTTCGTGAAGAACGAATTGGTTTTGTTTGCCCCATTCACGCTCAACGGAACGAATATCTCCGAATGCTCCAGTTATGTCTATCTAGGTCGAGAAATCAATACGATGAACGACTTAGTTCCAGAGCTGAGCAGAAGGAAACGAGCGGCTTGGGGAGCTTTCTAGAGCATCGAGGATGTAGTGAAGAGAACAATGAACACCCGACTCCGTGCCCACCTTTCCGACTAAACGGTTCTTCCTGCCCTAACGTATGCCTCAGAAACCTGGTCGCTACGTAAGCAGGATGGAAGATCACTCAGCGTTATCGAACGCGCAGTCGAAAGGACGATGCTAGGAGTATCCCGTTTCTCACAACTAAGGGATGGGATCCGAAGCTCCGACCTACGTCAACAATCGAAAATCAAAAGTGCCGTTCTATACGCCAAACAGTCAAAGATAAGGTGAGCCGGACACGTAATGCGTATGAATGATAGCCGATGGAGAAGAGCTGTTAGTGACTGGATTCCTCGGGATGTCAAACGTACTGCAGGAAGACCACCGACCCGATGGTCATAGTTCTTCACGAAAAGCCTAGAAGAAAGTTATGATGCTCGACGAACCCCTAAGGCGAGTAGAACCCACTGGGCTAATCTTGCACGCGACAAGGAAAAATGGAGGATTTACTGGCGCCCTCTCGAGTCACTCGAGGATCAACGGGACTACAGGTGATACAGGTGATACTAGGCAACAAAGTTACCAGGATGCATTTTAGGCTAAGTGACCCGCATAAACTTCTAGAAAAGCGAATTTTAATTTGCATTTGTTAAGAACAAGACGCATGAATTTCATTTAGTATTGAGGATTCTAATAGAAATAGTAAATCAACTTTGCAAAAGCCCCTCCCTGGGTTGTAAACCTTTTGTGAATCTTTCATGTGTTCCACAACCGTCCTATACGCAAGCATGGTATTTCACGGTTCAGGACTGTTTCAGCTAGATTATATGACCAGCTTATCAACACGAAAAACAAAAACCACTGATTAAATTAACAAATCTCAAAACTGAATTAAAACAAAGTAGAGGAACACCGTACTCTACAAGGATTCATAAAAACAACGTTGACACTACTGGTATAAGGGCTGGCACGAAAGAAAGAGAGCAAGGCAGCAACAAAAATTAACTAATTAGGTATGACTTCTAGTTGGCGATCGAAGTACCCTCCATTGTGTTGCTCTCGTAACTTTGACATTGACTCCACCAGAGAACAGACTGACTCCTCCACCTAAAGTATTATACGCGAAACAACAGATTGCCTATGGCATAAAAGATGAAGTTGAGTGACATCGCAATTGGTTCAAATTTGAAAAAACATTGCGATTATTTAGTTGAGATTCAGAGAAATGTGGTGTTTGGCAGTTCCTCTTAAAAAAGATTTAATGCTTAGAGGTGTGTCAATAGCGAAAACGTGCTCAATGCAATTCTCAAACACAGGGAAAATCTCGAAAGTCGCTCAAATGGAGGGAAAATTTAGCATAGATCTGCACAAAATCTAGCGAAGCGCTCAATATTTTGACAAACAACTTACAGTAATTTTAGCTACTCGTCCACCCATAGTGCCCATATCGGTTCTCACCCAACCAGGATGAAACTGAGCGACAAGCACTTTATCACTCACAAGATCGGCGGCCATTGTTTTTCCTAATTGGTTCAAAGCGGACTGAAAAACTGACCGCTAGGAAATCCCGTGTGATAATCCAACAAAAACAATTCAATTTTAAGAGGAACAACTTCGAAGACATACTTTACTAATTTTATAAGCCAGAGAACCAACAACACCAGATCCCTCCTCGTTCAAAAAAATTGAGGCCGAGGAACTCGACATATTTATGATGGCAGCACGGTCAACACCCAAATGATTACCTGTGCAGTGAAAAGAGGCCTTGCGCAACAGAGGTAAAAAGGTCTGAAAAGGAAAAACAGAGATGCCGATTGGTCATTTCAAATAGTTTATGGAAAAAATAGGATGTTTTGCTACATAGATGAAGAATACGCTAATATTAACTAGTATACAAACTACTATTATTACTTAAACTTAAACTATTATTATTATTATTATTATTATCATTATTATTATCATTACTATTACTACTACTACTAAACGACTATGCTCCGCACTTATAACAAGAAAACAGTCTCTTCAGATACCGATCATTACGCTCCTGTTGAGATCGCAGGTAGCATAAAATCCCCTGCCATCGTTTGCAGGAGAAGAAAAGCAGAAAAACAAAAATACATTGGACTTGCCATACACCAATCCGTTTCCCAGAAAACAAACTCATACGAGATTCTATCGTCATACTTGGCCATTATTTTTCTCCAAATTTCGCGTTGAAATAATGACATTATCATTGGTTTTCTTGTTGAGCAAGCACGACATTGGTATCGGAGCATCTACTGATAAGGAATAGCTGACATTTCGACGATTTTGTCTTCTTCAGAGCATGGAAAGTAGTTCGTAAATGCTATATAACAGTCTAAGTACAACGTAAAATTGCATAATATGCCTTAATAGTGGAGACGGAGATCGCATGAGTTCGGGTACGGTTTGTATGATCATTTGTATAGCGCACGGGAACGAATACATCTTCAAAACTGGAAGACAATAGTGCGCCTATGTGAAAGAACATCTAGTCAGCAAATTTGAACTGAAGCCAAATATTCCACCAAGCGCACACTGGACACAGAGAGATAAGAGAGAAATTTCGAAGTATATGTTACTATCCTCGCACAGAGATGCAAAACGCCAGCGTGAAAAAAACTGATGAAACGTTTTGAGTAAGTTCCAAAAATAAAAATGAACCTCAATAGAAAGTCATTTTGCGATCACGCGTGACCTAGCGTCATACTCCAGGATGATTCTTTGACCTGACCCAAACACATTCCTCTCCCATGCAACACTGTTTGTTGCTAATCACCTCCAAATAACTGGAATGTTTACAAAGAACAAAACGGTGAGTGTTTTGAGAAAAACTGTCTATTAAACGAATGGTAATTTGTGTTAAACTCTATCTGCTAAATATTATAATATATAATATTATAATATAATATAAAATCCTGTGAACGATCCAATGACCATTTACGTGTGAAGGTCGCCTTTAGCAATAAGTTGAAAAAAGCCCTTGTCATCTTCCAAGAAAAAATGCAAAACGTGTGCTCCTTAACAAAATGCTCTCCTCATATAACTGGAAGCCTCAGTTGCTCAAATTAGACGTGCAGACCTCATCTTCACTGCCAATATGGACTATATTGAAAAGAAAGAGAAACTAAAGCGTAATCCGATTGCAGCACTCATCAGTTGATAAAAAAAATACTAGATCTGCACAAGAGCTTTGCAGGACGACTTACATAGCAGAAAAGGCAACTGGAAGCGGCGCAAAAAGATCTAGTCTAAGGAAGTTCGTCAGAATCTGCGTAAACATGATGTTCCAGCATCAGCACTGATGAATGAAAAGGTCCTTTCACCATATTGCGTTATGATGTCAATTGATAATGGAAAAGTCCTATAAAAGCTTTTTCGGATCCAAAATCCCCATCACAAACTGAAATCTCTGGTAGAGGAAAACTGAAGAGAAAAACCAAACGGGATCTCACCCATTGAAGTACACTATTCACCGCCGTATTAAAGTGGGTAATAAATTCACTGGATAGGAACAGGATGGATAAACATGCTGGTGAAACACCTTTATCAAGTGATCGTCTTGCAGACGACGCCGTCACCCTCCGAAGGCGTACCACTGAAGCAGAGCCTCAACGAAATGGTAAAAAAAAATGTACTACGCATAAATGGGACAAAAGAATTAGGAAGAGCCCTTAGTGCATTGCTGATAAATTGAGATGGCTGGTTTGATAGTGACATAGACGAAGTTGTAGGTAAACCTCGGAAATTTGGTGAGCACGACGAAGATGATGAAGAAGAAAAAGAAGAAGAGCAGCATTGGTTGCTTTTGGGCCTATCAAAAAGGCCATTGAGTAACTAACAGATCCAAAAATCCCGGTCCATCTTTCCAAGTCAACAATTATTTCAGGAGCTCTTTATACAGTAGAGATATGACTGACCTAAGAACCTTGCGCACTTCCAAAAGGGCTTGAACGATGCGTTTCGAAATCTAACTCGCACTCCGAACGTCTTGCCGGAATGTTTAGCTTAAATCTTCGGAACCTATACCATCGGATATAGAAGAATAGATATCGATAGTAAAAAATTAATGGAGGGGTTATATAATATTTAAAGTACATGACAGTGAGCAAAAAGAACAGCGGAGTGGAGTCCAAGACAATCCAAGCATCCTCTCGAGGCAACATCCAAACGATAGGCAGACGTGCTCGTGGCTTCGTCCACCTGCATTGGCAGTTCGTAACGATTTTAGGAATTGGGAATGAGACCCCAATGCTCTACTCAAATAAACGTGGGAACGCCCTAGATCTTCTATCTCCAAGATAACGAGGAAAATCTGGCGGATCAGTATTCTACGGCATTCATAAAAGAAACGAAAATCCTCCAGCAGTGGCCGAATAAGCACGTTAAGTGCTCGAAGATAACTGTGGACGATGAATGTGAGAAAAAAACGAATCGATTGCAAGAAGTGCAGAGATCGACAAAGTAAGTGTGTTGATCGTTCAAGTAAAAAAGTCATAAATGAGCACCTGACAAGTAATAGCAACTCCTAGGGTGTTAACATTGACACATTCCATAAGCGTTTGTCGACTAATAACGCCGTTAGTGAAATATGGTGGAAAGATAGCTGCGTTGTTTACTAGAACATTCAGCCCAGCTGCTCCAACTGATTTCTCTACCTAAAAGATGACTGTGACCTGATAGCGCAAAGAATTATTCAACGAGCCTAAAAATACTAGCTATTTAACCACAACGATGTTGAGATATTTGCAAAAACTCTGGACCGCAGATGGCTGCGGTGGTGAACGAAAGCGCTATTACCCTTTCCGGGGTCTAATGCGTTCACTACAACACCATGCGGATCCTTCGTTTCGCCTGCGTCTCAGCTAATTTTCTATCGATCTGTGCCGTCAGCAATCATCCTAACGTTACTCAAATAAAACTAGCTCAAGAAAGAACAACAGCGCGTTCGTTTCCCACCGCAGATGACTGCGGTGGCGAGTTTTGCAAATATCTCAGCATCATTAAAAGTTCTATTTCGCAATATATAATCTGCCATTGAAAAGAGTAGGCAGTAAATAATAAGTTAAAAATCACCCTAACTATTTGCTCATAACAGCAGTTGTACTTGGTATCTAGATCATTGCTTTGAAACTCAAGCTGCTAGAAAGTCAACATTGTTAGAAAATTTGTGGATAGCGAAAATCATCCTAGCAAGTTCCCTCTAAATGCATCTAATACTATGGAGCCCTTCTCTTCTCGTTCGTCATGACTTTACATATCGCCCAAGATGCATTGCATGCAATGCGTTTAATGAGAAAATAAAAGTGGTGTCCACTTTTAGTTACAAATCCGTATATTTAAATTCCCACTAAGTTTTACTAACTAAAATAACATTACTAGAATCTATAGTCATTGCCTACGAAATACAAGTACCCTGGTTCTACCATTATCGTTGAAGGACGTCATGAATTGTAGTTTTTCCTCATTACTGCTGCAATGGTTCAATTCAATTCCACAACAGAGCGCTTGTGGAGCAGTGGTTGGAGGCGCCACTGCGACATGCACGTGGAATCGATCCTTGCGCCCATGGCCCACCAAGCCTTCCATTCCTCCGGGGTCGGCAAATTGGTACCAGACTTGTCTGGGAGGAGAGCAGCACTGGCTCGATACATTGGCAGGCCACCGCGAGTCATTGTAAAGGCCATATATGCATTCAATCACCTTCAACGATACTTAATAAAGTCGAATGCATGGCGCATCCCTCAGGGATTGATCAACGCCGAGAGCTTTATTTATTTATTTATTTTACTGCTGCAACGCTCACAATTCGGGCTAGAAAGCAAGTTAACAAGCAAGAAAATGAAAAATATAAACAGAATTTGATTTAGAGAAGTATAATGGCTCTTGCTGTTCTTAAGTAGAAAGTTGTAAAACTATAAACTGCTTTCTCGATTTCAGAGACATTTTGATTCCAAACATATTTAAAACTGAAAGAACGGTTAATAAAAAATAGATATACTATTAAAGTGACGGAAAAAGTTTTCTCTATAAACTTATGCAATTAGAATTATTTAAAATCTATAAAGGATAAAGCTCTCGGCGTTGATCAATCCCTGAGGGATGCGTAATGCATTCGACTTCATTAAGCATCGTTTGGAGGTGATTGAATGAATATCTGGCCTTTACAATGACTCTCGATGACCTACCGATGTATCGAGGTAGTGATTTTTTTCTCCCAGACCTCCCAGACAAGTCTGGTACCATTTTGCCGAGCCTAGAAGGATAAAGGGCTTGATGGGCCATGGGCACGGAAATCGATTCCGCGTGTGTGATGCAGAGGGCCTCCGACCACTGAGCCACATACGCCCTTTTCACATCTATTACTACTCAGAAATCATCGTTACTTGCTGAGAACTCTGCTTCGAGCATCGGGTGTTGACAAAAGGTGCTGGAAGGCTCTAGGCAATTAAATTACCTAAGCGTCCATGAAGGGTCTGAAGACAAGCGGTAAAACAACATCATTAATTATGAATGGGAAGAATACTAAAATAAAAGGGTTTCAAGTGATCTGCGAAAACAGAGACTAAACTCGATAAATGCATCCTTGATTGAGTCATCACACGTCACATCCATTTTGACGATTTTCAGCCGACTGTCGTTGATGGCAATCAAATCCTAGAAGGTGATGAAATAACAACACCACAATGTCGCATCCAACCTCTTCCATCTACATGTGTGTTTATTAAAATAATGCCTTCATAGAATAAACCTCTTTCTTTAGTGCCTCTTACTTCATCATGTGAGGGGAAAAAGGATAAAAGGAAAAAGCCCTCGAAGTTGATCAATCCCTGATGCATGTGCCATATACACGACTTCATTAAGCATCATTAGAGGTGATTGAATGCAAATCTGACCCACAAATAATTCGCAGTGGTCTATCAATATATCGAGGCAGCACTGCTGTTAACCCAGACAAATATGGAGCCAGTTTACCTGTCTCAGAAGGATGAAGGGTTTGGTAAGCCTAGGACAAGAGATCGAAGGCATGTGCATTGTAGGGAACCTCTAACCATTACGCTACAAGTGCTCCTATAAAGGATAAAGGACAAAGCTCTCGGCGTTGATCAATCCCTGAGGGATGCCCCATGCATTCGACTTCATTAAATATCGTTGGAGGTGATTGAATGCATATCTGGTCTTCACAGTGACTCGCAGTGGCCTACCGATGCATTGAGCCAGTGCTGCTATCCTTCCAGACAAGTCTGGTACTAATTTGCCTACTCCGGAGGGATGGAAAGCTTGGTGGGCCATGAGCGCAGGGATCGATTTCACGTGCGTGTCGCAGTGGCGCCTCCAACTACTGCGCCACACGCGCCCTTGCCTGCTCCTATGGTAGGGTATTATGCGAAGTATAACCGACAACGCTAAGATATTTGCCAAACTAAGAATCTAGGCCAGATTCGAACATGCAAATGTCCTTTCCGGAAACTCAGTTTTTTTTTTCGTTCAAGCTTTACAGCGGGAACGTTTTTATTGTCAACTGCTTACACTTTTTAAAGCGATTGTTTGCTACCTTGCAGTAATCACCTTCAGTTATTTTTAAATAGGCAAGTCGTTTACGTATTTACATTTTCATTCAAAGTCCGGAATTCTCACTTGTAGTTTCTCATTAGTAACTCCTGTTTCATACAAATTCCACGTATAGCGTTGATAAGTGGTAAGCTTTAAAAGCTGTTCCGGTGTACTTAGAGGCCTGAATGGCTCGCTGCCACATTAAGTGCGACCGAGCAGAAATTTCACTGGTTCTTTTGCCATGTAGCTGTCAAACACAGAAGTGGCTGACATACGCGACTCAAGCACCATTGAATTTCTGTAATCTCTAACATGCTGAGTGATGACCTAGTGTGATTTTTCGAAGAAACTCGAGGTAGGAGTAACAGAGCGTTCTCAGGTTTTTTTAACGGACAACCACAACCTTTGTACTATCCTTTGACTCATATTCTCACGAGGGCGGCTATTTCTGTGGTGGCAGTGGATTCCGCTGTTAGCCTAACCACTAAGAGTATACAACAACAAATACGGTATCGTTCCAGTGAAGAAGCAGTAAACAAGAATGTCGATGAATATGTAAGGACAAATAGGATTTGCCAAAATTTAAAAACCATCTGCTCCATTTCGCACTCCCTCACCACTAATTTTGACAACTTTTATTGATGACATGGGTCTATTCACCACAATTATTATAGTTTTCTTTAGAAAATCGGATAGATTCTTCAATTTTCTAGATCTCAATTTTTCAATGAAGAAATCCAGGCGGATTCTAAATGCGAGAGTTAAGAAACTTTGATCTGGCTGTGAAATGCCGGAAAGAGAACAGAACCCATGTGGTGTGAGCTAGTTATCGTTACCTGTATCACCTGTATCACCTGTAGTCCCGTTGATCGTCGAGTGACTCGAGCGGGCGCCAGTAAATCCTCCACTTTTTCCTGTCGCGTGCAAGAGTAGCCCAGTGGGTTCTGCTCACTTTAGGGCCTCGTCGAACATCATATCTTTCTTGTAGGCTTTTCGTGAAGAACTCCGACCATCGGGTCGGTGGTGTTCCTGCTATAGGTGATATATATATATATATGTATATATGTATATATATATATATATGTCGTTCCTTTGTTCAAAAATTGACGGAATGCTCGTACATGCAAAAACACTGTACGCAAAACCATTTCCCATATGAAAAGCAAACTGGTAGCAAGCAACCAAACACAGCACAATACTTGCAAGATAGTATCAAAGTTGCACCGAAAATTCGCTTTTATCATATGCACTAGGAAGATTCTCCAGGAGACAACTAAAGTTGGTCGGATGCAGCACGAACAACCAGCAAAAGGTGATTCTGTGAAAGATCGCTGCAGGAGGTGTGGAAGTAGCTATCCTCGAAAGGTGACTGGAAGAGAGGAGACCTGTAGTCCCGTTGATCGTCGAGTGACTCGAGCGGGCGCCAGTAAATCCTCCACTTTTTCCTGTCGCGTGCAAGAGTAGCCCAGTGGGTTCTGCTCACTTTAGGGCCTCGTCGAACATCATATCTTTCTTGTAGGCTTTTCTTGAAGAACTCCGACCATCGGGTCGGTGGTGTTCCTGCAGTACGTTTGTGTAGTTATCGCTACTCAACCAAGAAACCATAGGACGATTTCTCCGAAGGATTCCTGTTGCTTCCAGCACATGAAAAATGCTCTGCAGACTGGTCCTAAGTGGCTGACATCACCAAATAACTACTACTACTACTACTACTACTACTACTACTACTACTACTACTACTACTACTACTACTACTACTACTACTACTACTACTACTACTACTACTACTACTACTACTACTACTACTACTACTACTACTACTACTACTACTACTACTACTACTACTACTACTACTTCTACTACTACTAGATATTTTCATTGTTGATGATCCTCTACAGACATTTCGACCACAGGCGCGTCCACAGTGTAGACAATGCCAGCGAAATGAATTGTTGAAAATACTGATAGTGATTTTGTCGCGTAGTTTATATAAAAACGGACCCTAGGAATACATAGAAACAGCATGTTGAAGCATCATCGAGGCTCTTTACGTAAAGTATATAAAACATGAGGCCTGTCAATCGAGATCCTCGACAGGACAGAATTTGGATTTGCTCAAGGAACAGGTAAATACAAAGCAAAACAAAGGTGACCCAATCATGTGGTGAGAAATGCTGTTGATTGATCAAAGAACGGCAAAGTTAACAGAGAGGGGGAGAAATGAGCAGCCATGATGGGTGTTCGTGTCAGCCAGCTGCACATTCATGCCTAAAACGACTACACATCACGACCTCATGCTTACAAATATCATTGTGCAAAGAAGGAAACCACGAAGTTAGACTACAAGAACAATCCAAGAATCAATCTTCTGTAGAACCGTTTCCTTTTGTCACAAGAATTTTTTATGGTAGAATCAACGAGCATTTAAATAATTTGAATTACGGATTGATATCTCTAGATTAAAGTGCACGCTTTTCTAGTAGAAAATCCGGTCTTACCTTGACGTTTTCCAGACTCCTTGTTGCAGCTATTACAACCTTCACCGAAGAAACATTGAGAAACTGCTTTACTAAACCAAGGCCAATACCTCTGTTTGCTCCTGTGATGAAAATTGACGCCGGGTAAGCCATCTAAACAGACAGTGAAAAAAGTGATCTCTGTACTTCATCTTTGGGTTTTTGTCCTTGACATATTAGCGCGATCTATCTTCATTTCAAATTGGTTGTTCTTTGCTGGAATTTCGTGTACTAATTCACGCAACCAACTTTCAAATAATAGCGGAGTTTATTCATGACTACAACGATAACTACAAGATCAACGGCTTCTCGGAAAACTCATTTCTTCTTTCACCTCTCCTACACCGAGGAAGAACGGAGTCAGAGTCGCATATGGTTGACGACTGAACCTCCCCACATCAGCGTTCGATACGAAGGTAACGGGCGAAATCACTGTGGTTTCTCCCTGCTACTCAATGTAGGATTTTTCGCATTTATCCAAAAATCCTCGAGGAGTTTGCGCGTTGTTTTAGGATCCCGTGCGAGGATAGTTGCTCTCAGGTCAAGATCATCTTCGCTATGCCTTTGTATCTTATGCGGCCCTAGTGGCTTTTCTTGTTTTTCTTTTTGTTTGCCATCTAGGTGTTTTTTATGCAGATACATAAAGGTCTGCTCGTTTCGCCAATATATTCGTCTCTGCAAACACCGCAAGAGATCAGGTATATCGTACCTGAACTCATGCATTCATCGTCCCTGCCATAAGGGCAGATTACGCAATTTTGTGTTTCACATGGATGGTTATGTAGGCGGTTACGAACTAACTGACGACGAAGAGTATTTGGTGATATTTCAGTTATTGCTACCGATTCCTTTAGATCTGCCTTTTTTAGGCATCGCTTTATCGCTACACTTATTTCATCGCTAATGAAGGGCAAGATAAACGGGGTTTTGTTTCAGCCAAACCGTTCGCTTTGAGGCGTCGCTTTCCTTCTGAAGTTATCTCGTGGAGTTAAAATTTCGTAGCCATTGGAGATGGCTACTTGTCGAGCCAAGTCGTGCGATTCTTTCCTTAGTTCCCTACTTGTGCACGCAGAGGTGGCTGTGAAACATGTTTTTCTCAAGAGCTCTCTTTGTGTTTGAAGGGTGGGAAGAAAAGAAATGAACCAGGATATTTTTATTACCTGGTTTTCGGTACCACTTTGTCATGTAACTTCTGGTTCATAGGTTTATTTGGACGTTTGGAAAAGGAAGCCAGTTTTTTTGCGGTTTTTCCCAGGTGACCTTATCCATCGTTTCGTTGTTCTGTGTGGATTACTAATAGTTCTTTCTTACACTTCTCCCACTGGGCGTTTCTTTAGGCGCACACATAGTGTCTCTCTTTCGCCACTGTTTTCAACATTGTAATTTTTAAGAGAGATGAAGTACATTGTACCCAAACTCATGGAATGGCCTTCTCTGCCGTTTGAACGATACAAAATTACACGATTTCTGCTAACGACAGAGATCGCTATTGCATGATTTCGGGCATAGCATACCCTTTCGAAAATGCGCGAAAATTATCTTGGTATCCACTGATGATAATGCCTCTACCGACTTATCATCGCACAAAGTTAGATTCCCCAATAGCTGTGTAGGTGGCTGACGGATAGAATTAAGTAATCTATGAACTAAAGGGTATCACGTCCCTGAAACACATCTCAGATCATCTCACAAAAAACCAGATTTTCTTAAAATGTCTAAATCATCTGTAATAAGCAAACAAGGAGGTTGACAATGGGACAGCGACTGGCAACAAGCGTTGCCATTGCATTTATGTTTCAGATAAAAACCCCGTTATCGATTTCCGGCCGCTACTCTACTGCAGATACATAGATGACTGTTTTGTCATTTTCTCTACTCAAGAGGAGATGGACAAATGCTTTGATTTATTGAATGAGCAGTCTGAATACATCAAGTTAACCCGAGTGAAAGCGAAAGAAAACTGGCTCTCATTTCTTAACGTTCAAATCAACTTATCAAGTAACGAGTATATGACAAAATGGTACCGAAAACAAAGTAACAAAAACATCCTGGTTCATTCCCTTCCTTCCCACCCTTCACATACAAAGAGGGCGATTGCGGGAAACATGTTTCGAACAGCCACATCCGTGTGTACGAAGAAGGAATTAAAGGAGGAATCGCGCGACTTGGCTCGGCAAATACCCATCTCCAATGGCTACGAAATGGTAACCTGACGAGACGTGGTTAAAAGGATTGCGACGTCCCAAGACCAAACACTTGGCTAAAAGAAAATTCCGTTTATACTGCCCTTTATTAACGACGAGGTAAGTATAGCTATAAAATGATGCCTAAATAAGGGCAGGTCTAGAGGAATCGGTAGCGTTAGTTGAAATACCACCGAATACACTTCGTCGTCAATTAGTTCATAACCGCTTGTATTGTCCGTCTATGCAAAACAACAAATTGCGTAATTTGCTCTTCCAGCAGGGACAATGATTGCACGAGTTCAAGTACGATATACCACCTCTTGCAATTACTGCGGAGATGAATATATTGGCAAAACGCGCAGACCCTTGTGTATCCGTATAAAGGAACACCTAGATGGCAAACGAAAACCGAGACAAGGCACGCCACTAGGGACGCATGAAACACAAAAGCATAAGGAAAACGATTCTAGTACAGAAGTCGCTATCCTTGCACTAGGTCCTAAAACACCAACGCCAAACTCTTCAATGTTTTCTGGATAAATGCCAAAAATCCTACAATGAATAGCAGGGAGGAATCACACGTGAACTCGCCACTTACCTTTGTATCGATCATTGATGTGGAGATGTGCAGTCGTCAACCATACGCGACTCTTATTGGCTGTTCTTCCTCGGTGGAAGAGAGGTGAAAAAGCAGTGAGCTTTTCGAGAAGCCGTAGATCCTGTCGTTCGTTATCGTTTAGATTTTTTTCTCTCTTTGTGCTGTTATAGTGTTTGACCTAGTAAATTGTATATTAGTGTACCCTTCCAGGCTCTGAAGAAGGCGATTCTGCCGAAACGTCAGCTACACTTGTGTTGTATGTGTGTGACTGTATGAAAGTAAACGTATGCTTTTTAGCAACCTCGCTATTGCTGAAAAATGAAACGACTAATTTATAATCCAAGGCCGAGGTTGATAGATAGTCGATCCTGGGAACTAGATCATTTGTGTTTTATTAGTAGTTAGGTGAAGGAGTAATTTGACCTTACGTAGCTTCTACAGACGTGTAGAATGACTTGACAACTTAGGCTGCCCAAAAATTTTTTATTTAATACGAAAGTATGGATTCTTGATTCTGAAGCTCATGGGTATCTCTTAAAAGAGTGCCTGAACTGCTCTTCTTCGGATGGGTCGGGGAATATCACGAGCAATTGAGAGGATTGCAAGTGGAAGGGCCACTGGTACCAAGCTCTGCTGTAGATATATCGACGTTTGTTTCATCTTTTTTACAGAAAAAACTAAGAAAATGTTTCAAAAGTGGCCAAAAGAGCCTATAGTTTAAAGTGTGCCTCCACGCTGTTTTCCTTGGAAAATATAACTGGTTCCTTTATCAACCAGTGATTTCTACTGGGAAATTTCATAGCAAATTCATGATTTTAAGTATTAAGATGTTACCAGTTTTATTGCCTTTGTAGAAGCAATCTGAATTCGAATATTCTATTAGTCTAGAACTGATACGTTTAGTAGCTCATGCGGGATATTTGGTATCTTCCTGTTTTTTTCTGCACACAACAAGTTCATTCGTCAAAAATAGAAAGAGAAAAATAGTCGTGAATCCGTCTACTTTATCGCTTTGTTGGAAAACTCATGTTCATGAAGCACATCAAAACCTTATATCAAACCTAAAAAAATCTTGCAATAAAATTAACTGCAGGGATACCAATGAAACGCGTAAAAGTGCTAGGAGAAATTGTACTACACCGTGTTGCGCAATTTCGTTAATGAGAGATAGTTTGATGGCATCAGTTCGGATACGATCAACCTAAACTCTTTTAAAGAGCACATGACGAATAGTTCGGCGAAACGGAAAGCCCATTCCGTTTGTGTGCAAAGCAACTCTCACGTTAGAAAGCAAAGAAAGTGAAGTCATGCAATAGGGATCTCTGTCATTAGCGCGAAACATGTAATTTTGTGCTGTTTTAGCGGCAGAGAAGGCTATTGCATGAAATCGGGAGCAATGTACCTCATCTCTTAAAATTTACGATGGTGAAAACATTGGCGAAGGAGATACACTCTGTGTGCGCGTAAAATAACATCCAGTTGGAGAACCGAAAATGCAAGAAAATACTTTACTAGGAATCCATAGTCAGTAAAGGAAAGACGAATAAGACACTGGAATAAAAGTTGCAACCTTCAAACCTGAATCAAAAGCATTAAACCATAAAAATTTTGAGTCCTTTCGGACAAATTCGAAAACCAAAAAATGAACGGTTGGGAGGAGTTCCCTGTAATCATTCATGATCTTATCCCAGATATCAGGCAGAATTACAAACCTAAGGCAAGCATTTCCTTAACCATTGTAGGCTCTGTGACCCTGGCATCTCTCAATCAATGGAAGAGGTACAAAACGACGGTCAATGCTCAACAAGGTTATTTTCTACAGCATTTAAATTTATTTCTCAGAATGTTTTTTACTGGGATCATGACAGTACTACGCCGATTAGACAGCCTATCAGTATGACCTTTTCATGCCTCTGAAAAAGTTGAAGTCTGCCGAAAGGTTAGAAAATGCGGAATAGATGTTGTGACTACGAACATGTTCTTGCTAGTCAAGGACACGTAATGATAAAAGATAGTGCCGCTATTAATAGAAAGTTTGTCGTGTGAATTGCTACATGAAATACCAGCAAAGAACGACCAGTTTGAAAAGAAGATATCTTGATATTTGAACGGCCCGTCATCACTAGTTGTGCTGGCTCTAGTACAATGACCATTTTCTAGAGATTTGCTGGTTAATCCATTGTGGTTTACTGGAATCTCGAGGACAGCCTGGCCAAAGCCTACCCCAAGTCATCACCACGACACGAGGTCGCAGTCCTTGTGGATCAGAGGGAGATTTGCCATCATGTGATACCAGGATGGTGGTGGATCCTGGTATTGGTTTACTTCTAGCTCGGCTTCCTGACGGAAACGCCATGTTCTCTCTTATCTGGGAGACCCTGCTTGGAAGACAAATCCGCCCGCTGTACATTGCTGTCCGACACCCAGAAACACCTCCGAGCCACGATGAGGCGGTAAACCGTTTGGAGGAAACGGAGATATTAGGTTGGCAAATACGAAATGTCCGACTCTATAGTTTTAATGTTCTCTGTAATTTTCAATAATAAAAACCTTGTTCTTAATGCATGTTTAATATAAATTTTTCAAACAAAAGTCTGCTCTTTCGGTATTTGGTATTGGTTCTTCTCAAAAGGTATTATTTTAATGTTTATAAGGGCTTTAAACATGTTACGAAACAACGTGACATTCTTGTCCTTTTTTTGAACGAGTGAAGGAATGGACATAATGCCACGACAGGAGCTCGGGTTATCATCACGTTTGGAGTGAAGGCAGTGTCGGTGAATCGACAGTGCGAACATGGTTCCGGAAATTACGGTCTGGTGATTTCGATTTCAAAATTAAGGAAGGCAGCGGACGTCCCAATGAACTTGAAAACGACGAATTGAAAGCACTAGTGGAAGCAAATACGCGAACAACTGTTCCAGAGCTTGCGAGCTTGCCAGGCAGCTTCTCTTATGCACAGGAGCAATCTCCACGCACTTGAATCTTAAGGAAAGATAAAAAGAAACTCGACAGCTGAGTGCCGCACGAATTAAACGATAATTTTAAAGAGTCGCCGTTTTGAAGTGTCGTCTGCTACTATTCTGCGCAACAAAAACGACCCTTTTCTTCAATGAATTGTGATGTGCGCCGAGAAGTGGATTTTCTATGACAAAGTCAACAGAAAAAGACCAATCTCTCCCTACGACCATGCCATGCCTCACGTTGTGGAACCAGTACTGCAGAAGTTTAACGAGTTTGGTCTACGAAGCTTTACCACATCTGCCATATTTAGCAGATTGCCTACCGATTGCCACTTCTTCAAGCTAATTGAGAACTTCCTTCGCGAATAGTGCTTCACCAACGACGATGACGCAAAAAATGACTTCAACGAATTCACCGCCTCCAGAATTGCACAATTTTTTTGCAATCGCTGTAAGTGAATTTGTTTCTTATTTTGAACAACAAAGTTTTGTTTGAAGCAAACTATGACATTTTAAATAAAATGGTTAAAAAGGCTCATTTCCTTCTGTACAACATAATTGGTTTTGAGAGAAAACCGATTTCGTCGGTTAAACGAAGGTTTGATAGAAATTTTCCATTGATGCGTACACCTTTTTCATCGCAATTAAGTGACTTCATTGACAACTGCAACGCGGGACTCAACAGCTTTGATGATATGGTGTACCCCTGTCAAACATCTTTTCCTATGAGTATAGTAAGAGGTCGAAAGAAAAGCCGTGTTTTAGCAGTTTAGTTCCGATTACAGTCAGATAGAGTTCTTATGTAGGGTGTTCACCTTGACCAATATGCTCCGAAAGGAGTGCATTAGTTTTGACACTCTCAAGCGCCTAGCCGACAAATACGCTATGGGCAGGTGGTATTTTTAACAAATATCATCGACTATGAATGCGGTTAGAATGTAGTCCATGTAATGAAAACCTCTTATGAAACCTTCCATGCTGAGCAGGGTCCTCTCCTTCGAATGTTCTTGATACGCACGACTAGGTAGTCATCGTGAAGAGCTTGTAGAATATACTCAATAAGCATATCGGACGATAGTTATGAAGCTCTCTTCAGTCATTTTTTGACTAAGTACGTTCATCGTCCTGCTCTTTGTTTCTTATAGACAGACCACCCACGAATCTCCCTCATGTAACGTTCATCGTCCTGCTCTTTGTTTCTTATAGACAGACCACCCACTAATCTCCCTCATGTAAGGAATCTCGAGCCGGTTGGTCGCGAGGCTGCGTGGCGCGTCCCCAGATGGCGGATAGGACGTTAATCGCGGACCAAAAGCGACCTTTGCTTCCCTGAGACGCAGGTGGATCCAGGGGATGGACTCCCAGTTTCTGCTGCGCCGATTTGGCACATACTTTCTGTATTCACTAGGCTTATTAATGCAACTGTGTGTGGTTTCGTTCTCGCGTAGGCGGATTGTATTCTACGAGTCAATTCGGCCAAAAGCCTGCAATCAAGTAACAGGGAAGTATATGGAAGGCGGTTAGGAGTCGCCTCCAACAAATAAGATCCATGCCGAAGAGCCTGGCAAGCTACCCGTGAGTATACCCAGCCTCAACGTTCAGAGCCCAGAAAGCTTTACGTGGGTATCACGGATTGTATTCTACGAGTCAATTCGGCCAAAAGCCTGCAATCAAGTAACAGGGAAGTATATGGAAGGCGGTTAGGAGTCGCCTCCAACAAATAAGATCCATGCCCACTCCGGAAGAGCCTGGCAAGCTACCCGTGAGTTTACCCAGCCTCAACGTTCAGAGCCCAGAAAGCTTTACGTGGGTATCAAAATGTTAAACACAGTAAAAAAGACGAAGTTCATTACGAAACTACTGACCCCGAAAGAAGCCCGCCCGAATTTTCCAGCGTAGACAGTAAAAAAGACGAAGTTCATTACGAAACTACTGACCCCGAAAGAAGCCCGAATTTTCCAGCGTAAAAAAGGACGAGCACGAAGAGGCTGCTAAAATCTCAGAACTTATGGAAGCTGCCTAGAATACAAGGAACTATGGTGGCGACGTGTACCTACAATGCATGTACACCTGCATCCAAGTCTTCCATAGAAGACTTGCTTGTACAATCCAGAAGAATGTGGTACGACGTCATCGGCTTGGCCGAGACGAGACGACATCACCCATTCAAGGCTGTCTATGACACCGGAGAAGAACTATTCCTCAGAATATGCGACAGTAGAGAAGGCAGCGGCGTCGGCGTTTTCGTCAACACGAGTTTGTCCAAGAACATCCATTCAAAGATGTGGATCAACACCGGCTTTGACAATCTTCGTCGTTCACGCTCCGACATAAAACTATGACGAAGAAGAAGTCGAAGCATTCTACATGGACTTGGAGAAGTTCTACAAAGGAGATCATACATTCTTCAAGGTGTTGGCGATTTCAATGCCAAGACTGGGCCAAGAAGAACGTCTGAGAAACGTCACATTGAGGCCCACGAATTAGAATGGAACGAGCACCAAACAAGCTTTTTCCACGTCTACAGAGCAGGAAACATTTTTGAAACTTAGTGTCCCAAACTGGTTTTTACAAACTGCTAACGATTCTCCGGTAACTACATTCTTTGAGAAAATGAAGACGTGGCCTTCTATTTCTTCTAAACGTTTACTTCTATTTAAAGCTGTTTGGAGTGAAAGTGTTTGAAGCAAATGGAGAAGAAATGTGTTGCATCAGAATTGTGGACCGAATCGCGTCAATCGTAAACATCAACAACGCTGGTGTTTTGCTGGACGACTCACCGATTATTCAGTTGCTTTCGTTTTCGAAATACTAACAGTGACATAAAGAAGTCACAAAAGCATAATGTCTGGGCCTCATAGAATCAGGATTGCATGCTGGCAGAGTAAGAAAATTCCAATGTTATTGCCACGAATCTGCAATTTATAGAGGACTCAAATCAATCGATTTAGTAAAATTTACTTTGACCTTCGTTTCAACGGTTTATCGCCTCATAGTGGCCGGGAGGTGTTCATGGGTGTCAGACTGCGATTTACAACGGGGGATTCATCTTCCTGGCATGGTTTTCCATGCTGAGAAGGGGTCCGGGGTTTCCGTCAGGAAGTCTAGCTAAGAGTGAACCAATGCCAGGATCCACCGCTTCCCTGGAATCAAAGTCGCATGGTGGTAAATCTCTCCCTCGTCCACAAGGACTGCGAATGCCTGTGTTGGTGAAGACCTGAAACAGACTTTCCGCAGGCAGACCACGGAATTCCAGGGAACCACAATGGCTTAGCCAGCAGGTCTCCGAATAATAGAGTTTCTGCTGTGGGCCAGCACAACCAGTGAGGACGGACCGTTCAAGTATCATGTAAGTGAGTACTTTCACTTTAGCTATGTTGGCATAAAGTTAAAAACGGCCGTTCTTCTCGTTCAATATCACTGGAAACCACTCAGCACTTAAACCTAAAGGTTAAAGCTTTTCTGCCGTTTCCATTCAGATGACGCCATACAATTCATTGTGTGCCGTAGCCCACTTATCCCAAAAGTTCGCTCCGTAGATTAGAGTTTCATTAGTGTGTACTCAACTGGTAATGATGTCCAACGTGACTAACAGTTGAGAAAATAGTTTATACTCTGGTATTGAAAGCAACGACAAAAATACAATAACACATTCAGATGATCGAATCTTCTAGACGCATTACCGACATAGCACTGGTTTGACAGTACCAGCAACGAGCTTTTCACTAATATCATCTATAGAAACAATATAACCCAAACGTTCACCCGAAAAGTACTTCAAAGGCAAAGATTATAGAAACAATAGACACGCAAAGGCTAATCTCTAGGGAAGGATTAACCATATATATCTCACATCGCAACTGTCCTTAACACTTTTGCAATGAGTGGCACCTGTAGGTGTCATTGTGGTCAAGCGGGAGTGGCCGTATGAAACCTATAGGTCTCATTTTCTCTCCTATGGTTTGTTTAACACATAAGCTCGATGTTCCACAAAGAGCTACAAACTCGTACCATACTTTTATTTCATGTACACTTTCTTTCAATAGTGCACAGATTTGAGTACTTATATCACTCCATTCTTTACAATAATTAGGCACTGACGACATTAAAAGGAAGGGAAAAATCAGAATATGAGAAAAATTATTTCTGCTTCTGTTTAGCATACGCGAGGTGTTATTTTATTTCTTTATTTACGTACAAGTTGACGTTTCAGTTGATTTCGCCTTCCTCAGAGCCTGGAAAGGACAACATGGCTGCAATCTACACGGTCAACGCCTCCATAACCAAACAGAGAAAGCGCTGAACCAGGATTTCAACCACACTGAACGCAGAGTCTTTGCACACTCACCGCTTTCGTTGAGTCTTCCACTAAATATGTCACGTGGAGACCAACCGTATAGAGTTCACATGGAATTGTAATGTGCCCATCTCATCAGAATAACAGGTTTATATACTGCCCAATAGCACGCGTAATAATGACGCATTCCTTCCAGTGGTTCATTTTCGGTTTTTTGGAATTAATCCAGAATGCCTCGAGTGATTTACGTGCTTGTGTTCTCGACTCCTGTGTGAGGATGGCACTTAAGCTTGTACGTGAATAAAGAAATAAAACAACACCTCGTTCCTCCTAAACAGAAGTATAAAAAATTATTCAATCAATGCCGAGGTTAATAGGAAGTCGGACGTGGAAGTTACTGTAAAAGATGAGAATTATACAAATTTAGTGGCACGATAATTCAAACCACATGAACCATGGCGGCAATATATAAATATTGAAATGGACATATCTGGATTAGAGCGAGTTTTGAACAAAAAACGCTTAGAAGAGGCTTCACTTTATCACTCTGTGGAATTGAGCAATGTTTTTGATCATAATTATTTGTTGTATTTTACCAATATCCATCAGAGTAACAACACGTTTGATATTAAATGCAGTACCCTCTCACAGGATGCTAAAACACCAACGCGCAAACTTCGAGAGGCTTATTGGATTAATACCAGGAACCATACAATTAATAGCAGGGAGGAATGCCCGAAGATTACACACAGTTTCGCCCCGTACCTTTCCATCGACTTTTGATGTGAGTAGGTGCAGTCGTCGACTATATGCGGCTCTGATCAGCTGTTCTTCCTCATTGGATGGCACGTAGGAAAACGATGGGTTTCTTCGAGAAGCTGTTGATGGTGTGATTTCGATTTAGATTTTCATCTTTTTGTATGTATTATTGGAGCGTTTGACGAAGTAAATTGCCTATCAATACACCTTTCCAAGCTCTGAAAAAGGCGAATCCACCGAAACGTCAGCTTTAACGGAATAAAAATTGAAGTAACACCTCGTGTTTGCTTAACAAGATTATCGAGAACTATTTTATCAATGCCGATGTTAATAGAAAGCCGGTCGTGGGAATAAAAACACATTGTTGTAGCATTTGAAAGCGCTCTGCAATTGGTGAGCCTCTTCAGCAATTTTTATACCTACTCTCTCTAAACCGAAAATTACCTTCCACCGTAGGAAATGGAATTGGAATATGCCGTCAGTTTTTATTTACTGCCTGCCGATTTTTAATGGCAGGGTTTTAGGTGAAATATTACTGTGTGAAACAAGTGAAACACAAAATTGCGTAATGTGCCCTTATGGCAGGGACGGTGACTGCACGAGTTTAGGCACGATATACCTGATCTCTTGTGGTACTTGCGTAGACGAATATATTGGCGAAACGAGCAGACCTTTATGTATCCGCATAAAAGAACACCTAGATGGCAAACGAAAAGCAAGACAAGACAAGCCACTAGGGCCGCATAAGATACAAAGGCATAGCGAAGATGATTTTGACCTAAGATCAACTATCCTCGCACGGGATCCTAAAACAGCGCGCAAACTCCTCGAGGCTTTTTGGATAAATACCAAAAATTCTACAACGAATAACAGGGAGAAATGTCCTGAGATCACGCGTGATCTCGCTCCCTACCTTCTTATCGATCGTTGATGTGGGGAGGTGCAGACGCCAACCATATGCGACTCTGAGCGGCTGTGCTTCCTCGGTGGAAGACAGATGAAAAAAGTGGTGGGTTTTTTTTTCGAGAAGCCGTAGATCTTGTAATTATTGCTCAGTTTTTCATCTTTCTTTTTGTGCTGTTGAAGTGTTTGACCTAGTAAGTTGCGTATTGGTGTACCCTCCCAGGCCCTGAAGAAGGCGATTCTGCCGAAACGTCAGCTAGGATTGTGTTGTGTGTGTTATTGCAAGGAAGTAAACGTATGCTGTTTAATAACCTTGCGATTGCTGAGACAGAAAAGGACGAATTCATAATTCCATGCCGAGGTTAATAGGAAGTCGATCCTGGGCACTGAAATATTACTATACTTCCCCACCGCAGACATCTGCGGTCCGGAGTTTTGCAAATATCTCAGCATCATTGAAGTTATAACTATAGTGTTGCAAAGATGATATCTTTTTTAGCAATTAGCAAAGCTCCCAAACCACTGTTGCCTGATGTGACACCGAACATGATATTACTGTTTCCGGTGCTAGCGAGTTCACCACCAGTCCTTCGTCCTTCGTTTCGCCTGTCTCCCAGCCATGTTATTGACATATAGGCGATGCCAGCAATCACCGACATTGTGGTTTATATGCTAGATGTAGATGTAGTTGACGATCTTGTCATAGTTCTTCGAAGCTGTAAATTAAAATTGTTGTTGTTTGGAGCACAATTCCCCGAAATAAAAGAAAAACGTGCATTTGAGGACATAATCTCTTCTAATGGAGACTAATCACTGATTGATCAATTGCTTTTGTCTTCGAAATACAATCATAGACTTAAATAGATATGACAAGGCTCATCAGGCAGGTTATCTGCAGGCAAGTTCGGTAAAAATTTATTGACTCCGAAGGGATGAGAGGGTTGGTTCGTCCAGAGCGAAATTGAACTAGCACCATGCTCGTGATGATGGACACCACTACCAATGTGCTATCCGCCAACCAGAATTCTATCTCTGGCAAAATGAGTGCTCTTGGATGCATTTTGGCGAAAATCTGCATATTATAACGTTTTATAGTTAATCGAGAAAATGAAGTTTATTCCAGCCCCGATATGTTGGCTTGAAACTAAATGTGTCCATTATTTTTGCTCTCGGTGAGTGAAAATCAAATCCCAGCGAAACCTATGAGTTGAAAGCTTTTCTGCCATTTCCATTCTGATGATATCATGCTCTTCTTTATGTGTCGTAGTTCGACTACGTCAATGTATCATTCCGTTTCGCAGAGTTTCATGAGTGTGGGCTCAACAGCTGATGATGCTCAACATTACCAGCAGGTGAAAAAACAGTTTGTGCGCTGGTATTCAACGCATTGACGCAAATACATTAACACATTCAGATGGTCGAATCTACTTGACGCATTACGCGAGTCGTACTGTGATATCACGTCCAGCAACGAATTTTTCACTGAAACTATGTATAAAAGGCAATCACTTCAAAGACAACGATTATCGAAACAATGGACACGCAACGAAGAGAGAAATAGCCTTACGTTTACCATGTCATAACTGTCTTTAATACCCTGATGATGAGTGGCACTTGTGGGTGTAACTGTAATCTTGCAGGAGTGGCCGATGAGACACCTAATGGTCTCTCATTCTCTCCGTTCGTTTGTTTTAACACACATCGCTATTATCCTGCACTTTTCCTTATCAATCGATGTCTCCTAGGAAATAAACATTGTTTCAGGCGTTGCCCGTGAAAAGCTCTACTGTGCACTTAGAAATACAAAAAAAAGAAATACAAAAAATACATACTATACATACTATTACTATTTATACATACTATTACTATTACTAGCCACATGTTAAAACAATACATACCCAGAGCTATTCCAATTTTAATTGCCGTAGTGAATTATGGTTACCACGTATAAGTGCGGGTATAAAAATTGCTGCACTGGAGACTCATGAGCTACAAAAGCGCCCAAATCCCGACTGCAATGTGTTTGTGTGATGGACCGTAGTTAAATATAGTAAATAGCGTCAAGAGTATCGCTTAGAGCCATGGCACGGTAGAGCAAAGCACTCTCTACAACCGCTTTTTGTCTACAACTGACTAAACCTCTAGTCATCGAGAAATTATTGCTTGTTTTCAAAAACGCCGCGACTCAAAAAGGCCGAAATTTAGGCGTTGCTGAGTCTGCGCAATAAATCCCAGATTAGGCGACGTCGTGAAAATGTTACCGAATTGCCCGTTATCCACGAAAGGAACCCGTGATAGGCTGTCGTTTCATAATGTCGCCATTGAATTTGGATAAATCTCATCATCCTACTAGTCCCTTTCCCTTCGCACCGTCATTCCTAGGTGATTACAGTGAATCAACTGAAATAAGTACTCAGTTCTCTACTGTTTTGACAGTAATAGACAGACTGTACACATAAAAGAATTAAGGATAAAGGTCTTGGCGTTGATCAGTCCCTGAGGGATGCGCCATGCATTCGACTTCATTAAGTATTGTTGGAGGTGAATGAATGCATATCCGGCCTTTACAATGACTCGCGGTGGCCTGCTGATGTATCGAGCCAGTGCTGCTATCCTCCCAGACGAGTCTGGTATCAATTTGCCTACCCGGGGTGGATGGAAGGCTTGGTGGGCCATGGGCGCAGAAATCGATTCTACGTTTGTGCCGCAGTGGCACCACTAACCACTGCGCCACAGGCGCCCATGTACACATAAAATGAAAGGATAACACGTATTAATATATTCTATGAAACATCCCTCTTGATGATTCATTGTGATAACCTTGTAGTGATGACATAAAAAGGAAGCTACCAACTTATAGTTCACACAACATCTCTTGTAAAACGTGCGGAGACGAATACATTGGCGAAACTGGTAGACCACTCTGCGTCCGCATAAAAGAACACCTAGTCGGTAAACTCAAACCAAGCACCCCAAGTACCCCATTGGGCACGCATAGGACACAAAGACATAACGGGGAAGATTTTGAAGTAGAAGTGAAGATCCTCGCAGAAGATTCGAAAACACAAGCGTGTAAAATTCTTGAAGCATTCTGGATTAATTCCAAGAATCCGAAAATGAACCGCATGAAGGAATGCCTCATTATCACTCGCAATATCGGGCAATATTTAAGACTGCTGTTTTGATGTGAGAGGCACATTGCGCTTCCATGTAAACTCTGTGCGGTTGGTCTCCACGTGAGATATCCAGTGGAGGACTCATAGAAAGCGGTGTGCATGCGATGAAGCCGTTCTGTGTTCATCGCGATTGCTCAACTGTTCAAATAAAGTATTACTTTAACAATGCCGAGGTTAATAGAAAGTCGGTCGTTGGAATTATCCCAAAATGTTTCGAAAATATCGCAAAAAATGCCTCTCAGGGGCTACTTTGCGCTTAATAAGTGGGATTTGATATATGATTTTGTGAATGAGTTCAAAGAGTGCAAGACTAGCTGCTCAGTGGTTCGCTCAGCGACCACCAGATGAACAAACAGCTTTGGCACCGGTTTATAAAGTGGTTACGAAAGCTGCTGATCAGTAGGCTACTACATTCCAGAGCCTGTACTTGACTTATCTACCGCCACCGTTGTAGAACTGTGTGTCGGCAAATTGATGCCATACCGCTCTGGGAGGACAGCAACACTGATTCGATGCATCAGTAGACCACCACCAGCCAATGTTTGGACACATATGCATTCTGTCACCTATAACGATGCCTGTTGAAGTCGAACGCATGGCGCATCCACCAGAGATTGATCAGAACCGAGGGCTTTAACCTTCTTGTCCTTATCTCTACCGTCTGAAAACAAAGCTAACAAAGAGCTTTCTTTTTTAGTGTTCCATGTAGCCGTAAAATGCTAGGCTTTGTAATATACATATTTTCGTCTCTTTCCCTCACCTTCCCATTAAGACAAGTCCTAGTGAGGTTTGTCGGGCGCCGCATGCAAAGAAAATTTACATAGTTTTGCTTCTACTAAGTATGTCATCTTCATTTTCGCTCATCACTTGTGTAATTGAAATTGAGTCTTTGCAAAACGTGTGATGTCTCCAAGTTTAGCTGACTTAAGATACCGTACACCTTAAGAAATGTTCCGGCTAGCAATGACGGCTTTCTGTTGTGCAGTTAGTGACCATTTAACTAAAGACAATTATCTCTTTTAGCATTTGGTTGTCGAGGAACTGCCATTAGCGATCAAACGAGAGATGATGTTCTCAGCTTTTTAAATTCATTCGTGCACGTGTTGCGCTGGGAGAATACCGAGAGTTTGGTTTGTCATCTGCAAGTGATATGAACAAACTGGTAAAGTTTTTTGCACTTTAATAATGATTAAATGTTAAATGCGCTTAACAGAACATTTAAACGAAACCATATTCGAGTAGAGCAATGAGCCAGTGAAAATGTCATTGCAAGTACCAGACGTTTTAGAGATGGGATTGCGATCTGGAAGCAGTGGCTGAAGGAGCTGTGCTAGACTGTCCTGAACACGCATTGTTTTCAGCATCGACAAACGCTGTGAATTTCAACTAGTGAGCGTTAAAAAAGCCAACGTGTCTATGAAACGTGTTGAAAAACTTTTTATTTGCCTTCACAGGATATACATTTTGTGTTCTTGTAATACAGATATGGCCCATACATGGCCAAAGAGGTGCTCAAAAGCCCAATCGCGGAGTCGATGTGGAAGTGGGCAGAGACTGCAAACGCTGGTTGGCCAGCCGACAATGTCTTCAACGGGAACGAAGCACTGCGTAGTTTTGCTTGTGTGGGTCTAGATTCATTGCAAGGCTAAGATGACAACAATATCTTACCCTAAATCGCAATGTGCAGCTTACTATTTACTGCTCATTAATTTGTTATGGCAAAATAGTATGTGAAATATGTCCACAATCATTCTAAGATATTTGCAAAACTCCAACCCTATCCCAGATTCGAAGCTTTCCGGTAGCTCACATGTTGCCCACCGCGCAACCGAGGCTCCGAGGCTTTCACTTTAACTTTCTCTCGGCTAGTTTTTCTTTACCCTAACGGTGCCATCAGCAATCACTTATCACGGGAGTGATTTATGATGCATAGATCGGCATTGAACACATTTAAACTGAGACACGTGTGGCGCAGTGGTTAGGGGCGTCACTGTGACACACATGTGGAATCGATTCATGCGCCCTTGGCCTACCAACCCTCCATCCTGCTGGAGTCGGCAAATTAGTGCCAGACTTGTCTAGCAGAATAGCAGCATTGGCTTGATACATCGCTAGGCCGCCGCGAGTCATAGATCACCTACAGCGATACTTAACAAAGTCGAATGCATGGTGCATTGCTCAAGGGCTAATCAACGCCGAGATATTCATCGTTCCCTTAAGCTGAGCAGACAGTAGAAATCATAGTGCATGGCTGTTTAATATATCAGTCTACTTTTAGATGATCAGTGCAAACGCGACTGCTGCTGGCTGCTTCAGCGCCACATGTGAAGACCGTGCATCATCGGCTTGTTTCTTCTCGCAACCGTAGGTTACACCAAACAGTGAGCTAGTAAATAGTCTCATTGGTATTCAACTGTTCATAAATTATTTCAGCGAATTACAAGTCGGTACATTAGTGTACTCATCCGGAAATCCATGTCAAAATGCCGGACAGTGCACAAGTCCTAAGAACGGTCTTTGTGAAAATGAGCTTTGTGTGATTACTGTGTGAATGGTGCGACAGCAACGACACCAATAATGATGTATGCAAATGAAGTATAAACATAAATTATTTGACGCTTAACAATACTCGACGATTTTCCAGATGCAGTTCTAAGCATTTAAACGTGAATGGAGTTTTTTTTCCTCAAGGAAGGCAATCACTGCGGCAATTGTTTGTATACGGGAAGCGTTTTTAATATTGAGAACAGTCAGGAAACTCAATTTCTTTGTCTATCGAGTTGCGAAACATTAATTGGATCTCAGACTATTCTAACAAAGTGTCCTACCGATTCGGGGTTTGGAAATTGCTATCGGAGTTATCCGAAAGAATTTTACGGTCCGTGTAACCTTGTGTCTCACTAACACATCTGTCCCATAATTCCAAAGAGAATCCAGTCCACCAGTCCACCACCATTACACAACATGCACAAAGAAGATAGAGAGTCTAAAAGCAGCAACAAAGACCACACAAAGATTGTGAAGATGTTCGTAAATAAAAGATTAGAGAGAAGGAGTCGAACAGTAGAAGCGTTGGGGTCACGAAACTTGCAAAGTCAGGTGATAAAGGATAAAAGGTTAAAGCTCTCGGCGTTGATCAATCCCTGAGGGATGCGCCATGCATTCGACTTCATTAAGCATCGTTGGAGGTGATTGAATGCATATCTGGCCTTTACAATGACTCGCGGTGGCCGGCCGATGTATCGAGCCAGTGTTGCTATCCTACTAGACAAGTCTGTTACCAATTTGCCGACCCCGGAGGGATGGAAGGCTTGGTGGGTCATGGGCGCATTTCGCGTGCGCGCCGCGGTGGCCCCTCCAAACACTGCGCCATACGCGCCTTAAGTCAGGTGATATAAATAAAAATGCTACCTAATACTAGAAGTATTTTCTGGCCCAATGTTCTATAAGCGTTGTTCTCTAATCAAAATTTTCTTTTAGATTACTGGGCTGGCATTCAACTTCTTCAAAATTGGCCGGTTTAGGTCGATGGTCCACAAGTGGTCGCGTTCGCGATCCTAGCGCTCCTTGCCGCATCGAGTCGAAATCCAGAAGAAAGAAAAAATTCATATGAAGTGGGGACAACCCAAAAGTATAAACTCTCTTGTCACCACAACTTTATAGAGAACGGATGCTGATCTACTGCCGCCTTAACGTAGGGTCTCTTTTTTTGACGACAATGCATCGTGTGGTAGTTGGTGTTTGATTAGCTGTCGAGTAGTGTAGCAATGTTTTGTAGTCCGGACATTAAGAAGACGAAGACCAAGTGACGTTAGCTGAGTAAATCTTTTTTGTACCACCTCGTGTTACTTGAATAATATAGAAAAATATTAATCACTGTTTATTAACGGAAGTGGGTTTTCAAGACATCGGAGCAGTGTGTTTATATGTTGGCTGATACTTTTGATGCATCCTTTGTTTCTCAATTACTCAACTACGGTTGGTTGTCATTTTGGTGACATTTTCCAGTTCAGGAGAAGTGGGACAGGTTTATTTCGACGGCCCACTTCCTGCTAATCCAGACGTTAATGAAATAATTCTCTACATTTTTGCTGAGCAAACACGAGGTGCTGCTTTATTCTTTATTTATGAACAAGCGAACAAGAATGTTTCGGCGAATTTCGCTCTCTTCAGAGTTTGTAAAGATGAAGTTGATTTCAATCTACTAAGCGAAATACCTCCATGAAAGATGCGAAACCAAAATGAAGAAAGAGCAGCTTCGTCGCACAGACAGCGATTTTTGTGAGCCTTCCAGTGAGCAGTTCATGTAGAGAACAACAACACGGAGTTCACAAGGAGACGTAATGCGCCTTCCACGTTAAAATGACAGTCTTAAATACCGTCTGATGAAACGCGTGACCCGCGCGGGCAATCCCCACGGTGGTTCATCTTCGGATGCTTGAAATGTATCCAGAGCGCTTCAAAAGTTTTTCATACTGAGGTTTTGGATTTCTGTGCAAAGGTGTTGGCTTCTACTTCAAAATCCTCCCCATTACTCCTGTGTCCAACGCGCGCCTTGCAAAGTATTTGGTTAAATTTTAACTTTAGTTACTAGGTTTTTTTTAACAATGAAGATGAAGAGTGGTATAGCCGCTTAGCCAATGTATTCGTAACGTACGCTTTACAAAATATGAGATATCAAACCGTCTCTAAACTCATGTCATCACCGCCTCTACTGTTAAGACATATTATGGAATTTTGCCTTGTGCTGAGATGGTCATGCAAGGTGTTTGCGAATTAGAGTACGTCTTAGAGTGCTCGGTTTTACTGTTACCGAATTCTCAAGACTCGCCCTTCTTAAGCACGTGTTATAGATACACTTAATTCGTTTCAAATGAAGGGCGTTACAAACGGCACTTTATTAGAGTTAGAGTTGCCGTTGAAAGGGTGTGGATTTTCTATACACCTGTCCCGAAAAGTTACGCTTTCATATCCGATGGAAATGTTTGTTCTTTTTGCAGCTCCAACTTCCGGGACTCATTTTATGCTCTCTTCCTATGCATGCGCTGGTGACCGTTCGAAATGCATTTCTTACAACTGCCCTTTTCGTGTGTGAGGCATGAGAGAAGAAGTTTCAAACCAGTGTTCTTTTACTACTAGACTCATCGCACAATTTCGTAGTGTAGCTGTTTTCTGATAGGCTGGTAGCTGATAGGTTGATTTGAATGTTCTGAAATAGAATTTTTTTTCGGTTTTTTTTCTAGTAGACTTAGTGTATTCCGACTGAACGTTAAATAACTGAAAACATCTGTCCATTTCCTCTCATGACGAGCAAGTGACAAGGCAATCGTCTGTATATCTACTGAAGAGCAATGGCCGGAGATCGGTTATTGGTGCTTCCACCTTAGAAATAAATGCAATAGCAAGGCTCGATGCCACTTTTTGACCTATTGTCAATCCTTTTATTTGCCACGCAAAATTTTTCAGACCATAGATTTCTTTTCAGACTCATTCGTTGTTTAGTTTTCGGTGCTGAGTTTCAACAGCGTCTCTGTACGTTCGATTTTATACATTAGCACTTGGATACATTAGCATTAGACCTAATAAAGTTGCATATCAACACAATTCTTTTTTTAAAGGCATTCCTCCAAATGTTTACTTGCTTGATACTTGGACGGCCCGTCCTCACTAGTTGTGCGGGCCTCAGCACAGTCACCATTTTTCAGAGATTTGCTTGTTGAGCCATTGTGGTTCCTTGGAATCCCGAAGACGGCATGGCCAAAGTCTGCCCCAGGTCAGGGCAGTCGCAGCCCTTGTGGATCAGAGGGAGAGTTGCCACCATGCGACCTTGATAACAAAACGGTGGTGGATCCTGGTATCGGTTTACTCTTAGCTAGGCTTTCTGATGGAAACGCCGGACTTCTTAGCTTGGGAGACCCTGTCAGGAGGGCAAATCCACCCGTTGTACATTGCAGTCCGACACTTAGGGATATCTCTCAGCCATGATGAAGCGGTAAACCGTTGGGAGACCTCGAAATACTGATTTCAATGGTGTTCATTCGTCGAACACTTCTTCAAGTTAGAAAACATATTGTTTTGCTTCCTTTGTTGACAGAAACCTAGTACTCCCATTTCGATGTCTGCTTCAGATGGCTATCATATTGTAGTCCGCTTAGATTGGTAGAGATAGTGGTTGCAAGAATTTGGGTACGATCTATCCGATCTCTTATAGAGTGTGCGGTGATGAATACATTGATGAGACGGCTAGACTACTCTGCGTCCGTATGAAGAAACATCTGGTCATTAAAGTTACATCAAATGCCCCACTAGGCAAGCATAGGGTGCAGAGACATAACGGGATGATTTTGATACAGAAGTCACCATCCTCGCACGTGAATCGAAAACTTCAACGTACATAACGTTAAAAGCATTCTGGATAAATAACAACAATCCGAAAATGAATTGCAGAGAGGAATTCCTCTTTTTCACGTGAGCATTATTTTACTACATTTAAGCATGACATTTTAATGTGAAAGAAGTACAACAGACTTCAACCTGTGCGGTTGGTCTCCACTTGAAGTACTGAGTGGAAAACATCGAAAGCGATGAGTGTGCGACAAAGCTATTTTCAATGCGACTAGATTCTTGGCCTTGAGTCTTTTCTGTTTTGGTCATGGAGGTATTTGGAAGGGCAGATTGCAGTCTACATCACCTTTCAAGGCTATGAGGAAGACACAATCCACTATCTTTTTTGTGAACAAGGAAGAAAACAGCACACCTTGCATTTGCTCAACAAGAATATAGGGAACCATGGAACATGTTTAGTTTGAACTCTAACTCCGTTTATGACGAGTTCATTAGCAAGAGCTTTCAGTACCTTGTCCGCCAGTTATGCTCGGCACAGAAACTGTATAAAATAGGCAAGCAATCAAAATGACGCTGAGAGAGATACTTGTAAAGCCTGGCACCGTAGGTCAGTTCAAACAGCAACTACCGTTTCCAGGGGTTCGCTTGTGAAGCACGGCTCTACACTGTGATCCTCGTTTTGCCTTTCTGTCATACAGCTTTTTTTTAATCCTAACGGAGCCTTAGCCATTCGTCAACGGGAATGGTGTCGGCAGTACCAGGTTGCCACATGAAATGTCGAATTTTATTGTTTTAATTCCCAGTGTGGTTTTCTTTCAAAAAATTTTTGCTTCTCATATATGTTCAAGTATATACTCAAAAGCTGCTCTTCTCACAAATATAAATTTCATCAAAAGTTGTTATTTTAAAATTTTTATACCGCTTACCTTTAGTATGAATCAACGCGATATTCGTGTCTTTTTTGTACGAGTGGAAATCATGCCGCGGTAGGGGCTCGGAATATCATCAAGTTTGCGGTGAAGGCAGCATTGTTGAATCAACGATGCGAGCATTATTCCGGAAAATCCGACCTAGTGATTTAGACCTCGAAGTTAAGGAAGGCCTCAGACGTCCCAATAAACTCGACGATGACGAATTGAGGGCACTAGTGGAAGCAAACACGTAAACAATTGTTCGTCAACTTGCAGAAAGCTTGGACTAAGCTTAGAAACAATTTCCAATCACTTGAATTGCATAGGAAAGACAAAAATTTCGACAGATGAGTGCCGCACGAATTAAACGATAATGTTAAAAGGTCGCCGTTTTGAAGTGTCGTCTGCTACTATTCTGCGCAACAAAAACGACCTTTTTCTTCATTGAATTCTGATGTGCGACGAGAAGTGGATTTTCTGTAACAACTGCGTCGTTCAGCTAAGTGGTTGGATTGCGATCAGACGCCCCAGCATTCCCAAGAACGAAATTGCACCAAAAAAGGTTGTGGTAACCGTTTCGTGGTCTGCAGCCGTGCTGAATCACTACAGTTTTGGAATCCGGGCGAAACAATTGCAGCAGAGAGGTTTTGCCACCACCAAAAAAAGGCACTGTAAACTCCAACAACTACGAGCGGCATTCGTCAACAGAAAGGACCAGTTCTTCTCCACGACAACGCCGTCCTCATTTTATGGAACCAGTACTGCAGAAGATTAACGCGTTGGGCTACGAAATTTTGCCTTATCCGCCATATTTAGCAGACCTTCCACCAACCATCTGTCACTTCTTCAAGCACCTTGATAACTTTATGGGCGAGAAGTGCTGCACCAACCAAAATGATGCAACTTTCAACGAATTCGTTGCTTCCAGAGTCCTAAAATTTTATACAACAGGATTAAGTGAAATAGTTTTATGTTTAAAAAATGTGCAAGTTTTCATGGTGTTTACTTTGATTTAAGATTTATTATGAAAAGTTGTGTTAATTTAAAGTGTACTACATTTAAAATCGAAAATTTACACGTTGCAACCTAATACACATCGGCATTAAACCCAATGGATCTAGGGTGTAGATGAAATCAAATCTCTCTCACGGCAGTGTATTATGTGAAATACAACCGAAATTATGGTGAGCTATTTGTGAAAATTCTACATGAGGCCATTTTCGATTTGTTTCGCCTTTTTATCTGCCAGGCGCGTGTGGCGCAGTGGTTGGAGGGGCCACTGCGACGCACACGTGGAATGCGTCCATGGCCCACCAAGCCTTCCATCCCTCCGGGGTCGGCAAATTGGTACCAGACTTGTCTGGGAGGATACCTGCACTGGCTCGATACATCGGCAGGCCACCTTGAGTCATTGTAAAGGCCAGATATGCATTCAATCACCTCCAACGATACTTAATGAAGTCGAATGCATGGCGCATCCCTCAGGGATTGATCAATGCCGAGAGCTATATCCTTTATCCTTCATCCTTTTATCTGCCAGTTCTTTTTACACTAACGGTGCCAAGAGCCTGAACGATTCAGTGGATAACATGCTAACTTCCGAAAAGAGTATTTGCTGGTCGATCTGGCTTGGAGACCAAGTTTTGCAACTATCTCGTCATCATTGTGGCTGTACTTCAAACATTACCCTGCCATGAAAAAATAATGAGCAGTAGATAAAAGTCACAAATTGTGTTATAGAAACACAATATTCTTCTAGAAAATAGAGCTGATTGTTTTGGGGCAGATGGTTATGTGGGGAAGAAGCTCCACGTGGTTCTTCGGTTTCTTTATCAGGACCTGACAGTGGTCATCCCATGCCATCTTGTTCGATTTCTTCGGTTGCATACGTATTTGTAACATCGTTTCTTTTTAGTATGAATGTGTTATTTGTTGAACACGTCATGGAAACTTTTTCCGTTTTAGACCAATAGACGTTCCAATTTTATGTGAATGTGTCCTTGGATGTGATTTAAACGCTCTTCTCGCCTACCAGAGCCATATGCTCATTTGTGATGTTCATACGAAAAATGGCATCAAAATCACATAGGCACAAAGGATAATGCGAAAAAACTTAATAAGGTAGTTAAAAAGGCATCCAAAAATTCAAAGAAGACCTGTGAGGATCAGTTTGGCCCGGAGTAATTAGCAAAGTTAGTAGTGATACATTTGAAGCAGCAGGATGTTCGCAAACGAATAGAAGAGTGAGTCTTAAGCTGTAAAGTAATTCATAGATAGCCCATAAATGAAAATTATGGGACGAGCAAGAAACCTGCCTTATATTAAGCTCTAAATAATAAAATATAAATAGAAGCACCTTTTAGAAAAACTTCTCTAAGTTGTGAATTCTTCGTGAATCTTTCACATCTGTCACAGTCACCCTGCAAAATGACATCACATTAGATGAGCCCACTCTTGTTTAATACAAATTCCACGTATAACGTTTATAAGTGGTATGCTTTAAAAGCTGTTCCGGTGTACTTAGAGGCCTAAATGGCTCGCTGCCACATTAAGTGCGACCGAGCAGAAATTTTACTGGTTCTGCTGTCATGTACCTGTCAAACACAGAAGTGGCTGACATACGCCACTCAAGCACCATTGAATTTCTGTAATCTCTAACATGCTGAGTGATGGCCCAGTGTGATTTTTCTCAGAAACTCGAGTTGGGAGTAACAGAGCGTTCACAGGTTTTCATCACAGACAACCACAGCCTTCGTACTTTCTTCTGATTCGTATTCTCACGAGGGCGGCTATTTCTGTGGTGGCAGTGGATTCCGCTGTTAGCCTAACCACTAAGAGTATACAACAACAAATACGGTATCGTTCCAGTGAAGGAGAAGTAAACAAGAATGTCGATGTATATGTAACGACAAATAGGATTTGCCAAAATTTAAAAATTATCTGCTCCATTTCGCACTCCCTCAACACTAATTTTGACAACTTTTATTGATGACATGGGTCTATTCAGCACAATTATTATGGTGTTCTTTAAAAAATCGGATCAGTTCTTCGTTTTTCGAGGTGTGGAATTTTCAGATGAAGAAATGGAGGCGGATTCTAACTGAGAGTATTGAAGAACTTTAACCTCTATGCGGTGTGCCAGAAAGAAAACAGAGATTATGTGCTATGAGCTAGTCATCGCTACACAACCAAGAAACCATAGGACGATTTCTGCAAAAGATTCCTGTTGCTTTGTAGCATATGGAAAATCTTTTATAGACAAGTACTAAATAGCATCACCAAATATATATCGCCTCTTAGTTCAAAAACTGACGGAAGACTCAAGCAAAGGAAGAATGTTCTGTACGAGAATTCATTATTCATACGATTAGCAAACTGGTAACAACGAATCAAAGAACACAGAATATTTGTTGGGGAGCGTCAAAAAATATGTTGAATGAAAATTTTTCGAAAGACCGGTGAAGACGTTCAGATGCAATATACACGAACGGCAGTAATGGTCAATTGCAGAAGATCACCACAAAAGAGTTGGAAGTCGCCTACCTCGAAAGCTGATTGGAGAAGGGGAGCCTGCTAGTACTTATGTTTTCACTGTTGAGAATCCTCTACAGACCCTTCGACCACAGGCACGCCGGCAAGTTTAGATAATGCTAGCGAACTCAATTGTTAAAATATCGATGGTGGATTTACCGCGTGATTTATATGAAAACGGATCATAGAAATATATAGCAGCAACCTGTTGACGTTTCACTAACGCTATATCACTAAAATATATACAAAATAAAGCGTGCAAACACAGATCAGATCTTCGAAAGTTATTTTTACAACGCACAAAACAAAACGAAGACGACCCAGTCACGTGGTGAGTAAAGCTGTTGATAGATTTAAGCACGGGAAAGTGAAAAACAAGAGCCTGTAATTGGAGTGCAAACATCCGGTAATCAGGTATAGAGAGGAGTGGCATGATTGGGGCTCATGTCAGGCAGCTGTATTTACACCTAAAACGACTTAAAAATCACGAACTCATACTTCGAAATGGCGTCGTGCAAAGAAGGATCACCTTGTTGGATCACGAGAACAAAAATGCGAAATGGAAAGAAATTATTCTAAGAGTCGATCTTTTATAAAACCGTTTCCTATAGCAACATTTAGTTCTTCTGTGGTAAGCTCTACAGGCATTTAAGTACTTTGAATTAAGGATTTGTTACCTCTAGTTTAGATTAGCTGGCGCGTGTGGCGCAGTGGTTAGAGGCGCCACTGCGACACACACGTTTAATCGTTCTCCGCGCCTATCCCTACCAAGCCCTGCATCCCTCTGGGGTCGACAAATTGGTATCAGATTTATGTGGGAGAATAGCGGCACTGGCTCGATACATCGGTAGGCCACCGCGAGTCATTGTAAAGGCAAGATATGCATTCAGTATATCAATAATATTCTGAACACATAGCGAAACAATTCTTCCATAAACGAGATTTTACATTAGCATGACTAATTGATACGTATTATTTCATGATTTCGAAACATCGATTCGCTATACGCTGGCCAATGTATTACCGACTGCTGCAGGGCAGGTCCGTTGGAAAACAAGCTTATCATCGCGAAGTGAGGTTACCACATTCGAGCGGTGTTCCACTAAAGAGGATCCAATAGTCCGGTACGTATCCGATACACTCGATACAGAGACGATAACATCGAACTACTGTGGACCATAGACTCACACCATCGGCTCAAAAAAAAAATGATGAGGGCGCCCAAAACCTTAGCTGATTAAACGTTATTATCAGCCACATATTAATTAACGAATGAAGGATATATATATATATATATTCTGACATCTTGACCCTTTATGAATATTCTCCAATATCTCTATCTGTATATATCTGGGCCTTCGTTCAAGGTTTGTGTGAGCAACAGACCACTTCGATGTTCGAACACAATTGATTGTGACAATAACAACATCACTTCATAGCCTGACAAATTCTACATGTACAGCATCACGTACCTACGCATACGGCATAAGGAAGTGTATATGTATTTACAGTTCAATGTTTTGTGAGTTGCTACCTGATTTCAGCAAGTTTACAACATGTTGTTTAAAACTTGATTTAACCCGCTCAGCGCTCCAAAAGTTGCACATCATGAAAACACGGGCCATATATAGCTTATAAGTGCTATTGAATGGTTGCGTTTTCATTGTTGAATTATTATCATCTGAATTTTCTACAATAAGATTGTATTTATTGCTACCCTTCACTAACCGACGCTGTTTTGACTCTGCTCGCCCGAGCCTGTTCGATTCTTGTACTGTATCCTTGTTTATTAATGGAAGGGACCTCATTTTTCCATACGGTTTCTTGTTAATTAATTTCTCTCTTGTATGTGAGTGGGTTTACCACTTTCATCAGTTTTTAATTGTTTTCCCGTACTGGTTTATGGAATGTTTGGTTCCTTCAACATTGTTGATTCACTACCATACAGAAGGTTCTTAAGTTTTGAAACTATTCAAGGGAAATGTATTGTCCTATATTCAGTTGGTTGTGGGGCGTGTTGTGGGGCCATACCAGCGTATTATGTAAAAGTTTCACTCTTTTCTTTAGCCTTTCCTTTAACTGTGCTGCACACTCTGTTCAGTATTGAAGCTGACAACGCTCACTATTTTGGTTGAATATCTAAACGACGCGATGAGCATCGTTGCGCTCAAATTTGCCGACAAGTAGGTGGTCTTGTCGTTTTTTCCTTGTTATTTTCTTAGCTCGTCTTTTTTGCTTTTCTTCTTAGATTTTTTTTAATACGATGCTAATTTAAAATAAACTCTTCGTTTAAGAAAAAACGCTAGTAAAAGAAGAATAAGATTAAAACGACGTAGTTGACCTTTTACAAGTAAACTAAAAGCAATAATGAATATAAAAGAGCAAAGGATAAAGCTCTCGGCCTAGATGCTTCATGTATTCGACTTCATTAAGCATCGTTAGAGGTGACCGAATGCATATTTCGCCTTTATAATGACTCGCGGTGGCCTACTGATGTATTGAATCAATGTTGCTTTCCTCATGGACAGGTTTTGGTATCAATATGCTGATCTCGGAGGAACGATAGGCTTGGTGACTGCAGCTCGAGGTCGAACCGATGTGCATTGCAGGGCGGCACTGCACTTTAATAGAGATAAAGGATAAAGGATAAAGATCTCGGCGTTGATCAATCCCTGAGGGATGCGTCATGCATTCGAATTTAACAAGCATGCATCGTTTGGAGGTGAATGAATGCATACCTAGTGCGTCGTTTTCTTTCTCAGCAATCGCGAGGTTGTTAAACGCATGATCAGCGGCTCTTTCTCAATGGAAGGCGCGAGGAAAAACGGTTCTGAAGAAGGCGATTTTGCCGAAACGTCAGCTATGATTGTGTTGTATGCCTGTTATTGTATGGAAGTAAACGTATGCTGTTTAACGACCTCGCGATTGCTGAGAAAGAAAACAACGCATTCATAATCCAATGCTGAGGTTAATAGAATGTCAATCTTGGGAACTGCATACCTAGTCTTTACAATGACTCCCAGTTGCCCACCGATGTATAGAGCCACTGCTGCTATCCTCCCAGAGAAGTCTGATACCAATTTGCCGATCGCGGAGTGATGGAAGGCTTGGTGGGCCATGAGCACTGAAATCGATTTCACGTGTGTGTTGCATACCGCCTCCGACCACTATGGCACACGTTTAGGCTACATATGCATTTAATCACCTCTAAGATGCTTAATGAAGTAAAATGAATGGCGTATCCTTTAGAAATTGATCAACGCCGAAGGCTTTTTCCTTTACCCTTCATGTTGGACTCTCATGATAATGACATGATAATAATAGGGCGCATGTGGCGCAGTGGTTGGAGGCCCCACTGCAATACACACGTGGAACCGATCTCAGCGCCCATGGTTCACCAAGCCTTCCGTCCCTCCGGGGTCGACAAATTGGTGCCAGACTTGTTTGGGAGGATAGCAGCACTGGCTCGATACATCGGTGGGCCACCGCGGGTCAGAGGTAAAGGCCAGGTGTGCATTCAGCCACCTCCAACGATACTTAATGAAGTCGAATGCATGGCGCATCGCACAATTATTGATCAACGCCGAGAGCTTTATCCTTTATCCTGATAATATGTGAAGTGCAAAGGCTATACGACAGTATAAAAAAGTAGAGCTTCCTTGTCGACTAACATCGAATATTGAGGTTGAGTGTAAAGAAATGTTAAGGAACTCTCTCAAATCGTTTATTGGCTTTACACGGATTCTCTTCAACACATAAGAAAAGTGTAGGTGAAGCACTATGCATTCGACTTTATCAAGCATCATAGGATGATAAATAGCATAAAGATGCATATCTGACCTATGCGATAACTTTTAGGGGCCTACGAGAGCTTGTAGGTGAGTGTTTTCATTCTCTCAAGGAAGATCTTGCACTAGTAACCGTTAGTTCACAAAATCAAGAAATTAGTTCAAAATAGCTGGTGTCATGTACTCTATATTCAGCACTTCCTGTGTGCCCAAATACGACTTACTATCATCGAACTACAATGATTGAACAGAATCGAGCTACAGTTGTCTTCTTTCTTCGATCTTGTAAATATCGCCGTTTTCGCACCTAAAGAGTTTGGTGAAATTTTTCAGCTTTTGTTTAAAGCTTTAAATTCTAGTTGTCATCAGCAACAATACATGTAAAGTTCAAAAAATAAACTAATAGCGTCTCTACTGATGAGTTTCATCATCTACCTCAAAGCAATAATGGCTAGATGTTATTTAAATTTAAGATGTTAAATAATCTTTAAACCCCTTATGGAGTAACTCTTTTTACTTCTGTTTAGCAAACACGAGATGTTATTTTATTTCTTTATTTATGCGCAAGCTGACGTTTCGGCGGATTTCGTCTTCCTCAGAGCCTAGAAAGGTTAAGTTGACTGCAATCTACATGGCCAAACACCTCCATAACCAACCAGAGAAAATGCTGACGAGCTACAGTTGTCTTCTTTCTTCGATCTTGTAAATATCGCCGTTATCGCACCTAAAGAGTTTGGTGAAATTTTTCAACTTTTGTTTAAAGCTTTAAATTCTAGTTGTCATCAGCAACAATACATGTAAAGTTCAAAAAATAAACTAATAGCGTCTCTACTGATGAGTTTCATCATCTACCTCAAAGCAATAATGGCTAGATGTTATTTAAATTTAAGATGTTAAATAATCTTTAAACCCCTTATGGAGTAACTCTTTTTACTTCTGTTTAGCAAACACGAGATGTTATTTTATTTCTTTATTTATGCGCAAGCTGACGTTTCGGCGGATTTCGTCTTCCTCAGAGCCTAGAAAGGTTAAGTTGACTGCAATCTACATGGCCAAACACCTCCATAACCAACCAGAGAAAATGCTGAAGCAAAATCTCAATCACATTGAACACAGAGTCCTTGCACACTCACCGGTTTCTATGAGTCTTACACTAAATATGTCACGCTGAGACCAGCCGCGCAGTGTTCACATGGAATCGTAATGTGCCCATCTCATCAGAATAACAGGCTTATGTACTGCGCAATATCACGCGTGATAATGAGGCATCCCTCCATGCCTTTCATTTTCGGATTCTTGGAATTGATCCAGAATGCCTCGAGAGTTTCGCGCGCTTGTGTTCTCGATTCCGGTGCTAGGATCGTAACCCCTACTTTAAAATCTCCGTTATGTCTCTGCGTCCTATGCGTGCCTAGTGGGGTATTTGGTTTACGTTTGCCCGACTAGGTGTTCTTTTATACGGATGCAGAGTGGTCTACCCGTTTCGCCAACGTATTCGTCTCCGCACACTTTACAAGAGGTCAGTTAGACTGTACCCGAGCTCATGCAGTCACCGTCTCTACCATTGGGGCAAATTATGCAATTTTGCGTTGCACATGGACGGTCGTAAAGGCGGTTACGAACTAGCTGGCGTCTTAGATTACTCAGTGGAATTTCATTTATCGTTGCCGAATTTTCTAGATCGACCTTTCCTAAATGGCGTTTTATAGACGCACTTACTTTATTTGAAATGAAGAGCAGGATAGACGGAATCTTTTCATCGTTAGGGTTTTCGTTTGGGAACCTTGGATTTCCCCTACACCTATCCCGAGCTGCAGTGTCGTAGCCATTAGAAATGGCTATTTCTGGTTCTGTTTTGGTGCCAAGTTCTGGGAGTCTTCTCTCTAATCTCTTCCCGTTCACACGCTGTTCGAAACATGTTTCTCAAAAGCGCCCTTTTCGTGTGTGATGGGTGAGAAAAGAGGTAATGAACCAGGATGTTTTTACTACTTGGCTTTCGGTACCATTTCGTAACCTAACCGTTTTCTGATAGGTTAATTTGCATGTTCAGAAATGGAAGCCAGTTTTCTCGTGGCTTCTCTCGAGAGAATTTAATATGCTCTGACTGTTCGTTCAGCAACTCGAAACATTTGTCAATTTCTTCTTGTGTTGAACAAATTATCAAGCAGTCATCTATATACCTACAGTAGAGTAATGGCCCGAGTTCGATTACTGGTGCTTCCAACTTAGACATATATACAATGGCAAGGCTAGGTGCCAGTCGTTGTTCCATTGCCAACCCTCTCATTTGTGCGTAATACCTCCCGGACCATCTGAAGATTGAGCAGTTTAGGCACTCCTTTAAGAGTATCATCAGCTGCTTAATCGAGAAGCCACTCATGTTTATTGCTTCTTCGTGTTGTATAAGGAACTCGCGAATGGCTTGCATAGCGGAGTCATTCGACTCGTTTGTATAGAGGGCGGTGACGTCGAAGGACTCCATCACGTACGCGTTGTTGGGTTGCGCGTTACGTAGACGATCCAGGAACATTCGCGTGTGTTCATTAGATGGGCTGGAATGTACTTTAACAACTGGATAAGTACTAGGGTTATTAGCCACGTTATTCTATCCGTTGGACCATCCACGCAGCTAATGATAGGTCTGACCTTAAATAACGATGGGCCTGTAGACACGAGATCATCGCTGGATACTAACTTATGGGTTTTGATAAGTAAGTACAGGACGGGACATGTTGGTAGAACAATTTGAGATAAGAGAACACTGATGGCTTTAACCCAGTCGCGCTTGCCATTTTAACCCATTCCTTGTTTAACTTTCGGTATTGATAGTACCCAGGATCGACTTTCTATTAACCTCGGCATTGAATTATGAATTCGTCGTTATCTCTCTTAGCAATCGCGAGGTTGTTAAACAGCATACGTTTACTTCCATACAATAATACACATGCAATACAATCGTAGCTGACGTTTCGGCAGAATCGCCTTCTTCAGAGCCTGGAAGGGTACACCAATACGCAACTTACTAGGTCAAACACTTGACTGGGGATGCTGCAGTCGTCAGCCATATGCGACTCTGAGCGGCTGTTCTTCCTCGGTGGAAGACAGATGAAAAAAGCGGTGGGTTTTTTCTAGAAGCCGTAGATCCTGTAATTATCGATCAGATTTTCATCTTTCTTTCTGTTTGTGCCGTTGAAGTGTTTGACCTAGTAAGTTGCGTATTAGTGTACCCTTCCAGGCTCTGAAGAAGGCGATTCTGCCGAAACGTCAGCTACGATTGTGTTGTATGTGTGTTATTGCAAGGATGTAAACGTATGCTGTTTAACAACCTCGCGATTGCTAAGAGAGAAAACGACGAATTCATAATTTCGGTATTGACTTTTAAATTCCTTCTCTCAGACGACGGACGATAAAGGGAAGCATCTTCAAGGTGTTTTCTTGTTATTTAAACATCCAACTGATGGGGAATCACAACGAACTCTCCACCCTCTCCACCCTCTCAACCTTTTTTTTTAAGCAAACATGAGGTGTTATTTTATTTCTTTATTTACGTGCAAACTGACTTTTCGGTGAATTTCGCCTTCCTGAGAGCCTGGAAAAGTTAAGTTGACTGCAATCTACAAGGCCAAACACCTCCATAACCTTCATAGACTTTGTGTTCAATGTGATCGAAATTTTGGTTTAGCATTTTCTCTGTTTGGTTATGAAGGTGTTTGGCAATGTAGATTGCAGTGAACTTGACCTTTCCAGGCTCTTAGGAAGGCGAAATCCGCCGAAACGTCAGCATGTACGTAAATAAAGAAATAAAATAGCACCTCGTGTTTGCTAAACAGAAGTACAAAGAATTATTCCATCATTGCCGAGGTTAACAGAAAGTCGGACGTGAGAGTTACTAAAAGATGTCCCTTGTGGAGTCTTTGATACTTGTTGCTTGAGTGGCCCAATCTCACTGATTGCATGCGCCCCAGCATAATCTTCACTTTTCGGAGATTTGCTGGTTAAGCTATTGTGGTTCTTGAAATTCCAAGTCAACCTGGCCAATGTCTGCCACAGTTCTTCACCACCGCGGGCAGCTGCAGCCCTTGTGGATCAGAGGGGATTTGCCACTATTTGTGTAGCTTAATACCAAAACGCTAGTGGTTCTTAATATTTATTTACTCTTAGCTAGGCTTCCTGATAAAAGCATCGAACTTCTTCTCAGTTTGGGAGACCTTGCCAGGGGATGAATCCTCTGCTTTACATCGCAGTCCAACACTCAGGAACGCCGCCCAGCCACGATGAAACGGTAAGCCGCTGGGAGATATGAAACCTTCAAGGAGACTGAAAACACTTTCTAAGCTACTAGACAATAAGATCTTTTTCTACCGTACGTCATGTTTATATGATTCGAGCGAGATTCGAATATTTTCGAGCAATATTCGAATACGTCCATTGTATTAGCACTAGATCAACCATCGGAAGCCCTATTTCCGTATTTAAAGTGTTAAGCACAAATTTAAAAACTCAAATCTATTACCTTCAAATGTTTAAATTTTTAAAAAAGATTACAAGCTAGGACGACTGCTTTCATCATGACGTAGCTTAATATCAGTTTAAGTTTCTGTGAATGCTAAAAAAGTACGGCCCAAAAATTAATAATTCCTCCGACGTCAACGAGTAATCCACATTCAGTCTTTAGGAGGAATTCTTTCCAGGACCTACGCGTGATTTTTTGAAATACTTCTTCATGACTGAGACAACCTTAGATCGAAACTGTATGGTAGCCTCCGTAGTGCAAATGAAATTGATAATTGAACTTGCCAGCCAGAACTAGACAAAGTGAGATTGCTTAATCGCAAAAGTCGGTAAACATCTAATATGTCTGTCAGCACAGAGCACACCAGTCTCTTCATCCACGGTCTTATCGTCATAGATACCATGGAATTTCTTTATTTCTGTAGAGCGGAATAGCGACTTTACAAAACTTCAGGATACTTTCAGAAAATTCTTCCAGATTTAGGTGACTAAAATTGAAATATAATGAATCCTACAAGGCCGTTTCAGCCTAGCTTCTCAGATTATATACTTGGTATGAAAAACGTAGCTTTACTTGAGAATGAGATTTCTTTCAAGGTACTGTAAGTATAAAACTACCATTCACGTTAACTATCTCCTGGTATCTTTCAATTGCTCTTTCGTAGCTAATCGATTAATCGAGCTATTATCAACGGATGTCTATATTTGCTCTCGTCACTTGCCAGAATTGCACGATATGTTCACAATCTTGAGCAATACTACTCACGTTCATTTATAAGAAGTATGACTCGCCGTACGACGATATATATAAAGAATAAAGGATAAAGCTCTCGGTGTTGATCAATCCCTGAGGGTTGTGGCCTTTGCCATGTGTTTGCCGTCAAGGTGAAAAATTGTTCACGCTACACTTGATCTTCGATTCAGCCGAGCTGGAGAGTCTTCAGGCCTTCATCAGAAGTCGTCTTCACCGTTTGCGAAATAGAAGGAGGTTTGATGCATTACGACACCACTTGGATTCTTTTATGACGAGAACGGCTTCTTAACACTCGCAATGGCGCGTATTTCGCGTTTTTGTGAAGTGGACGAAGGCTAATGTTTCCCTGCCCTCACTGTGACTCCTGCAGGTGTCACACCAGCGTTCCTGCGCATACTCACTGGCCACATTCTCTGTGGCTCACGCTCTCTTCTACAGCAATAGTCTCCTATGTCGAAATGGGAAAAAAGTGAGAAATTATTAAGAAGACATCCTCCCACAGACGCTGCCTTCCGTCGTATCTGCGCTGGATAATCCATGGAAAGATTTAGGAAAGTATAGCAAAAAATTTCTGTTGCCAAATAAACCGGAAAGATAATAGCTTCTATAGCTGTCTTACCGCCCACTTCCTTAAAGCCATTATTACACCAAGAGGTGTCATTCAACGCAGGTGTTAGAAGCAACTGCTCTAACTTCTATGATGCTGAGATATTTGCAAAACTGCGGTCCGCAGGTGTCTTTCGCAATTAACGAACGCGCAATTTCCTTTTCCGGGGACCAACGCGTTCACTACCACACCATGTGGGTCTTTCGTTTCGCCTGTCATTCACCTAGCTCAAAGTTTACCAAACGCTCAAGAACGGCATAAGTCAAATCCTTAATTTATATAGTGATAATGGTAGGGATCCCTACACAACGTTTCTCGGAATTTTGTGCGAATTTTTTTTATTTATATTTCTTTATTTTCCCATGAATTGATCCATAAAAGATCTACCTTATAATACTGTTTGATTAACTTGTCAATACCATTACGAGACCCTTCCACTGAACTCTCTCAAGACCTATAAAAACAAATCTGAAAAAGGCGAAATTCTCCGAAACGAAGTTGGTATTACTTAACAACCTCGTATTTTATCACGAAAGCATGAACTCAGCATTTTTCTGCTGCATATTTATTAATGGGGCGCGTGCGGCGCAGTGGTTGGAGGTGCCACTGTGACACACACGTGGAATCGATACCCGCGCCCATTGCCCACCAAACCTTCCATCCCTCCGGGTTCGGAAAATTGGTACCGGACTTGTCTGGGAGGATAGAAGGACTGGCTCAATGCATCGGTAGGCCACTGCGAGTAATTGTGAAGACCAGATAGGCATTCAATCACCTCCAACGAAACTTAATGAAATCGAATGCATGATGCCTCCCCTTAGGGATTGGTCGACGCCAAGAGCTTTATCCCTTTTTATTTATCCTTTGTATTTATTAATGACATATGTAAAAATAAAATTCAATACGATAAGACATTTTTGGCTGGAAAAAAATTAAACTAGTTCAACACAACATATCAATCAGTATGTAAATTCTGCGGAATTACGTTCAGGAAGCGGCCATTTTTAACATAAAACAGGAGAAAGCGTTTGGCACTGACCACTCTCTTAGGAATACGTCTTAAACTGGACTCCGTTCGTAAAAATTTAGAATTCATTAAATTCTTCTATGACCTTCAAAATGTCTTACGATAGTCCACCAACTATCACTTCAGTTTTCAAACCGACCTTCATTTGACCTCGATAGCAAAATAATCAATACTTGATACTTCATACTTGGACGACCCGTCCTCACTAGTTGTGCGGGTCCCAGCATAATCACCATTTTTCGGAGATTTGCTGGTTAACCCATTGTGGCTCCCTGGAATCCCGAGGACAGCCTGACCAAAGTCTGCCCCAGGTCGTCACCACGACGGGCAATAACCAATCACCTGTATCACCTGTAGTCCCGTTGATCGTCGAGTGACTCGAGCAGGCGCCAGTAAATACTCCATTTTTCCCTGTCGCGTGCAAGATTAGCCCAGTGGGTTCTTCTCGCTTAAGGGACTCGTGGAGCATCGATACCCGCGCCCATTGCCCACCAAACCTTCCATCCCTCCGGGTTCGGAAAATTGGTACCGGACTTGTCTGGGAGGATAGCAGCACTGGCTCAATGCATCGGTAGGCCACTGCGAGTCATTGTGAAGACCAGATAGGCATTCAATCACCTCCAACGAAACTTAATGAAATCGAATGCATGATGCCTCCCCTTAGGGATTGGTCGACGCCAAGAGCTTTATCCCTTTTTATTTATCCTTTGTATTTATTAATGACATATGTAAAAATAAAATTCAATACGATAAGACATTTTTGGCTGGAAAAAAATTAAACTAGTTCAACACAACATATCAATCAGTATGTAAATTCTGCGGAATTACGTTCAGGAAGCGGCCATTTTTAACATAAAACAGGAGAAAGCGTTTGGCACTGACCACTCTCTTAGGAATACGTCTTAAACTGGACTCCGTTCGTAAAAATTTAGAATTCATTAAATTCTTCTATGACCTTCAAAATGTCTTACGATAGTCCACCAACTATCACTTCAGTTTTCAAACCGACCTTCATTTGACCTCGATAGCAAAATAATCAATACTTGATACTTCATACTTGGACGACCCGTCCTCACTAGTTGTGCGGGTCCCAGCATAATCACCATTTTTCGGAGATTTGCTGGTTAACCCATTGTGGCTCCCTGGAATCCCGAGGACAGCCTGACCAAAGTCTGCCCCAGGTCGTCACCACGACGGGCAATAACCAATCACCTGTATCACCTGTAGTCCCGTTGATCGTCGAGTGACTCGAGCAGGCGCCAGTAAATACTCCATTTTTCCCTGTCGCGTGCAAGATTAGCCCAGTGGGTTCTTCTCGCTTAAGGGACTCGTGGAGCATCATATGTTTCTTCTAGGCTCTTCGTGAAGAACTCTGACCATCGAATTTGTTGTCTTTCTGCAGTACGTTCGATATCACGTGGAATCCAATCACTAACGGCTCTTGTCAATCGGATAGAACGGCATCTTTAATTTTTGATCGTTGACGCAGGTCGGAGCCTCGAAACCCATCCTTAACTTGTGTGAAACTGGGTGCTCCTAGCATCGTCCTTTCGACTGCGCATTCAATAACGCCGAGTGATCTCTCTGCTTGTGCAGCGACCAGGTTTCCGACGCATACGTTAGGGCAGGAAGAACCGCTGAGTCGAAAAGGTGGGCAGGGAGTCGGGGGTTCTTTGTTCTAGAACCGTTGAGTCGAAAAGGCGGGCACGGAGTCGGGTGTTCTTTGTTTTCTTCACTACATCCTCGATGCTCTTGAAGGCTCCCCAAGCCGCTCGTTTCCTTCTAAGTCATACATCATATTGATTTCCCGACCTAGGTAGACGTAACTGGAGCATTTGGAGATATTCGTTCCGTTAAGCATGAATAGGGCGAACGAAACCAATCCGTTCCACATGAACACCGTTTTCGTGAGATTTAGTCGAAGACCAATCTTTCCACACGCTTTATCAAAGTCCGCAAGCATTCGTTCCGCATGGCTAATGTCTGGTGTTATAAGAGCGACATCATCAGCAAAGCGAAGGTGATGTAACAGTCGACCATCGATTTTCACTCCCATATTATTTCATTCCAAAGTTCGCATGACGTTCTGAAGGGTGGCTGTAAATAATTTTGGCGAGATTGTATCGCCTGCCTAACTGCTCTTTTTACGTCAACATTAATATCGTTGTAGTGTGGTGAAATTTTGGTTGTGAAATTTTTGTACAGCCCACGAAGAATCTTTATGTACTGAGTGGGGACTCCTTGACTACCAAAGGCTTCCATGACTGCTTCTATCTCAGTTGAAACAAAGGCCTTCTGTAAATCGATGAAAGTGGGACAGAGCGGTCTTTTGTACTCTCGCGATACTTCAATGATCCTCGTTATCGTGTAAATGTGGTCCATCGTACTAAATCCTTTTCGAAACCCTGCTTGCTCACATGGCTGTCCTTCGTCCAGTGTTCTGTCAACCCTGTTTAAGATGACTCAAGTGAAATGTTTGTAGACGACAGACAGCAAGCAGTTTGGGCGATAGTTGCCTATATCGTGTAGGTCACTCTTCTCGAACAATATCACTGTCTTGCTGGTCTTCCACTAAGTAGGAAAGGTAACGTGTAAAGGGCCGAGCCAGTGTGTGTACGAGGACTGGCGAAAGGTTCTTCAAGTTTTCTGATCTTATCCTGTCCGAACCTGGTGCTATTCGATTTTTCACCGACGAAATGGGGTGTCGGATTTCGGAAGGGAGAACCGTTGGTACAACATATCCATCCTCTTTTATTTCACATTACGGGAGGTGGACGTGGCTATCGAAAAGTTCTGAGTAGTATTCGTGGATGGTTGTCTCCATTGCCTTTATGGACGATGTTGTTGTTCCGTCTGGGTGTCGGAGTGCAATCATCTTGTTGTTGTAATTGGCGAAGCTCCGGCGGGCTTTGCGAAGGCTTTTCCCAGCCTCTGCAGCTTCGACCAGTACTGCTCTTGCCGCTTTAAGATCTTCTTTTATCGCCTGTCTGCATTGTTTCGTAAGTTCAGACGTTAGTTTGCGGTTGCCTGCAGCTCGTGCTATTCCACGCTAGCGTATTAGCTCGAGTGTTTTTGGAGACAGACGTCTCTTGGTGACTTTCGAACTTCCAGTTTTCATAGCGCTAACGTGAAGATGTTGAATGAGCCCATCGTATTGTGTCGGTCGTCGGTGTTGTCGACAACGGCATCTTCCCAACGGCCAACTAATGAGTTGAATAAGTCCTAGTTTGTGGTGGTTCTGGGACTTCGGTTTTTGAATTTAGCGGCTTTTTCTCCTTGTCGCGAAAAATAGAATCTTGCACTAAGAAGTCGGTTGTCTGATCCCGTGTAGAATTTTGGGACAACAGCGACATCGGTTAGGCAAAACATTCTATTTACTATGATGTGGTCTATTTCGTTATGGTAGTCTCCATTAGGAGACTCCCACGTCGAGCGTTAAGAGTGGGGCCTCTGGAATTACGAGTTACCATGGATAGTCTTGGTCGCCATGATAAACTCAGAGAGCTGCTCACCCTGGTCGTTCCATTCTAATCCGTGGGTCCCAATGTGACGTTCCTCAGATGGTTCCCTGGAATCCCGAGGACGGCCCGGCGAAAGTCTGCCCCAGGTCGTCACCATGACGGGCACTAATCGATAGGGATTTAAATTGTCGAGCTTACACGAGATCGATAGATAGATTTAAATCTATTTATTTACCAATCTCATGTAAGCTCAACAATTTAAATACATATTAAGTCAGTGTCAGTTATCAATTTCCCGACGAGTGATTAAGTGCTATTGTTCGTCGTGGACGCAGAGTAGGAGCAACTTCCGGTCCAGTGTGTATTTTATGACACCACTACTGCGCTTTTTACGCTTCCTAAGAATACTTTTGTTAATAATTAAACTGTAAGCTACTCTGAACGGAAAGTGGGTTTTAAGGGTTTTTCCACTTGCTGAACTCTTACTCATTCCCGCCATTCTATAAAATCTTACTTTGGTTTAAAGATGTTTCACTTTTTCAGGATAAAAATTGGTTTTGGTTTTTAGTTGGTTGTTTTCTAAAGAAATTAAAAATGCCTAGAGTGTTCATCATTTTTTCTGTACTTTTTTGCTCTGAGCTTAGAATGCTTAAGGGATAGACCTTGGATTATAACCGTGGCAGAAATTAAGACGATATTTAATCATATAATAATTATAAAATGCATTTTAGTACTAAATCCTTATTGGAATCCAAGGCGATTACTCACCAATAATTCGAAAATTCCATTGGAACTGAAAACGGTAATTCTTCAGAAATCGACTAATCTTTTCATTATAAAATTAGAAGGATAAAGCTCTCGGCGTTGATCAATCCCTGAGGGATGCGCCATGCATTCGACTTCATTAAGTATCGTTGGAGGTGACTGAATGCAAATCTGACCTTTGCAATGACTCGCGGCTGCCTGCGGTGATATCGAGCCACTGCAGCTATCCTCTTAAACAAGTCTGGTACCTATTTGCCGAGCCCGGAGCGGTGGAAGGTTTGGTGTGCTATGGATACGGGAATCGATTCCACGTGTGTGTTGCAGAGCGCCTCCGGCCATTGCGCCACACGCGCCCAAAACTTTTCTTTATAAGGGTAAAAAATTGGTGAAAAATCATGAAGAGATGGAATCCCCTTCAAATATAAACTTCTTATAGATCTTCGTGTTCACCATCAGCAATCACCTCAGTCTGAGTTGGGAACTTCAGGTTACGTTTAAGGTTCCGGTTTTCAAATCTCTTCCTTCTATTTTCAATGTGATGTCACACTAAATAGCATTTAACAATGTTCCAAAAAGTTTTTTTTCCTAAAAAAAACGCCTTTTTTTTATCTTTTTAATGGTCCCATTGTCTCACTCAGTTATCCTTCATCACGGAAATGTGATTAATGACAAGTAAAGCTTGTTTTTGATCAACAGCTAATACCCTACTCTAAATGGTAACGTAGATACATAGAACTGTTTCTGTTTACAATTGAACCATTTCTGCTGACTTTGTCTGTCTAGACCTCTTTGCGAAGTCCTTCTGCAGTTGGTATCCATTTGATGAGCCGTAATGGATATGATTCAGTATGGTTAATTTTATGGTTTTTTCAGCGGTTGTGCAAAGCAACCCTAATTTGTTGTTGTAAAATCAAGTCGTACACGGTACAATTATAAATCCATGGTTCCTGGTGGAACATCTCTTATAAATTTTTTTAAGAAGATATGGAAGCAAAGGGATGTGCCAAAAATGTTGTTGTTAAATAAGTTCCACTTCTCTAGGGATAGTAATAGTTCTTTATCATCTTATAGTTGAATTGTGTCATCGAACTGAGAAGGTAAAGGGGTCCTGAGCAGGATTATTATAGAAAAGAGTATTCAGAGAGTTAACCCTTCTGTCTGTCAGTACATAGTATTTTTTGAAAAATTTTCTTTCATAGAAGGGAAGTACTCTAGACAAGATTCCAGCATGACTTTTTTATCATATTTCACAATGAAATTTAACGCCATCATAATCACCTCCTTTGGAATTTCGTTACATGGTTTAAGTCTCTGAAAACGATTTCATAGAAGTACTAGGCTCTGATTGCTTATTCCTCCTATCATCGGTCGTGTCATGCTTGTTGTCAGAAGTGCGGCTTGATATCTATCGATCCAATATACCGGTTTTCCCAGGATCGACTCTCTATTAACCTCGGCATTGAATTATGAATTCGTCGTTTTCTCTCTTAGCGATCGCGAAGTTGTTAAACAGCATACGTTTACTTCCATACAATAACACACATACAACACAGTCGTAACTAAAGTTTCGGCAGAATCGCCTTCTTCAGAGCCTGGAAGGGTACACCAATACGCAACTTACTAGGTCATACACTTCAACAGCACAAACAGAAAGATGAAAATTTGAGCGATAATTACAAGATCTACGGCTTCTCGAAAAAAAACCCACCGCTTCTTTCATCTGTCTCATCTACCCTTCCAGGTTCTGAAGAAGGCGATTCTGCCGAAACGTCAGCTACGACTGTGTTGTATGTGTGTTATTGTATGGAAGAAAACATATGCTGTTTTACAACCTCGCGATTGCTAAGAGAGAAAACGACGAATTCATAATACCTGTTTTCTTTTGGCACACGTGCTGATGATAAAGATCGGCCGAGCGCGGTGATAGGGCTCGTGAGGTTAAGAGTAAAAGAAGTGTGTGCAACAATGTCAACAACACAGACATTTTATGACGTCGCCATTTCTCCACGTAAGATAGAGATACAAGTCATTTAATTGGCCTAATTCGTTCTTTGCACTTTTTATTCCTCGTAGGGCGATTGGGTGAAATTCAGTATGATCTTTGGCCTCAGAAAGAGGGTGAAGATAGAGGTTGTGTGTATTATTGTGCTGAAGAACAGTTCTCATGGTGTACTGTAGTCGTGTTTATTTTAATCTGGTTCGAATGTCGTCCTGTGTAGTCCAAATTCCACGATTTACCTCGCCGCCTAATATCGTAGATGAGATCGTCTGTAAGCGGAATATTGAAGTTCGTTTTTTAATAGAGTAGTTTGTTGCTTAAACTAGGCTTTAATTAGCAATGGTAGGGCATTGTGTGGTCTTTGCAACAGGTGGTCACTATCTGCTATGGATCGGAGAGAGATATTGTGTTGGAAGCGATTCTAACGACTAGTCAACTATCTAATTAATTCGGAATGACGCGTCAGGGAGAGTATAATGGTTGATGTTTCGACAATTTCGCCTTCCTCACAGATTTCCTTCTCCATCAGCAACAACAACAACAACGACAACGAAGACCTATACCATCCTTGCATCAGTTTAAGAAGATCACTTTATAAGATTATATGAATAAATTTAGGAATTATTGTACCTAGGTCCAGGTACTGTTTAGGGTTCTAAATACAAGAAAGGAAAATGAAGGGATTGTAATTAAGTGCCATTTAAGCACGTACATTCGCCAGTTCAATTACCGCTGGCATACACCTAGCCATAAAAGCCAACTTGTGCTTAACTGAACAGCGACCTATGTCGTCCGGCAAAACACGAAACCTCAGTCATACAGTGGATAGCTCTATCAACTTACTTTGTTCATAGGAATCCATTTATTTGTTTCCTTGGCGAATGCTGCAGCTCACGAATTCTGTAGAATTGATTGGAATCATGAGATTTTGTGATCTTTTAAAACAAAACAACGAGTCAAAATTTGCTGTAAAAAAGTAATATCGTAAAAAATATATCTTTCCGACGAAATGTTTTTGATAGGTCTTTGATAGGCTAATACGCACTTGTTAACTACTATTTTCAGTTCACGATGGGTAATGGCTCGGCGACCTCGCCTTCTTCAGAGCCTAAACGTTTTGTTAAAAGCCTCATCGGTGAACATTTCATGGCGTTGATGAAAATGAAATGCTGAAACTTTACATTTCGTATAAAAACACTTGCCATTTTCATTTTTCTAGGAGAACACTGTCCTTGGTCAGTTAGTACAAAACCTCTTTTATGACAGTGTGTCTAAAATACAAAGTGGCACGAATTGCTCTGACAACGGAGGTTTTGATTGTATGAGTTCCGCAACGCTAATCCCGATTTGTTGTAAAGCGCGTAGGAAAAAATGCATTGGCACAATCGTGAATTGCTCAGTGTTCGCATAAAAAACAGTCTACGCGGAAGCTGAACACCCGAAAAAGTGCTCTTCTTGGGTACACACAGAACACAAAAGCACGAAGGTGATGATGTTGATCCTGACGAAGGAATCAGAAACACCAAGACGCAAAACTTTTAAAAGGTTCTAGATAAATTGCAGAATCTCAAAAACGATTCGAAAAGGAGCTTGTCTCATAATCAGATGTGGCTTGGTTCCTCTTCTCAGATTGATTTCTTGATCTGGGTGAATTCCATTCGTCATCACACACAAACAACATACGGATGGTCCGCTCCGAAAAAGCTTCTTGGTTTAGTATTTGGCATTGATGGCTTATGGATCGACGTTAGAAAGTTTATCGGAAAAGTTTCTATCCTTTTTATTTTTCTTGACCTTTTCTACTACATCCATAGCAACACTTACATTAGAGACTAACTCAAACTCTTTAGTACTTGTGCGGAATATGAACGAAAAGTCAGACCTTTCCTTCTTTCTTCTTGTTTCACACGAATGCGATATAGTGAATGGTCAATCGTTAGACACAAGGTCTCTGGTTCGATCAAGGTCGTTCACCCACCATCCTAATGCTCTATTTCTCCGCTGATAAAAAATTCACCTGCAGGGAAAAATCAAGGTGATTAATCTAAACGTGTTAGGAGCAATAAACACACTTCTATAAATGACTCCTTATTTTTTGAATCTTCGTCGATTTACCACATTTTTCTCGCAGTTCTCTATGAATGTCATCAATTTTCAAACGCGCCGTTACATCAAGTGGTGACAGTTGCAGCACATTCGGTAACTGTTATTGTAACACATATTTCACATTATTGATGTAATTTATGAAACTAGACAGAAATATTTATATAATGCTTAGCACTAGCTGAAAAACAGGCGAAACGAGGGACCCGTATGGTATCGTGGTGAGCGCGTTAGCCCTGGAAAGGGTAATAGCGCGTTCGTTCCCCACCTCAGACACCTCTAATATGGAGCTTTACAAATGTCTCAGCATCATTGAACTTATTGAATACATGTAGCATACTGTCTAATACGCTATCGTATCTATTATTGCAAAGAATTAACTAAAAGACAAACCTAAAACTAACCCTCAACTTAAAGTATCACTGAGATTGTCATAATTCTGTTGCCTACTGATACTAACTTTCGAAGGTGTCTGATTTCCGATGACCGAACTTGGTAAACGTTGCCGCCCTTCACAATCGTCGCCCCATCTATGTCATCGAATCGCTCAGACTTCAAAGGCAATCTTTTATTTCTTTCCGCTCTTTTTGAATTGTTCCCAAAATTCCTAACCTCTCCAGCTTTATTACCTTTCCAGTGATCGACGGGTTCTCATCTAGATGAGGAGAAATTTGTGTTCGTTTATCGACTAGACTATAATGAATGCTAATACGGGGTGCCACATTCGGTACCAAAACCATATGAATATTTGATACTCGCGAAAAAACTGGTTTATTTAACAAACTTGGAATCGCCCGAATTTTAATACGACTGGGTTCGCCTGATGACTTACTGGCATACGCATTGTTTCAAATATTCGACGAAACACTGCTATAACCAGCTCAATTTACCGAAATTTCGATCGTCACACATTTTCTGAGCTATGTACTTAAGCGTTTTTCTTCCATTTATGGTCCCTTTTTTTCATGTTTCCTTCACCTGTCTTGCCGAAAAGACTTCTGGATGGAGGTGGCTCCTGTATTAATTATTTTATGTCCTATCTGTTCTTCCACGTTGTTTTCATCGGTTCAATATGATATGACTGTGGGATGAATGTGATTGGGTATTTTAGTTCAAATTTTGGAGAATTTTCTTAAAGGATAAAAGCTCTCGGCGTTGATCAATCCTTAGAGAATTTTCTTATTAGAATAAAATAATTTCTAGCATGTTGTTATCAGGTTTTGTTTTTGATAATGTATGGGGATAATGTTCTATGTAAAAGTTTGCAGTGTTCACAAAATAGGTAAGACGAGAGAAGATTTTGAAAAATTCCTACCCTGTTTCTCCAGCAGCACATGTTATACTTCTAGACATTACTTCCTACTTTTCATCGGAGTAAATTCGCAAGCCTTCCGAGACCACGAATATTTTTTATTTTGACGGGATTTTCCTACCTCGACTGCATAAGCTATTGAACTAGCTGCAGGCGATCTAGCAGGAGACAATGGAATACTCAAATACGTTAATGATGGTAGTTGTTGAGAAGCTCGTGTTAATGCTTCATCTTCACTCATATAAGGCGAAAGTTCGTCGTTGTCGTTCGTTGGTCAGCTCCACGTAGATCTTAACCAACGGGCAGATATCCTTTACGCAAGCTTATTACTACGTGTTGAGCTGTTGTTAGTGATGCTCAGCAGTACACATGTATTTTACACACATATTTTATTATGTATGTATTTTGTTTTTATACATACATATTTTATTCAACAATACAGACGGTGGTTCGATTTCACATTCGGGCTAACCTGATCCATTATTTCTCCATTTCGGCAAATCGGAGAGAACAGAAATGCTGATTGCACACATTACTGTTCTACCGCAAATTATTGCAAAAGTCAATATACATCCATCACGTTCAAAGTGCTTAGTGGAGTCGGATGTTCAGAGCATCCTCTTACGGAATGATTACCACCAGCGCATTATATTTCATAGTGAAAGAAATTTCTAATACAACCTTTTGTAGTAACAATTAAATAATAACTGTTTTTGAAGTTACGTAGCTGCTACTGACCTCCCACCCAAAACGTCAGTTAGTTCGCAACCTTCTTTATGATCGCTGGTGCAGCTCAGAAAATTATGCAGTCTATATTAATGGGAGAGATAGGGAATGCATGAGTTCAGGTACAATATACTTAACCTCATACAAGATATGTGGTGAACGATACATAGGAAAACAGGTGGATCACTTTGTGTCCGCATAAAAGGACAACTAAATGGAAGAGCTAAAATGAGACAAAGTGCCCCTATGGGTGCACATAGGACACAAAAGCATGATGGTGATGGTTTTAAAGTGAATGTCTGGATCAGGAATCTAAAACACCAACCACGCTAGGCTTTTGAGATGTTTTGGGCAAATTTGAAAGATCAAAATGAACAGGAAAGACGAACGCCTCACTACCACACATGATATGGCGTGTTATCTCAGAGTGGTTTTTTTATGGAAGTCCCCATGAGAGGGTGTCACTCATCATCCCTCGTGAACAACACACGGGTGGTCTAAGAGCTAAGGTGGGTAGTTTTTGGAAAATTGGCGTCTATTCATATATTGGATCTTCATTAATAGAACGGATTTCACCGAATTTTGAGGCCACTTTTACGTATGGTGCGTCCAGATTCTGAGAAAGGCGAAATCGCCGAAACGTCACTTATCCAACAACAACAATAACAATAACAATAACAATAAGAACATTTATAACAACCTCGCGTTAGCTAAACAAGGCCACTTCTTAAGAAACATATATATATATATATATATATATCGATTGTTACGCCGAGATTTGTAGAAAGCAGATCGTTTGAACCATTAAATACTAATAGACAAAGCTTTCGATTAGATCTAACTAGTCGACTGAAAAACTTCCTCACCCATTCTTATTCTACTATGTTGTTACATTCATATGTTACACATTAGATCCTTAAACATTGAATGCAATAAAGCTGTCTATTTAAAAGCCTTTGTGAAAATAAAATTTGTGCAATAAAGGAATTCTATTTCAATTTCTATTTTAGTATATTCAGCCGCTGACCAGAATTAGCGATGTCTGAGTCGCTACGAGACATCCAGTTTATTCAAGTTGTCATCAAAATAGTCAGGAACGAACATGTGAGATTTTCCATTTACAGCCATTACAGAGAAATGCTAAAATCCTTATAAAAACCTATGAACACCTACAAAGGAAATCATTTTCCCAGCAACAAGCTGTGACACAGCAATAACGCTTACGCAAACACAACAAGAAAAACTTAATGCGGTGAAGAAATTCGCATTCTGTATTATTTATGCATTCACATGTATGGTTAATCCTCTTACAACGGCGAGAAGGCATTCGTTAGCACGGATGAGGAATCTGCGGAGCAAGATGTCCTATCCCTACCCAAATAACAAGAAGTTCGACGTTTCTACCTCGAGGATCCACGCGAAAGTGAATTAACGCGTGCAACTACCGTCATCGTGTTATGGAAATATTCACGTCCATGTTTTACTGACTTTATCTTGTCATGTAGTGCCCTTCTTCCCAACGGTTTACCGCTTCATCGTCGCTGAGAGGTGTTCCTGGGTGGCGCACTGCAATCTACAGCGAGGGATTCATCCCCTGACAGGGTGTCCCATGCTAAAAAGCAGTCCGGCGTTTCCATTAGGAAGCCCAGCTAAGAGTAAACCAATACCAGCATTCACCACCGTCTTGGTATCAAAGTCACGTGGTGGCAAATCTCCCTCTGATCCACAAGGGCTGCAGCTGCCTATGGTGATGAGGACCTGGGCTAGACTTTGGCCTGGCTGGCCTCAGGATTCCAGGAAGCCACAATGGATTAACCAGCAAATCCCGGAAAAATGGTGACGGTGCTGGGGCCCGCACAACCAATGAGGACGGACCATTCAAGTATCAGGTACCAATTAAGTGTTTAGTGCCCTTGTGTGTGAACTAGGGCTTCTTCATGCTTCAGACGAAGTCACTCCGTCTGCGAGAAGTTCGATGTCTTATGTACGAGACCAACTAAGACTAAACCAATGCCTGAAAACACCGGTGTTGTGTCAAATGACAAAGTGTGAGGAGAACAAACCGACATAATTTTGTCTGCTGTCCGACTATTTGAAGACGTTTTAGCATAACTATGTCATCATACAGAAAGAAAGAGAAATTTTCTGAACCAACACAGAATTCGTGAAGACATTGCAAATGAGGTGATCAAATATTAAGAATCAATAATTTACACGAAACACTACTTAACAATGACCGTTTTCTCTATCTAGTAGAATCCATCAATCTGAACATCATAACAAAAAATTCCATTTTAGGTGAATTTTTTCATTACTTCATTTCTGATTCTTCTTGCGACATACCTGTCTATACTCGCAGCATTCGGTAGAAACATTGGTAAGTAGAGTCGTTTTAGCGGCCAAAGTTTGGTTCGTAGGCATGCCACTATTTGTTCGCGTAGATGCCTTTGCTTGAGTTTCCACAAATTTTAATCGAGTATGAAGATGAGAAAGCGCAGTGGCATCGTAAGAAGTATGACCGATGGTATAGAAATAATTATTATAAAAGGGGAGAAAAATAGATATTGGAACTTCATTCAATGCGCTTTTTCTTCTCATTCATTCAACTTTGTAATGCCTTCTTTTAAAAAGCGGGAAGTTCAAAAGCATAGAAAAATTTATTTAAAAATAGTATAAATAAGAGAGCTGAGAGATTTCAGTTCATCCGTTCACCGATGTCCAGCCCTCTGTAGACGAACAGCAAACGGAATCCATTAGTCTTATCACATCGACGTTTTCCATCTTCTTTCTATTAGTGATGTCACTTTGTTTGGGAAAGTTGCTTGAATACGTTTCATCTCCGCCTTTATTTGGTAGGTTTTCATTTACATTTCATTCTGCAAAATATTTTGGTAAAGCGCGAAGCGCAGTGTTCATGGGCGTCTAGCAATATGCACACTGTCGCTGGTTCGGTCTTATGTTGCAGGCAAACTAAGCACCCGTCCCTTCACCATCGACAAAATTATACCAAACTTGTCTGGAAAAATAAAACACTCAATTGGCCAGATCTGACTATGAGTCGAATGACCTTCTGAACTCACTGTGCAGATCAAAGTTGCGTTCAGTTACATCCATGATGCTATGAATGCAGACGAATGCATGATGCCTGGTCAAGGGGTAGTCAATACCGAAAAAACTATTCCATATCTTGTAACTACTTTAGGCTCTTTTACATTACTCGTTATCACATCTACTGTGTGGATCCCAATACTTCTTGCATTCGATTTGTTTTTCCCCGCAATCATGGGCTACAATGGACTTCAAACATTTCGAATATTATTTCAGCTGCTGCTTGAGGATTTCATCTTCATTATGAATATCATAGAATGCTGGTCTTGTTAAATAACTTTGTGATCTTGGTCATACCTAAGCCAACAATTGCCACGTGAATTAGAGGAGAGTGTTGGGAGAAGGACTGAACTAGCGCCTTTGCCTCCTGATCGATAGCACTATTAACTGCTGCGCTAGCATACCCAATCCTAGTCTTAAAAACTCCAGAAGTGTACATTATCTGTTATCGCAGCAACAATTATGAGGATACTGCAACAACCATAGGATGATGTTACGATACTTTTGAGAATTCCAGTCATTCGTAGAAAACAACGAAAATTAAACGGACAACTCGATGAAGACTCATATAACAGCGAAATATTAACTTTGACAATAAAATCTATAGGGCTTAAGAATGTTATTTTTACTTGGGCTTTCATTTTTGCCTTAGTGTAGTGACTATTTCTACACATCACTTCATTTTTATAACAATAGCGCATTCAACATGAGGAGTAATTGATCAAAAGCCTGACAATGCTGTGCATGGAAATTGAGAATAAAATGTATAATGTAGACCTAGTTTCATTCTCTCTTCTTATGGGTTTTCAAAAAATGTGGATCGTTCAGCTTTAAAGGGTAGCTAAAACTTCCCAAAAAACTGTATCAAAACGTCAGTTTCAAAAGAACCACTAACCATTCAACATTATAGGTTGCCTACTGGTCGGCTTCTTAGTAAAGAACGTTAGTGCTTTGAATGAGATGTTCTATGTAAATCCACGATGGGAGTGGTGCATTCGAACGTTGGCGCTCACTGTTATTCTCATCCGTTGCGGAATAGGCCTCAGTTGGGACTATCTGCATAATGCGATGGTGAGGAAATTAAAGCATATTCTAAATGAAATAATCAAAACAGTCTTAACCGTTTTATTCACTGAGTACTCTTTTTAAAGGCAGGGTATATTGCGAAGTATAACTTCAATGGTGCTGAGATAGTTCCCCAGATCGACTTTCTATTAACCTCGGCATTGGATTATAAATGCGTCGTTTTCTTGTTCAGCAATCGCGAGGTTGCTAAACAGCATACGTTTACACCCATACAATAACACACATACAGCACAATCGTAGCTGACGTTTCGGCAAAATCGCCTTCTTCAGATCCTGGGAGGGTACGGGTACACTAGTATACTTACTAAGTCAAACACTTCAACAGGACAAACAGAAAGATGAGAATCTAAATGGTAGTCACATGGTCAACAGCTTCTCGAAAAACCCACCGCTTTTTTCTCCTGCCTTCCACCGAGGAATAACAGCCGTTCAGAGTCGTATACGGTTGACGACTGCACCTCCCCACATCAACGATCGATGCAAAGTACGGGCCGAGAACACGCGAGAGATATCTCGTCGGGTTACCATTTCGTAGCCATTGGAGATGGCTATTTGCAGAGCCAAGTCGCCCGATTCCTCATTTAATTCCGTCTTCGTACACACGGAGGTGGCTTTTCGAAACATGTTTCTCACAATCGCCCTCTTTGTGTGTGAAGGATGGGAAGAAAGGACATGATATCTCGTCGGGTTACCATTTCGTAGCCATTGGAGATGGCTATTTGCCGACCCAAGTCGCGCAATTCCTATAATTCCTTCTTCGCACACACGGAGGTGGCTGTTCGAAACATGTTTCTCACAAGGGCCCTCTTCATGTGTAAAGGATGGGAAGAAAGGAAATGAGCGAGGATGTTTTTGTTACTTCGTTTTTGGCACCACTTTGTCACGTAACCGCACTATTCTGGCATTAGACCTAACAACGTCATTAGACCCAAATCACGAAGTTATCATACGGTATACATTTACTTCTATAGAAAAACACAATACAATTTCGCGATGCGCTCAAGCGAAACACTTGGCCAAAAGAAAACCCGTTCATGTTGCCCTTCATTAGCAATGAAGTAAGCGTAGCTATTAAACGATGCTTGAGAAGGACAGGTTCTAGAGAAATCAGTAGCGAAAGTTGAAATACCACTGGCTACTCTACGTCGTCAGTTAGTTCGTAACCGCCTGTATGACCGTAAATGTGAAGCAAAAAATTGCGTATGCATGAGTTTAGGTGCGATATACCTGATCTCTTAAAGCATTTGCAGAAGTGAATATATTGGCGAAACGGGAAGACCCTTGTGTATCCTTATGAAAAAACACCTAGATGGCAAACGAAAAGTAAGACAAAGTACTGCACTAGGCACGCATGTGATACAAAAGCATAGCGGAGACGATTTTGAAGTTAAAGTCAATATCCTCTCACAGGAGACTACGACACCAACGCGTAAACTTCTTGAGGCTTTTTCGATAAATACCAAAAATCCCACAATGAATAGCATGGAGGAATGTCCAGAGGTTACACGCGACCTGGCCCCGTATCTATATATCAATTTCTGATGTGGGATGGCGCAGTCATCAACCACATACGACTATAATCAGCTGTTCTAACCTTTCTCATTGGAAGTCACGAAAAAAGCGGTGAGTTTTACGAGAAGCTGTTGATCATGTAATTGCCATGAAGTTTTTCGTCTTACTGTAAATGTTATTGAAGCGTTTGGCCTAGTAAGTTGTATATCAGTATAACCTTCCAGGCTCTGAAGAAGACGATCCTGTCGAAACGTCAGCTACTGTTGTATTGTATTGTGTTTTTCTATGGAAGTAAATGTATGCAGTAGAACAACCTCGCGATTGCTGAACAAGATAACGTTACTGAGACATTTGCAAAATTCCGATTTAGAGGTGTCCGCGGTGGGGAACCAATGCGCTATTACCCTTTCCGGGTCTTAACCCATTCACCATTAAATTTGCCACTACACCACGCGATTCCTTCGTTTCGCCTGTCTGCCAGCCGTGTTTTCCACCTATTGGCGCTATCTGCAATCACCCGTCAACGGAATTGATCTGCGGAGCACAAATCGGCATGCACTCAGTCATGCTGAAGCTGTGGCATGAATGACAATGTCGTCATTTTTTATTCACTGCCTACTGATTTTTAATGGCATGGTATTATGTTAAATATAACCATAACGTTGCTGAGATATTTGGAGAACTCCAGACCGTTCGTGTCTGCGGTGAGGAACGAACACGCTATAATTCAGATATATTCAAAATTCAATGCCCATGTGGGCTTCCCAGATCAATCTCGCTAACTGGTGATTGCTGATGGCGCTGATCGACAAAACTAGCTGAGAGACCAGCGAAACGAAGGACACGCATGGTCTGGTTGTGAACCCGTTACTCCACGGAAAGGACAATAGCGCGTTCGTTTCCCAACATAGACACCTGCGGTCCGGAGTTTTGCAAATATCTCATCAACGTTGTGGTTGTATTTCGCTTACTACCGTGCCATGACAGTTGTAGTATGCAGAAAATAAAAAGTAAAACATTGTTAGTTCAAATATAGTTTAATAAGCATTAAGGCGGTCGTTCTCGGCCTCGGATTTCTTACCGCAGCCGTCGAAAGCGGTGTGATCGCGACCGCTGCTATTTTCATATTCGGATGGTCTGTGCCAGTTGCCTTTATCTGCGGGTTAGTTTTTAATTATACTTATATTAGATATCTAAAATTTTAATTGATGATGAAGAAATCCACGGATCTTCCTCATACGAGGGATCTCGAGCCGGCTAGTCGCGAGGCAACGTGGCGCCCCCAGGTGGCGGATAGGGGATTAATCGCGGATCAAGAGCGACTACTGTTGTATTGTATTGTGTTTTTCTATGGAAGTAAATGTATGCAGTAGAACAACCTCGCGATTGCTGAACAAGATAACGTTACTGAGACATTTGCAAAATTCCGATTTAGAGGTGTCCGCGGTGGGGAACCAATGCGCTATTACCCTTTCCGGGTCTTAACCCATTCACCATTAAATTTGCCACTACACCACGCGATTCCTTCGTTTCGCCTGTCTGCCAGCCGTGTTTTCCACCTATTGGCGCTATCTGCAATCACCCGTCAACGGAATTGATCTGCGGAGCACAAATCGGCATGCACTCAGTCATGCTGAAGCTGTGGCATGAATGACAATGTCGTCATTTTTTATTCACTGCCTACTGATTTTTAATGGCATGGTATTATGTTAAATATAACCATAACGTTGCTGAGATATTTGGAGAACTCCAGACCGTTCGTGTCTGCGGTGAAGAACGAACACGCTATAATTCAGATATATTCAAAATTCAATGCCCATGTGGGCTTCCCAGATCAATCTCGCTAACTGGTGATTGCTGATGGCGCTGATCGACAAAACTAGCTGAGAGACCAGCGAAACGAAGGACACGCATGGTCTGGTTGTGAACCCGTTACTCCACGGAAAGGACAATAGCGCGTTCGTTTCCCAACATAGACACCTGCGGTCCGGAGTTTTGCAAATATCTCATCAACGTTGTGGTTGTATTTCGCTTACTACCGTGCCATGACAGTTGTAGTATGCAGAAAATAAAAAGTAAAACATTGTTAGTTCAAATATAGTTTAATAAGCATTAAGGCGGTCGTTCTCGGCCTCGGATTTCTTACCGCAGCCGTCGAAAGCGGTGTGATCGCGACCGCTGCTATTTTCATATTCGGATGGTCTGTGCCAGTTGCCTTTATCTGCGGGTTAGTTTTTAATTATACTTATATTAGATATCTAAAATTTTAATTGATGATGAAGAAATCCACGGATCTTCCTCATACGAGGGATCTCGAGCCGGCTAGTCGCGAGGCAACGTGGCGCCCCCAGGTGGCGGATAGGGGATTAATCGCGGATCAAGAGCGACTTTGCTTCCCTGAGATGCAGGTGGATCCAGGAGATGGACTACCTGTTTCTGCTCCGCCGATTTGGCACATGCTTTCTGTATTTGCTAGGCGTATTAATGCATGCGTATGTGAATGCGTTCTCGCTTTATGCGGATTGTATTCTACGAGTCAATTCGGCCAAAAGCCACCAATCAAGTGACAGGGAAGTACATGGGAGGCGGTTAGGAGTCCCCTCCAACAAATAAGTTCCATGTCCACTCTGGGAGAGCCTGGAAAGCTACACGTGAGTATAACCAGCCCCCACGTTCAGAGCCCAGCAAGCTATACGTGGGTATCAAATATGCTAAATACAGTTTAAAAAAACGGGCCTCATTCCCCTGACCCCGAAAGAGCCCCCAATTTCGCAGCGTTGGGTAGGACGAGTACGGAGAGGCGGCTAAAATCTAAGAGCCAATGGAAGTTGCCTGGATCAAGAACTATGGTGACGACCTGTACCTACAATGCACGTACACTTGCATCCGAGGCTAGAAGACTTGCTCATGCAAGCAAGAATGATAAGGTACGACGTCATCGGCCTGGCCGAGACGAGACGACGCTACCCATTCAACGCTGTCTATGACACTGGAGAAGAACTGTTCCTTGGAACATGCGACACTAGAGGCGTAGGCTGTGTCGGCGTTCTCGTCATCACGAGTATGTCCATGAACATCGATTCATTCGAATCAATATGGGCTTTGACAATCTTCGTCGTTTACGCGCCAACATCAAACTATGACGAAAAAGAAGTCGAAGCGCTCTACATGAAAATTAGAGAAGTTCTACAGAGAAGACGATACATTCTTCAAGGTCATCATTACAGATTTTAATGCCAAGATTGGACCAAAAAGAACGTCTGGTGAATGTCACATTGGGACCCACGGATTAGGATGGAGCGAAAAGGGTGAGCGGCTCTCTGAGTTTATCATGGCGACCAAGACCATAGTAACCCGCAATTCCTAACGCCTCACCGTCAACGATGGACGTGGGAATCTCCCAATGGACAGCACCATGAAGAAAAAGGCCACATCATAGTAAATAGGAAGTTTTTCCTAACAGATGTCGCTGTTGTCCCAAAATTTTACACGAGATCAGACCACCGTCTACTTTGTGCAAGATTTTATTTCTCGCCGAAAGGAGAAAAAGCCGCTAAATTCAAAAACCGAAGTCCCAGAACCACCACAAACTGGGACTTATTAAACTCATCAGTCGGCTGTTGGGAAGATGCCGTCGTCGACAACATCGACGAGGAATACGATCGGCTTATTGAACATCTTCACGTTAGCGCCATGAAAGCTGAGAGTTCGAAGGTCACCAAGAGACTTCTGTCTCCAGAAACTCTCGAGCTAATACGCTAGCGTGGAATAGCACGAGCTGCAGGCAATCGCAAACTAACGTCCTTGCTTGCGAAACAATGCAGACAGGTGATAAAAGAGATCTTAAAGATAGAAGAGCAGCAGTAATAGTCGAAGCTGCAGAGGCTGGGAGCAGCATTCGCAAAGCCCGCCAAAGTTTCGCCAGTTACAAGACCAAGATGATTGCAATCCGTCGCCCAGTCGGAACAGTAACAGCGTCCAGAAATGCAATGGAAAAAACCACTCACGAATACTATTCAGATCTCTTCGATAGCCACGTCCGCTTCCTGTAATATGAAATAAAAGAGGATGGATATGTTGTACCACCGGTTCTCCCTTTCGAAATCCGACATACCATTTCGTCGGTGACAAGTCGAAGAGCACCAGGTCCGGAGAGGATAAGATCAGAACATCTGAATAACCTTCTGCCAGTCCTCGTAAACACACTGGCTCAGCTCTTCACATGTTACCTGTCTGAATGCAAGGTCCCTACTCAGTGGAAGACCAGCAAGATCATGTTGTTGTTCAAGAAGGGCGACCTACACGATATAGGCAACTATCGCCCAATCTGCTTGCTGTCTGTCGTCTACAAACTTTTCACTCGAGTCATCCTAAACAGGACAGACAGAACACTGGACGAAGGACAGCCGTGCGAGCAAGCAGGATTTCGAAAAGAATTTAGTACGATGAACCACATTCACACGATAACAAGGCTCATTGAAGTATCGCGATAGTACAAAAGACCGCTCTGTCTCACTTTCATCGACTTAGAGAAGGCTTTTGATTCAATTGAGATAGAAGCAGTCATGGAAGCCCTTGGTAGTGAAGGAGTCCCTACTCAGTACATAAAGATTCTTCGTGAGCTGTGCAAAAATTTCACAACCAAGATTTCATCATTCTACAACGATATTGACGTTGACGTCAAGAGAGGAGTTAGGCAGGGCGATACAATCTCGTCAAAATTATTTACAGCCACCCTCCAGAACGTCATGCGAACATTGGAGTGGGATAATATAGGAGTGAAAATCGATGGTCGGCAGATACATCAGCATCGCTTTGCTGATAACAATGCCCTTATAACACCAAACATTAGCCCAGCGAAACGTATGGATACCGACTCTGATGAAGCGTGTGGAAAGATTGGTGTTCGACTAAATCTCAAGAAAACGATGTTCATGAAGAACGGATTCGTTTCGTTTGCCCCATTCACGCTCAACGGAACGAATATCTCCGATTGCGCCAGTTATGTCTATCTAGGTTGGGAAATCAATATGATGAACGACTTAGCTCCAGAGCTGAGCAAAAGGAAACTAGCGGCTTGGAGAGCTTTCAAGAGCATCGAGGATGTAGTGAAGAGAACAAAGAACACCCGATTCAGTGCCCGCCTTTTCGACTCAACGGGTCTTTTTGCCCTAAGGTGTGCGTCAGAAACCTGGTAGCTACGTAAGCAGGATGAAAAATCACTCAGCGTTATCGAACGCGCAATCGAAAGGACGATGCTAGGAGTATCCCGTTTCACACAAGCAAGGAATAGGATCCGAAGCTCCGACCTGCGTCAACGATCGAAAATCAGAGATGCCGTTCTATACGCCAAATAGTCGAAGATAAGGTGGGCCGGATACGAAATGCGTATGAATGATAACAGGTGAACAGGAGCCGTTAGTGACTGGATTCCTCGAGATGTCAAACGTACTGCAGAAAGACCACCGGCCCGATGTTCAGAGTTCTTCACGAAAAACCTAGAAAAAACATATGATGCTCGACGAGTTCCTAAAGCGAGGAGAACCCATTGGGCTACTTTTGCACGCGACAGGGAAAAACGGAGGATTTACTGGCGCCCGATCGAATCACTCGACGATCAACAAGACTACAGTTGAGACAGGTGATACAGGTGATAAAGAAATTGTGCAGTAAAATGGGCGAAAGTCCATTCATGCAAAAAGTGTTTTCTCGAATTTTATGTAATTTGTGAAGGCAGTGCGGTTAAGGATCTCTAGTCGTCTCACATAGTTCACATTACGAACTTATGACCGACCATGAGCTTTCTGGCAATTCGAAACACCTTTTCATAAAATTTCGAAGTTTTTCACCGAATACGAAGCCACTGAGGGCGTCTGGAGCATTGGTTGGAGGCGCCGCTGCGACACAAACATGGAACCGATCCTAGCCCCCATAGCCCATCAAGCCTTCCATTCCTCCGAGGTCGGAAAATTGGTACTAGACTTGTTTGGAAAGATAGCAGCACTGGCTCGATACATCGGTAGGCCATTGCGATTCATAGTAAAGGCCCAATATGCATTCAATCGCCTCCAACGATACTTAAAGAAGTCGAATGCATGGCGCATCTCCCACAGTTTGAGCAACGTCGAGAGCTTTATCGTCGAGAGCTGAAAAGCTTTTAGGAAGCTATTCCATGGTGTTCTCAGACCATCTGTACTGTGAATCACCCGTATTTATTGTTGCAATTGTGGTTTGACGACTATGAATCCTTTCGAAGAGCAGAAATTCTTACAATGATTACTACTCTTACGATCGTTTCACTGATGATTAAAAGAAGTGCAATGAAAAACTGATGTTATAAATGTACTGGTTAATATGAAATCCTTGAAATGCTTTTTCTTCTTTTTTTTTAAACTAAATCTATGTCAGAGTTTTCTAATTTCTCCTGGAAAGAAAACTTTCTAAGCAACTGCTACTATTTATTAATGAGGTGTTTCCGTGTAAAATCCATGTTTCCTTAAAAGCTCTTAACTCTTACGAAAAATAGGCGGTTTAAAAAGTGGCATGAGATTCACTGAAACCTTATAACATTACTTTAAGCTGTTTTTATTGAGTTTTTTCGTCTGTTACTCTGTTTAAAAGCTGAGCTTATGCTTTTTAAGTACAGAACGAACTCTTAGTATTTGTGCGTGGCTTTCACAGGTTCGTGCTAACAGCCGTCTCACCAGCCGTCGTTGTTCCTGTGATGCTTGAGCTTCAAAATCAAGGTTTAGGAACGAGAAAGGTGAATTCTCTTAAGACTGTTTCACTTTAATTTAGGTTCGCACAAAAACTGATTGGTGTTGCTTTTATAATTCATCATTAGTCTTCAATGAGCAAAGGCGACGTTGGTATTATCGCATGTATAAGCACACAATAGCCAATGCTCCGAAACCGACTTTCCTTGAACCTCGGTGTGTTTAATCAATATGTATTCTTTCTTTGATAAGCTTACACGAGGTTGATAATAATATTCATTATCGGCTAACGTTTCGACGTCTTCGTCTTCATCAGAGCCGATGATCCGAGTCGATGGTCCACGCTTGCTATTCGTCTCGATGTGGCGGCTTCGCCTTCGTGTCGAGTCAGGTCTTCCTCAGCCGATAAGGGAATTCTGCAAAAACATCAGATTTGCGCTGAAACCGTTGCTTTCGAAGCTAAATTTATGAAACACCTCAAGTGTGGTTCAAAGTCGTTAGATGATTGCGTTTTTGACGATGGCGAAGCCGCCACATCGAGACGAATAGCAAGCGTGGACCATCGA
>MQTX01000166.1:398488-425602 GCA_009735665.1 Angiostrongylus cantonensis | reverse complement strand
TACGATCGTTTCACTGATGATTAAAAGAAGTGCAATGAAAAACTGATGTTATAAATGTACTGATTAATATGAAATCCTTGAAATGCTTTTTCTTCTTTTTTTTTAAACTAAATCTATGTCAGAGTTTTCTAATTTCTCCTGGAAAGAAAACTTTCTAAGCAACTGCTACTATTTATTAATGAGGTGTTTCCGTGTAAAATCCATGTTTCCTTAAAAGCTCTTAACTCTTACGAAAAATAGGCGGTTTAAAAAGTGGCATGAGATTCACTGAAACCTTATAACATTACTTTAAGCTGTTTTTATTGAGTTTTTTCGTCTGTTACTCTGTTTAAAAGCTGAGCTTATGCTTTTTAAGTACAGAACGAACTCTTAGTATTTGTGCGTGGCTTTCACAGGTTCGTGCTAACAGCCGTCTCACCAGCCGTCGTTGTTCCTGTGATGCTTGAGCTTCAAAATCAAGGTTTAGGAACGAGAAAGGTGAATTCTCTTAAGACTGTTTCACTTTAATTTAGGTTCGCACAAAAACTGATTGGTGTTGCTTTTATAATTCATCATTAGTCTTCAATGAGCAAAGGCGACGTTGGTATTATCGCATGTATAAGCACACAATAGCCAATGCTCCGAAACCGACTTTCCTTGAACCTCGGTGTGTTTAATCAATATGTATTCTTTCTTTGATAAGCTTACACGAGGTTGATAATAATATTCATTATCGGCTAACGTTTCGACGTCTTCGTCTTCATCAGAGCCGATGATCCGAGTCGATGGTCCACGCTTGCTATTCGTCTCGATGTGGCGGCTTCGCCTTCGTGTCGAGTCAGGTCTTCCTCAGCCGATAAGGGAATTCTGCAAAAACATCAGATTTGCGCTGAAACCGTTGCTTTCGAAGCTAAATTTATGAAACACCTCAAGTGTGGTTCAAAGTCGTTAGATGATTGCGTTTTTGACGATGGCGAAGCCGCCACATCGAGACGAATAGCAAGCGTGGACCATCGATTCGGATCATCGGCTTTGATGAAGACGAAGACGTCGAAACGTTAGCCGATAATAAATATTATTATCAACCTCGTGTAAGCTCATCAAAAAAAGAATACAATAGCTAATGTTTCGGCGGTATCTACTTTTTCAGAACATGCGATATACTCAGATATTTTCATAAGGTCAGCAGGCAAAAGTCAACACATAAATTTGCATTCGTGTAATAAACAGCTTCTTTCAAACACCCACCTTTCTGTTCATTGTAACTCTTCCAGTTATTTAGTGGAGACCAGCTGCACGGACTATCACATGTGCTTGAAACAGAGAGAATCAGCCTAGGGTATGACGCTAGGTTATCGTAACCACAAGACACTCTTCCTTGCGATTCATTTGTGGATTTTTGGAGCTCATCCAAAACGCGTCAGTAGTTTTACAGGCTGATGTCTTGGATTGCTCTGCTAGAATAATGAGTTTTACCTCAAAATCTTTCCCACTTTGGTTTTGTGTCCTACGCGTCTCTAATGATTTGCTTGGTTTCAGCAATATGGCATTCTCTATAAGACAAAAGATTGCAAAATATCTCGCGGTAAAAGCGGTGTTTGCATGAGTTTGGGTACGGTGTACCTAATCTCCTATAAACCATGCGGGGAAGAATACATTGACGAAATGGGTAGACCACTCTGTGTCCGTTTAAAAGAACACGTAGTCGGTAAATTTGAATTGAAACCAAACACTCCACTAGGCGCGCACAAGACACATAACGGGAAGATTTTAAAGTGGAAGTCACTATCTTCTTGCAGGTATCCAGAACATCTGCCACTAAAACTCTTGAAGCCTTTTGGATTAATTCCAAAATCTAAAAATGAAGGGCAAGGAGGAGTGCCTTGTGGTGGGGTCACGGATAACTTAACAGCACACCTTAGCAGATTTTATGGCCTGACCTTGGCATATTCTTCGCGCATGTAATACGCTGTAAGGCTGAGTTCCACTGGAAGACTTATAACCAACAAAAATAGGTGTTTAAAAAAAGTACTTAATTATGCGGAAGGAAATTCACACGTTAAGTCTTTTCTGTTAAGGTTACATGTGTGTTTTGCCGAGTAGACTGCATGCCAATTTAATATTTCCAGGTTCTGAAGAAGCCGAAGCTGCCGAAAAGGTCTATTGTGTGCAAATAAATCCTGTAGTTTCCAAGATCGACTTTCTCTTAACCTCGGTATTGGTTTATAAATCTGTTTTTCTCTTTTTTACAGCAATCTCGAGGTTGTTATTCAGCATACGTTTACTTCCTCACAAATATAACACATACAGCACAACGGTAGCTGACTAGGGAGTATCGCCTTCTTGAGAGCCTGGAAGGGTACACTAATATGTAATTTACTAGGTCAAATGCTTCAGCAACGAAAACAAAAAGATGAAAATCTAAAAAATAATTACACGATCACCGGCTTCTCGAAAAACCCACCGTTTTCATCCGTTTTCCACCAAGGAAGAAAAATAGCTTAGAGTTGCATAAGGCTGATTGCTGCACCAACCCACACCAAAAATCAGTCATGAGATACGGGGCTAGATCACGCGTTATCTCAAGGCATTCCTCCCTGCTATTAATTCTCGGGTTTTCAGAATTTATCCTGAAAGCCTCGAGAAATTTGCGCGTTGGTGTTTTAGTCTTCCATGTGATGATAGCGACTTTTATATGAAAATCGTCTCCGTTATGCTTTTGTATCCTATGCGTGGCTAATGGCGTGCCTTGTCTTGCTTTTCGTTTGCCATCTAGGTGTTCTTTTATGCGGATACATGAAGGTCTGCCCGTTTCGCCGATATTTTCATCTCCGCAAGCACTACGAGAAATCAGGTATATCAAACCTTAACTCATGCAGTTACCGTCCCTGCCGTAAGATCAAATTACGCAATTTGGTGTTTTACATAGACGGTCGTAGAGGCGGTTAAGAACTGACTGAAGGCGAAGACTATTCGGTGGTATTTCAGTTGTCGCCATCGATCCCTCCAAATCCGCCCTTCTTAAGTATCGCTTTATCGCTACACTTATTTCATCGATAATGAAGGCCGATCTGAATGGAATTTTGTTTCGGCCAAACCCCTCAAATTGAGGGGTCGCTCCTCTTCTAAGCTTATCTCGTGGGTTTCTCCCAGGCAAACTTGATGTACTGAGACTGCTCATTCAATAACTCAATAACTCAAAGCATTTGTCCATCTCCTCTTGAGTGGAGAAAATGACAAAACATCTATGTATCTACAGTAGAGTAGCGGCAGGAAATCGATAACGAAACTTCTATTCTAGACATGAATCGATGGCAAGACTTGGTACCAACCGCTGTCCCATTGCAAACCCTCTCATTTGCGCGAAATATTTTCCAGACCATCTGAAAATCCAGCAGTTTACGCACTTCTTTATGAGAACCATAAGTTTCTGGATGGACAAGCCATGCATATTTATTCATCTTTCATGTTCAGCAAGAAGTTCCATGATGGCTTGCATTGCGGAGTCATTCGATACATTTGTGTACAACGAGGTAACGTCGAAAGACTCCATTATGTACATGTTATTAGGAGATGCGTTACGTAGACGTTCTAGGAACATTTGGATGTTCTTGAGATGAGCTGGAATATGCTTAAGCATCTGGGTTAATATTAGGTTTAGAAACCAAGTTATTTGATTCGTTGGCCCGTTTACACAGCTGATGATTGGTCTAGCCTTAAATTATGACGGATTAGTTGACGCAAGATCATCAGGTGATACCAACTTATGCGTTTTAATAAGTAGTTGTAAGACAGGACATGTTGGTCTATTGACTTTGAAATGCGAAATAACCAGCGATCTTAAGCCTGCCGCGTTTCCCATTTTGAACCACTGTTTGCTTAGTTTCCTGAATTGACTTTTGTATTCCCTTTCAGATGATGGGCGATAAAGAGTAACATCACTTAGATGTTTCTCAGTTATCTTAACATCTAGCTGGCGAGGAATAACTACGGGCTTTTTCCCCTTATCACTAACTGATAGCCTAATGGTCTTTGAATTTATTAAATCACTAATTTCTTGCAAACCACATTTTTGTGTTGTTGTAAGGTTAGAGTTAAACCTTCTATCGTGATAGTGATTAAGAGTGTTGAGAACAGAGGTCCGGAAACGCGGATTTTTGTGTCAGTTCCATCGTTGGGGTCCTGCTGTCTAAAAAACGTTTTAGGGAAAGAAGATGATGGTAATGTCGCCGCCTCTTGGTTTTCACCTTTATTTGATGTTTCTTGTTTGGCCTGATAGCGGTGTCGATCTCGAAGCTCCTAAAGGTTGCATGGCATCCTACTCAGGGCGCAGGGTCGTTTTAGAAATGGGTTGTGATGGTGCAAAACGTGGATCCAATTCTAATAGCGAACACGCACTCTCAGGTATTATTATGCCACCAATCACGGCGACCTTAGATTTTCTTAGTGCATTATCAACCGTACTTTGACAGTTAGCAAAGTTCGTTTGTCTGTGATTTCTTGAAACCGAGAAACGCGAATTAGTTAACAGATTCTCAAACTTTCGCTGTAAGGTCATTTTACCATTAGGCCTAATAGAACTGCATATCAGTATTGCTCCACCAACTATTCTCTTCCAAAGTTGATCCTACCAGATCCGATGCTTAAGAAGGCCAGATCTAGAGGAATCGGTAGCGATAGTTGAAATACCACCGGATACTCTACGTCGCCAGTTAGTTCGTAACCGCCTGTATGACCGTTTATGTGAAACACCAAATAGCGTAATTTGCCCTTACTGCAGAGACAGTGACAGAATGAGTTCAGGTACGATATGCCTGATTTTTTGAAGTACCTGCGGAGATGAATAAATCTGTGAAACGGACAGACTTTTATGTACCCCCATAAAGGAACACCTAGATGGGAAACGAAAATCAAAACAAGGCACGCCACTAGGCACGCATGGGATAAAAACATATCGCACGGGAGACTAAAACACTAAAGCACAAATTTCTCGAAGCTTTTGGATAAATTCAAAAATCCGAGAATGAATAGCAGGGAAGAATGCCCTGAGACAACCCGTGATCTATCCCCGTATCGCGGAACTGATTTTTGATGTGGGGTGGTGGAGTAATCAAGCATGTGCGACTTTTATCGGCTGTTCTTCCTTGGTGGAAGACAGATAAAAAACCGTGGGTTTTTCGACAAGCCGGTGATCGTGTAATTATTGTTCAGATTTTCACCTTTCTGTTCGCGCTGTTGAAGCGTTTGACCTAGGAAATCACACACCAGTGTGCACTTCCAGGCTCCCAAGAAGGCAATACTGGCGAAATATCAGCTACCGTTGGCGTTGTATGTGTTATATTCGTAAGGAAGTGAAGGTGTGCTGAATAACAACCTCGTGATTGCTGTAAACAAGAAAACAACTGATTTAAATTCCTGTAGTGCCAATCTCGTGTTTGATCACTGAAGAAAAGCAGTGAATTATTGTTCAATGCAGAAGTTAATAGGAAGACGGTCCTGCGACGAACTTTTGTACTTCATGATAATCTTCGACAAACTTTTTTACTTTACTAACTTTTTCATTTCAAATGTCGTAAACTGTTTACTGGATCGAAAATACCAATGTGTTGTGCCATAATTAAAGAAAGCTTTTAACTGTTCATCTAATTTTATCAATACTTAGGGTATACCGACTTTAGTGCTGGCCTCTGCTGCACTTGACAACATATTCTGCATCACAGCATTCTCAGTCACCGTCACCATAGTATCGTCATCCGGTAGTTGAGTTAGAGTTTTGTAAGCACGGTTTTCTCAAGTAATATCAAACAACTTCAGAGCCACTGATTGAAGTTGTCGGAGTGACTGTGGCTCAGCTTGTGATTGGTACCGTAATTGGCTTGTCTCTAGGTAAGGTCAGTTGAGTTGTTTTTCAACCGTTTTTTTATTAAAGGCATAAAATTCAGTTTAAAATATAATTGAAACATTTAAAATTGAAAGTAAACTAATTTAACAACAAAACAACGTTACCACATTTTAAAATTTCTTCGCACATTGTTCAGCCAGCATTTCAGGTTGGATTTCGTGGTGGTTTCCTCTTCCATACGCGAGAAATAGTTCAGTATGTCGAACCTTGATACTTGCCAGCACACCCTCGGCTGTTGTACTCGGTAAGAGGACTCGTTTTCTTTTTTGTTTAAATAAAATCTTTTCTCTTCTTATCTCAATACGGTAAGTCGTTCCAGTACTTCACATCGAAATTCAAGGTGAAGTTTATTGCAGGTTCATTGTATTATAAACACCCTCGTTTTTTATATCTACATACTTTTTAGAATTTATTTTGTTTTATTTGATCCGTCTTAATGTCTACTATGCGGATCCCAGCATATTCACATTCGATTCATTTCCTCGCGTCCATTGTCCACGAAGATCTTCCAACTTTTACATATAGCATCGGTTGCTGTTTGAGGATTTTCATCTCCCAAGACCGACTTTTTATTAATCTCGGAATTGATTGATAATTCGATGGTTTTCTTCAATAAGCAAAAACGAGGTCGTTATTATAGAATTTATTAGGGTACAATAGCTGACATTTCGGCGGTTTCGCCTTCTTCAGAACCTGGAAAGGTCAAACTGAGATGCGATTTACTCAGCCAAACGCTTCCATACTTTCATAACCCTGGCAGATAAAACTTAACAAATAAATTTGCATTCGCATAAGAAACAGCTTTATTTAAACACCTACCGTTTATGGGCGAAGACTGTGCCTGTGTCAGGTCGTTGGGTCCGCCTGAAGTATGGCGATAGATCAGGCGTGATGACAAGACACTCCTCGTTGCGGTTAATTTTTGAATTTGTGGAATTGATCCAAAACGCTTCAAGAGTTTTGCGCGCCAATGTTTTCAATTGCTGGGTGAGGATAGTGACTTCAAAATCTCCGTGGGGTTTCTGCATCCTATGCGCGCTTAGTGGAGTGTTTTGTTTTAATCACAATTTTAACTTATTATTTACTGCCTGCTCCTTTTAATGGCAGGTTATGTATAGCGAAATATAACTTTATTTAAATAAAAATAAAAGTTACATTTCGCAATACATAACCTTCCATTAAAAAGAGTAGGCAGTAAATAGTAAGCTAAAATTGTGATTATAACGGCAGCCTCAGCTTAACTCGGTTCGCTCCCGATTTGGGCTCCCCAGACCAATCCCACTGACGGGTGATTGTGTTGGCAAAACATCGATAGAACTAGCTGAGAGACAGGCGAAACGAAAGACCCGCATGGTGTTGTGGTGAACGCGTTACTCCCCGGAAAGGACAATAGCATTCGTTCTCCACCGCAAGCACCTGCGGTCCAGAGTTTTGCAAATATCTGTTTTGTTTTAATTTAGTTTTACCTACTAGGAGCTCTTTTATGCGGGCGCAGAGCGGTCTACCCGTTTCGCCAACGTATTCGTCTCCGCATGCTTTACAAGAGACCAGATAGACTGCATCCGAACTTATCCAATCACCGTCTCTACCGTTTATGCAGTTTTCCGATATAAATAAACGGCTGTGTAGGTGGTTGCCAACTAGCTGACGTTTGTCTGATGGTATTTCTATCACTCTTACGGAGCTCTCTAGGCTGGCTTCTATTAAATCAACGTTTTACGGCTGCACTTATTTCGTTTGAAATAAAGGGAAAGAGTACGGAACTTGGTTTTCGCTATAATTATCGCTCTGGGGCGTGGTTTTTCCTCTATGCCTATGCCGAGAGGCTACAGTTTCGTAACGATTTGAAATGGCTGTTTGGAGCTCCAGTTTCGAGGATCCCTCCCTTTGCTCTCTAACTGCGCACACGCTTGTGGCGGTTCTAAACATATTTCTTATAAGCCCCTTTTTAATGTGTGGGAGATGAGAGGGAAGGTAATGAACCACTATATTCTTATTGCCACGGATCTCCCTCATATGAGGGATCCCGAGCCGGTTAGTCCCGAGGCTACGTGGCGCATCCCCAGGTGGCGTATAGGGGTTAATCGCAGGCCAAAAGCGACCATTGCTTCCCTGAGACGCAAGTGGGTTCAGGGGATGGACTTCCTGTTTCTGCTGCCCCGATTTGGCACATACTTTCTGTATTTGCTAGGCGTATTCATGTATGCGTGTGTGAATGCGTTCTCGCTTTATGCGGATTGTATTCTACGAGTCAATTTGGCCAAAAGCCTGCAATCAAGTATATATGGGAGGCGGTTAGGAGTCGCCTCCAACAAAAAAGCTCTATATCCACTCTGGGAGAGCCTGGCAAGCTACCCCTGAGTATAGCCAGCACCCACGTTCAGTACCCAACATGCGGTACGTAGGTATCAAAATGTTAAACATAGTAAAAAAAAAGAAGGCTCATTCCACTGACTCCGAAAGAAACTTTAATTTTAAAGCGTTGAGTAGGACGAGCACGGAAAGGCTGCTAAAATTTCACGACCAATGGAAGATGCCTGGAATACAAAGAACTATGGTGACGACGTGTACCTACAATGCATGTACACTTGCACCCGAGTCCTCCAATCCTCAACGCTGGAAGTGGGAGTCTCCCGATGGAGAGTATCATAAAGAAATAGACCACATCATAGTAAATAGATGGTTTTGCCTAGCCGATGTTGCTGTTGCCCAAAAATTCTACACAAGATCAAACCATCGTCTCATTCATGCAAGGTTCTATTTTTCGCGGAAAGGAAAAAAAGCCGCTAAATTCAAAAACCGAAATCCTAGAACCACCATTAATAGGGTTTATTGAACTGTTCAGTCACTTGTTGGGAAGATGCTGTTCTCGATAACGTTGACGAAGAATGCGATCGGCTCATTGAACATCTTCACGTTCGCGCCAAGTAAGCTGAGAGTTCGAAGGTCACCAAGAGACGTCTCTCTCCAGAAACAGTCTATCTCACATGCCAGCATGGACTCGTACCAGCTTCAGGCAACAGCGAACTAAGGTCAAACTTGCAATACAATGCAGGCAGCCGATTAAAGATTATTTCAAAGAGCGAAAAGCAGCGGCAATGCACGAAGCTGCAGAGGGTGGAAAAAGTATTCGCAATGCCTACCGATGCTTCGCCAATTACAGGATCAAGATGATTGCACTCCGACTCCTAGACGGAACATTTACAGCGTCCAGAAAGTTAATGGAGAAAACCATTCCCGATTACTACTCAGATCACTTCGATAGCCACGTCTACCTCCTGTCATATGAAATAAAAGAGGATGGATATGTTGCACCACCGGTTCTTTCTTCCGAGATTCGACATGCTACTTCGTTTTCGAAAAATCGATGAGCACCATCGCCCAGTCTGCTTGCTGTCTGTCGTCTGCAAACTTTCCACTCGAGTCCTCATAAACAGGATTGACAGAACACTGAACGAAGGACAGCAATGTGTAGAAGCAGGGCTTCGAAAAGGATTTAGTGCGATGGACCACACGATAACAAGGCTCATTGAAGTATCGCGAGAGTACAGAAGACTATTCTGTCTCACTTTCATCGATTTACAGAAAACCTTTGATTCAATTGAGATAGAAACGGTCACGGAAGCCCTTGGGATTCAAGGAGTCCCTATTCAGTACATAAAGATTTTTCTTGAGCTGTACAAAAATTTTACAACCAAGATTTCACCGTTCTACAACGATAAACGTTGACGTCAAAAGAGGAGTTAGGCAGGCGATACAATCTCGCCAAAATTATTTACAGCTACCCTCCAGAACGTCATGCGAACATCGAAGTGGGATAATATGGGAGTGAAAATCGGTGGCCGTCAATTACACCATCTTCGCTTCGCTGATGACACTGCCCTTATAACACCAAACATTAACCAAGCAAAACGTATGCTTACCGGCTTTGATAAGGCTTGTGGAGAGATTGGTCCTCGACTAAATCTCACGAAAACGATGTTTATGAGCAACGGATTGGTTTCGTATGCCCCATTCATGCCTGACTTAACGAATATCTCCCAATGCTCCAGTTATATCTATCATGGTCAGGAAATCAACATGTTGATCGGCTTGGCTCCAGAGCTGAGCAGAAAAAACGATTGGCCAGGGGAGCTTACAAGAGCATCGAGAATGTAGTGAAGAGAACAAAGAACACCCGACTCCGTGCGCTCCCTTTCGACTCAACGGCTCTTCCTGCTCTAACATATGTGTGAGAAACCTGGTCGCTGCGTATGCTTGATGGGAGATCATTCAGCGTTATGGAACGTGCAGTCGAAAGGACGATACTTGGAGTATCCCGTTTCACACAAGTAAAGGATGCAATCCGAATCTCCGAGCCGCGTCAGCGATCAAATATCAAAAATGCCGTTCTGTACGCGAAACTGTCGAAGATAAAGTGGGCAGGACACGTAATGCCTGTAAGTGACAACCGATGGACAAGAGCAATTAATGGCTGGATTTCTCGCGATGTCAAACTCACTACTGAAAGAACACCGACCCGATGATCAGAGTTCCTTACGAAAAATATGAAAAAAGATATGATGTTCGACGAGTCCATAGAGCGAGCAGAACCCACTGGTTTGTTCTTGCGCGCGACAGAAAAAAGTGGAAGCTTTACTAGCACCCGGTCGAGTCCTGAACGATCAACGGAACCAAAGGTGATACAGGTGGTATTATATAATGCCTACCACCTGTCGACCGCCTCGTTGTGGCTGGGAGGCGTTGGTGTTTTTGGATGTCTCACTGCGGCAATCATCAGAGAGATTCACACGCCCAGCATAGTCTCTCAAGCTGAGAAAAAGTTTTTTCCATCAGAATGGCCAGTTATGAGTAAACCATGCCAGGATCTACCACCGCACTTCTATCAAATTAGTCACATAGTGAGAAACTCCCCCCTGATCCAAAAGGGCGGCAACCACCTGTGGTGGCGATGGCATGCCGCAGCCTTTGGCCAGGCTGTCCTCCGAACTCCAGGAAACCACAATGGCAAACTAGCAAACCTTCGAAGAATGGAGATTAGGTTGGCACTCTCACAATCATTGAAGACGGGCCATCCACGTACTCAAGCAGTATATATAACAGGTGAGTGTATATGTACGTATGTGTAAATATCTAACGTAAACTTACTGGAGTTAGTACTATTTTTTAAAAAGATAAGGAATAAATTTCTGGGTGTTGGTCATTGCGTCAAGGATGCTCCGTGCATTGGACTTCATTAATTATCGTTTGGAGGTGATTGAATGCATGTCAGGCCATTACTAACTCACGGTGGCCTATCGATGTATCGAGCCAGTGCTACTAGCCTCCCAGACAAGTCTGCTACCATTTCGCCGTTTCCGGAGCGATGGATGGTTTGGTGGGCCTTGAGGGCGGAGATCGATTCTACGTGTGTGTTACACGGCGCCTCCGACCACTGCGCCACATGCGCCCAGCTTCTTTTCCAGTGATTATGCTAGCATTTTAAACTTCAATAGAACGCTTGAAAGTTTAACTGATTAGTTTCAGCTTGTTTTTGTTGTGGTCTTCTCATACATTGCGACGTCAAGATGTTAAGTCTTCTTGAATGTGCAGGAATATTACAGAAATGTATGAAAACCATCAATAAAATTTAGACGCTAAAAATGTCAAAATTGTAGGTGAATTTGCTGTAGCCAAATCAGTCAAATACAAAACAAAGTAAAGGGTTGCGAAGCCGTTTGCTTTTAGAATTTAACTAGATTTCTCTTGAAAATGCTTGTTCTAAAGGTGGAAACGTGCTCGGATTTCCAAGTGCAGGAATCGTCGCAGCAACTCTGATTTGCTTTCTTGTCGGTGTTCGGTGGAAGACGGACAGCGACGATAAGGTGAACTAATCAAAAATAATTTATTAATGTAATGGATAACGTTTCATTTACCAGTTATTACTTTTTTGTGGTAAGCGATTATGTGAAATACAACCACAATGACACAGAGATAATAAAAGTTAAACGTTATTTCGACTGCAGTTTCTGTTTAAATACGTTCAATGCCGAGTTGTGCTACCCACATTATTCCCGTACGGTACGCGGATGAATGATGTCAGCACCTTAAAAGACCGACTTTCTATAAACCTCGGCATAGATATTTGAGTAGATATAGTAGTAGATCCACTCGTGACATCATGGCTCTGAGGACAACGAAATCGCCGAAACGTCAGCCATCGATAAACAAGAACAACAGCAACAAAAACAACGACGACCACGAAGACGTATACCAACGTCGCATCAGCTAAAGAAGATCAGTTTATAGAATCATATAGATGTTAGCACCGTTAGGGTAAAAAGACAGACTGAAAGAAAGTTAAAGGAAAAAGCTTAGTGGTGCAGTGTGTTAGCATCCAGGACGGGTAGGTGCGAATTTGAATCAGGCCTACAGGACCATTTTTGCAAAAATTTCACATCATTGCGGCTTCATTAACGTAGTTTTTAGAAGGCTTGTTTTGAAAAGTCGTCAAGGTTGGAGTGGAATGAAAAGGTTGGAATGCGTTACTATAGTAGGAGAGACTATCAATTTAACCACACTGATGCCGTGTTATTTGCAAAACTTCGTACCGTAGGTGTCTGCAGTGGGGAACGAACCCGCTTTCACCCTATTCAGAGACTAACGTGTTCTCCACGACGCCATATGGGTCCTTCGCTTCGCCTTTCTCTCAACTATATTTCTATAGATGCTATGCCCAATCATTCGTTGACGGAGTTGATCTGGGGAAGCACAAATTGTGGTGAACCTCGGAAAGGGTAATAGTGGGTTCAGTCCCTACCGCAAGCACTTGCGGTCTGGAGTTTTGTAAATATTTCAACACCACTGTGGTTATACTCTGCCATAAAAAGGAATAGGCAATAAATAAGAAGCAATTATTATAAATTTGCTTAAAAGAGCAGAATGGAATGATTACTAAGTTTCTTCAGTTTCTTTCCAGATCTTCTACGAGGAGAAAGCTTTCTCACTTTTATGGAATCTGTTTTTTATGCCTCTACTGTTCGCTTTGATCGGCATGAAACTCGACTTTTCGACCGTGAGAACTTGTCCACGTTTCTAAAAAGATATCTTGACATATTCGATAGCTAGCTTAATCTATTTATCTTCTATTCGTCTGTTATATAACATATTAACACCACGCAGTTTTTAGTGTCATTGTTCTTTGGTACGACACCAATCACGCTTTACGGCCTTGTTGGTTTCCTTGACAGTTTGCGTCAATTATTCAAGATATATGTAAATAATCAAACGTCATATGATTTTTTATACACTTGTTTAGCAAACACGAGGTGCTAATTTATTGTTTACTAACGGTAACGCTCTTTCTGCGCGGATTTCACCTTCTTCAGACCCTGGAAAGGCCAAGTTGACAGCAAACACTTCCATTAGCAAACAGAGAAGACACTAAGCCAGAATTTAAATTTAATTAAAGCAAAACATTTTTCAGCTGTTGAAATCTTGGTTTAGTGTTTTCTCTGTTTGGTTATAAACCGGGTAGATTGCAATCTACACGACCCTTCGATGCTTTGAAGAAGGCGAAATTCACCGAAACAGCGTCGCCGTCAAAAACAGCAAAGCGATTTGTTTGACCAGTTCCGCATTTAATAGAATTCCGGCTTTGGAAAATCATATAATCTCCAAAACCTTTTGCAGTTTGGTGCAGAGATCATCTGCTGATCCATTGTTAAAATTTAAGTGATGAAATTCTTAAGCGCAAAGTCCTTGCAGCTATTCAGAGTTTGAGTTTGTTTCATTAAAGCAAATTTTCTCCTCTTCATTTCCGCCTTCATTACATGAAAAAACCTACCTATTTGTTCGTAAAAAATAGACTAAATAGACTGATTTTTTGCTCATTATTCACCAACGTAGTAATGGAGAAAAACAACCAAATAAATTCTTTATTTTTTCTATTTTGAAGAGTTCTTTTTCTTTAACGAGTTTTCAGATGACATGGACAACGGTATTGACTGGGTGTGCGCTAATCGGCATTGGAGTAGCAAGCAGATTCCTTGCGGGAATCGTCTTCTCTTGCTGTTCCGACTTTAACATAAAGGAACAGCTCGTCATCGCTCTATCATTCATGCCCAAAGCTACTGTCCAAGTAAGCAGTCTGGTTTCTGAATTTCATCTGATAAATAAGTCGTTAACTATAGACCGATGGCTGTTGTTTTATTGTTACTGGTTTACTACGTTCAGAAACAGTAAGCAAAGTCTGTTCCTTTGATATTCTTTGATATGATGTTTCTTTGTTTTTTTAACATCAAAAATACGATAGGTCTTAAACGGTTGCTGTTCATCAAGTCATGACGCTGAGCTTCCAGGAGTTAGAAAAACTGGCCAACGCTGAGTCGTCAATTAATCAATAAATGAGAGAAAGCGTTATTAGTTATGTAGTTTGTTTGAAAAGTAGGAAAAGATAATAGGAGAAATGAAATAGCATGGTAAACAATGTAGACCTTTCTAGGCTGCTCTGGCGCCGACCATAGTAGCATTTGCCTTTGCCGACAGCGGACTACAAAAAGAAGTCCACATGGTAAGTGATATGGATACGCTTCATTACCATCAGTCACTTTTAAAAGAAAACAGACAGGCATCGCGATATCACCAAGAGGTAGCAGGTAGCACAATGGTTAGAGGTACCCAACAATACACACTGGATCGTTCCCTCGCATAAGGTTCATAGACCCCTTCATCCCTCCGGAGTCGGTAAATTGGTACCAGGTTTGCCTGCGAGGACAGCAGCACTGCTGGCCCGATACATCGGTAAACCACTCCGAGTCATTCTATAAGCCGAATATACACTTAGTCATCTCTAACGATGCTTCACGAACTCGATAACATGGCGCATTCTTTAGTAATTGATAAACTCTGGGTGCTTCATCTTTTTTATAAACGATTGGGAACTCTGTTCGAAATAATATGACAATCACTGAATACACAACAGTGGCTTAATACTAAGAGCTACGCATTTTACATATGACTCTCTTTTTTCCTTGTTGACAAAAGAGAATAGTTAAATGTAGCTTGCCAGGCTTTGCGTAGCACTCACTCTCTTTTGTGTACAGGCACATCTCAAGGCACCATGAAGCTGTAAATCCTCAAGGAATAATATCACATATAGGATGAAACAGATTTAATACTTTTCCACTAATTGCGTTGCCTAATATTCAGAAAAGACCGCAGATCTTCCTCGCTCTGGGGCGTGGTTTTTCCTCTATGCCTATGCCGAGAGGCTATAATTCCGTAACGATTTGAAATGGCTCTTTGGAGCTCCAGTTTCGAGGATCCTTCCCTTTGCTCTCTAACTGCGCACACTCTAGTGGCGGTTCTAAACATATTTCTTATAAGCTCTTTTTTAATGTGTGGGAGATGAGAGGGAAGGTAATGAACCACTATATTCTTATTGCCACGGATCTCCCTCATATGAGGGATCCCGAGCCGGGCAGTTCCGAGGCAACGTGGCGCATCCCCAAGTGACGTATAGGGGTTAATCGCAGGCCAAAAGCGACCTTTGCTTCCCTGACACGCAGGTGGGTTCAGGGGATGGACTCCCTTGTTCTGCTATGCGGATTTGGTACATACTTTCTGTATTTGCTTATTCCCCTGACCTCGGAAGAGCTTCCAACTCCGCAGAGTTGGGTAGGACGAGCAATGCTACTAAAATCTCAGAACCGATGGATGCTGTGTGGATCGAAAACAACTATGATGACAATCTGTACCTACAATGCACGTACACTTGCACCCGTGTCCTCAATAGGAGACTTGCTCATGCAAGCAAGGAGCATAATATACGACGACATCGGCCTAACCGAAACGAGACGACGTCACCCATTCAACGCCGTCCATGACACTGGAGAAGAACTGTTCCTGAGAACACGCGACGGTAGAAGAGTCGGCGGCGACGGCGTTCTCGTCAACACGAGTTTGTCCAAGAACATCGATTCATTCAAAAAACTTACAATCTGAACCAAACGTTTACGACTAAAAAGATGTGGATCAATACCGGTTTTCACAACTTTTGTAGCGTCTACGCGCCTATATCAAACTGACGAAGAAGCAGTCGAAGCGTTCTACATGGACTTGGAGAAGGTATGCAGACAAGACCATACATTTTTGAAGGTCATCATTGGAAACTTCAATACCAAAATTGGACCGAGAAGAACATCTGAAGAACGTCACATTGGGACCCAAGGTTTGGAATGGAGCGAACAAGCTGAGCGGCTTTCTAAGTTTATAATGGCAGCCAAGACCATCCATGGTTACTCGCAATTTCAGAAGCCTCTCCGCCAACGCTGGACGTGGGAGTCTCCCAATAGAGAGTGCCATAACAAAATAGACCACACCACAGTAAGTAGAAGGTTTTGGTTAATTGATGTCGCTGTTGTCCCAAAATTCTACATGAGACCAGACGACTGTCTCCTTCGTGCAAAATTCTATTTCTCGCGAAAAAAAGCCGCTAAATTCGACTACCGAAATCTCAGAATCACCACAAACTGGATAAAAAAAGATAAAGCTCTTGGCGTTGATCAATCCCTGAGGGACGCCCAATGCATTCGACTTCATTAAGTACTGTTGGAGGTAATTGAATGCATATCTGGCCTTTACTATGACTCGCAGTGGCCTGCCGATGTATCGAGCCAGTGCTGCTATCCTATCAGATAAGTCTGATACCAATTTACCGAACCCGGAGGAATGGAAGGCTTAGTGGGCCATGGGCGCAGGAATCGATTCCACGTCCGTGCCGCAGTGGCGCCTCCAACCACTGCGCCACACGCTCACCGCCACAAACTGAAACTTTCTCAATTCATTAGTCGCCTGTTAGGAAGATGCCGTTGTCGATAACATCGACGAGGAACACAGTTACATACATAGGAATAGTTCATACAACACGTTCACGTTAGCGCTATGAAAGCTGAGAATTCGAATGGCACCAAAAGACGTCTGTCTCCAGATACCCGGAGCTGATACGCCAGCGTGGAATCGCGCGAGCTGCAGGCAACCGCGAACTTACGTCCGAACTTGCGAAACAATGCAGACAGGCGATAAAAGAAGATCTTAAAGATAGAAGAGCAGCAGTAATAGTCGAAACTACATAGGCTGGAAAAAGCATTCGCAGTGCCCGCCGAAGCTTCGCCAATTACAAGACCAAGATGATTGCACTCCGACGCCCAGACGGAACCACAACAGCGTCCAGAAAGGCAATAGGGAAAATTATCCACGAATACTACTCAGATCTCTTCGATAGCAACGTCCATCTCCTGTCATATGAAATAAAAGAGGATGGATAATTTGTATCACCGGTTCTCCCTTTCGAAATCCGACATGCCATTTCGTAGTGAAAAACAAAACAGCACCAGGTCCAAACAGGATAAGATCAGAACATCTGAAGAACCTTCTGCCAGTCCTCGTAAACACACTGGCTCGGCTCTTCACGCATTACCTGTCTGAATTCAAGGTCCCTACTCAGTGGAAGGCCAACAAGTCCGTATTGTTGTTCAAAAAGGGTGACCTACACGATATAGGCAACTATCGTCCAATCTGCTTGCTCTCTGTCGTCCACAAACTTTTCACTCGAGTCATCCTGAACAGGATTGACAGAACACTGGACGAAGGACAGCTATGTGAGCAAGCAGAGTTTCGAAAAGGATTTATTACGATGGACCACATTTACACGATAACGAGGCACACTGAAGTATCGCAAGAGTACAAAAGACCGCTCTCTCTCACTTTCATTGACATACAGAAGACCTTTAATTCAATTGAGATAGAAGCAGTCATGGAATCCCTTGGTAGTCAAGGAGTCCCAACTCAGTACGTAAACATTCTTCGTGAGCTGTACAAAAATATCACAACCAAAGTTTCACCATTCAACAACGATACTGACGTTGACGTCAAAAGAGGAGTTAAGCAAGGCGATACAATCTCGCCAAAATTATTTACCGCCACCCGCCAGAACGTTATGCCAACATTGGAATAGGATAATATGGGAGTGATAATCGATGGTCGGCTGTTACATCACCTTCGCTTTGCTGATGATTTCGCTTTTGTAACACCAGACATTAGCCAAGCGGAACATATGCTTGGGGACTTTGATAAAGCGTGTGGAAGGATTGGTCTTCGACTGAATCTCACGAAAACGATGTTCATGAAGAACGGATTGGTTTCGTTTGCCCCATTCACGCTCAACGGAACGAATATCTCTGAATGCTCCAGTTATATTTATCTAGGTCGAAAGATCAATGTGATGAACGACTTAGCTCCAAAGCTGAGCAGAAGGAAACGAGCGGCTAGGAGAGCTTTCAAGAGCATCGAGGATGTAGTCAAGGCAAGAAAGAACACCCAACTCCGTGCCCAGCTTTTCGACTCAAGGGTACTTCTTGCCTTATCGTATGCGTCTTGGTCGCTACATAAGCAGGATGAAAGATCACTCAGCGTCATCAGACGCGCAGTCGACAGGACGATGCTAGGATTATACCGTTTCACACAAGTAAGAGATACGATCCGAAGCTCCGACCTGCGTCAGTAATCAAAGATGCCGTTTTATACGCCAAACGGTCGACGATAAGGTGGGCCAGAGGCGTAATGCGTATGGATGATAACTGATGGACAAGAGCCGTTAGTGACTGGATTCCTCCGGATATCAAACGTACTGCAGAAAGACTACCGACCCGATGGTCAGAGTTCTTCACGAAGAACTTAGAAGAAAGATATGATGCTCGACCAGTCCATAGAGCTAGGAGAACCCACTGGGCTACTCTTGCACGCGGCGGGTAAAAATGGAATATTTACTGGCGTCCTCTCGAGTCATTCGATGAGCAACGGAACTACAAGAGATACAGGTGAATGTTTAGAAATCTAGGTCATGCTTAATTTTTCATGTCGGTTCGTAAACACTAGCGGATAGCTTTACCAAATTTCCTAGAGTAGAGGTGGACTTATTATGGAGGATAAGCATCGAACCATTTCGGATACACTACCCATCCAGATGACGGAAATCGTATAATTGAGTAGGAATGTAGGTCTACATAGATGCACCAGGGAGCCAACAAATGTATTAACCTGTGCAGCGTGACCACTTTATACGAAAGGTAGAAGTCAATCCAGGTCATCGAACAAAGGAGCTCTGTGCCGTGAATCCATTTGTGCTGTACCGCATACGTAAACACGTGGTCCCGTCTATTCTGCTTATAATTTTACTCGTCGAGAAATATCTTAGACGACAGTGGATAAGGCATTCGGCTTTCATCAATCCATATAATGCTCCATACATTCGACTTCATTATACATTGTCGGTTCATTAAACATTTTCGGTTTTGAATGAATGCTTATCTTGCTTGTACAAGGACTTGTGGTGGCGTGCCGATGTATCAAGTCAGTGGTGCAGGCCACTCAGATAAATCTGGTTTCCATTTCCCGACCTTGAATGGATGAAATGCTTGGAGACTCGGGCGCGAGCATGTGCATAATTCACTGTTTTCTTAATAAGCATCCACGAGGTTGTTAACACCAAGATTTTTGTTCGAAATGGCGTGATGTCCAAGTTTTGCAAATATCTCAGCATCATAGTGATTTTATTTCACATTATACTTTTGCCGTGAAAAATAACAACAGGCAGTGAGCAAAAAGTTAACAAAACAAATATAACCGCAACGATGCTGAGATATTTGCAAAACTCCAGAAGTGTCCGCAGTGGGGCACGAACGCATCGTTGTGGTTATATTTCGCACAATACCCTCCGTGAAAATTAAGGGCATAAAATAAGAAGTAAGCACTCTGACTTCAACTACAGGCTCATCTTAACTGGATTCAATGCCGATGTGGGCTCCAAGATCAATGCTGTTCTGTTGTCGGGTGATTGCTGGTGGAACTGATTGATAGAACTAGCTGAGAGACAGGCGAAACGAATAACCCGCATGGTGTTGTGGTGAATGGGTTAGCATCCAGAAAGAGTGATGGCGCGATCGTTCCCTACCGCAGACACCTGCGGTTCGGAGTTTTGCAAATATCTCAACGCCGTTGTGGTTGTTTTTTGCATAATATCCTGCCGTGAAATTTGTGGAGGCAAAAGATAAAAATAGACATTGTAAAAAAAACAAATATACACATAACAGATAACAAATCCTCAGGTGGTGAAAAAGTTCTATGCACATTTTTTCTCTTTCCTCTGCTGAGATATTTATACATTTTAGTAGTTTATTACGATTTTAGGCGGCAACAGCATGTATTCTCACCATTCTGCTGACGGCTCCATTGGGCCAATATATTCTCTCGAAAACCGCTCCGGCTTTGCTGGTTAGTAGCCAAATCGTCGGCATTGTGGGTGATTCCTTCTTTGAATTTCGTGAGAGTTTTTTTTAAGATGAAGAACTTCCACCGGTTTTGAGGATACCGTTCGGTATCTGCCATTTTTGTCGAAAAATCGATAAGAGGTGAGGGCGGAGTTCTTATCAGCCTTATCAGCTGTGAACGCAAGGTTGATTAAGCAAATTTATTTGAGTAATGATATGAACTTCATCTATAAAACAAACTAGCCGTTAAACAGCCATATTCCACGAGATGTCAGTGTTTTTCTACTTTTCTGATTTCAGGCGAAAACATCAATTGATGACCTGGAAATTGCCAGTAATGGATTTAACGCTGTCAGTACGACTACAGCATCAAAACACGATGAAAATCCTCAGTTTCAAAGATTTTAGCGATTGCTAGAATATGTGTTACCCGCTTTTTTCATTCTTTCCTCGAAGTCTTTTGCGAATCTTGGAGAGGACGTAGTCTGATAAACTGAAAATTGATAGTAAGTAAATAAAGTAAAGTTTAATGAAGTGAAGCCAAAATGGAAATGACTGGGCAGACTGCAGTCAAAATTAGTATAACGGAAATGCCATGGGTTAACTATAAGTGTTATCACAATGTTTTCCTTTTTATTTCCTGCCTACTGCAAGTTTTACGGCAAGTTGTTAAGCGAAATACAACCACTACGTTGCTGGGGAAATTGGCACTGATCGGTAGAAGTAGCTGAGAGACAGGCGAAACGACCGACCCGCATGGTCTGGCGGTGAATGCGATAGCCCCTCTGAAAGGATAATAGCGCATTCGTTCCCCACCGCAGACACCTGCGGTCCGAAGCTTTGCAAAAATCTCAGCAAAGTTGTGGTTACAAGTGTTATACTTGAGAAAAATCGTCTATCTCAGTTTAATACGTTGACAAACATCTGCATGAAGACGTCTCTGGGACTTCTACCGGTCTTCGTTTCAGAATTCCTTGATAAATGCATGAGAAAAAAAATATTGCTAGAGAATGTTGCTTTTATATATAATGCCATTTCCACCGTTGGTTGGTTTTTTATAAACACTTGTTTACTGTCTGTTATTAGCATAATAGCAATAAGGTTGCCGTTGGATAGCCTATCAGATGTTCACCATTACTTCATGGCAACTTTCTTTTCCCATTAAAAGTCTCTTCATCTTCCTTCTGTTAAAAAATATACCAGCATTATAGTTAGGACACTATACCACACTTTTTTCAATTTTCACCTAAGTACAACTTTATTGCTGTGGATATCACGAACGAACAATTAAGTGATATGTAACTTGCACGGACTGCAATACATCAACATCATTGGATCGATCCACGATTTCAGCAGAACAGTTTTCTGACGCCACTTAATCAGCATGAAATTCTACTCCACCGTTTATCAAAAATTCGTTATACAATGAAAAAGAGCCTAATATTAATTTTAGAGAAGAATGACCCGTACCGTTACAGCTCTCGCTAGTCAAAGAACCACAAGAACTAGAAGGTTGAAATCCTCATTTCGGTCACGCGGTAATTCCAAGTTTCAAAAGCCGTATTACTCTTCCGACCATACAATTTTACGCATTGAATTTGCTATTCTTATAGTACCTTATTTAATGACGCTTGACTTTGCCGTGTCATACGCTTACACCCAACTGGGCTTCCGGACCGAAATGCAAAGCATTTTACAAATATGACAGTGAGAAAGAGGCGTGATGAACGTCTTACTGCATGACACAGTTCGGCACCAAAGACAATCGCTTCACACGATGTTGCGACAAGCTGCGCAGAAGAGGTTGGATAATTTATAATGTAGTAACTGTGCTACATTATTTTCCTGAACTCGGAGGGTGGGAGGCCTTGCTGGCATTTTGCGGCATCCTACAAGGTGACTGGTGCAGCACTGCTACTACTCGCACCCACACAGTTTACTACCACATCGTTTTCTGTGTAACTCAAACCACCATGTCTACTTATTACTAAGGAGAACATCCTATTCGTCACCACCATCACCTGTATCACCTGTAGTCCCGTTGATCGTCGAGTGACTGGCGACTCCTAACCGCCTCCCATATACTTCCCTGTCACTTGATTGCAGGCTTTTGGCCGAATTGACTCGTAGACACACGCATGCATGAATACGCCTAGCAAATACAGAAAGTATGTGCCAAATCGGCGCAGCAGAAACAGGGAGTCCATCCCCTGGATCCACCTGCGTCTCAGGGAAGCAAAGGTCGCTTTTGGTCCGCGATTAACCCCCTATCCGCCACCTGGGGACGCGCCACGTAGCCTCGCGACTAACCGGCTCGAGATCCCTCATATGAGGGAGATCCGGGCCGTCACCACCATGCAGGCGCTAATCAACATAACCTGTATCATTCTGTAGTCCCGTTGATGGTCGGGTGACTCTAGCGGGCGCCAGTAAATCCTCCATTTTTCCCTGTCGCGTGCAAGAGTAGCCCAGCGGGTTCTCCTAGTTCTAAGGACTCGTCGAGCATTATATCCTTCTTCTAGGCTCTTCGTGAGAAACTCTGACCATCGGATCGGTGGACTTCTTGCAGTACGTTTGATATCCGGAGGAATCCAGTCACTAACGGCTCTTGTCCATCAGTTATAATTCATACGCATTACGTGTCCGGCCCACCTTATCTTCTTCGACTGCTCGGCGCACAAAATGGTATCTTTGATTTTTGATCGTTGACGCAGCCCGGAAATTCGGATCCCATCCACTACTAGTGTAAAGCGGGATACGTCTTGCATAGTCGTTTCTACTCCACGTTTAATAACGCCGAGTGATCTTACATTCTGCTTACGCAGCGACCAGGTTTTTGACGCATACGTTAGGGCAAAAACTACCGTTGAGTCGAAAAAATAGGCACGGAGTCCTGTGTTCTTCGTTCTTTTCACTACATCCTCGATGCTCTTGAAAGCTCCCCAATCCGATCGTTTTCTTCTGCTCTGCTCTGAAGCTAAGTCATTCGTCATAATGATTTCGCGACCTAGATAGACATAACTGGAGCATTAGGAGATATTCGTTCCGTTGAGCGTGAATGGGGCAAACAAAACCAATCCGTTCTTCATGTACATCGTTTTCTTGAGATTTAGTCGAAGAGCAATCCTTCCACAGGCTTTATCAAAGTCATCCAGCATTCGCTCCACTTGGTTAATGTTTAGTGTTATAAGTACGATTTCATCAGCAAAGCGAAGTGATGCAACTTCTGACCATCGATTTCCACTCCCATATTATCCTATTCCATTGTTCGCATAGCGTTCTGGAGGGTGGCGGTAAATAATTTTGGCGAGATTATATCGACTTGCCTAAATCCTTTTTTGACGGCAACGTTAATATCATTGTAGAATTGTTAAATTTTGGTTGTGAAATCTTTCTACACCTCACAAAGAACCCTTACGTACTGAGTAGGAACTCCTTAACTACCAAGGGCCTCCATGACTGCTTCTATCTCAACTGTATCCAAGACCGATGAATCGATGAAAGTGAGACAGAGCGGTCTTTTGTACTCTCGCGATACTTCAATAAGTCTTGTTATCGTGTGAATGTGGTTCATCATAGTAAATCCTTTTCGAAACCCTGCTTCCTCGCACGGCTGTCTTTCGTCCAGTGTTCTGTCTGTCCTGTTTCGGATGACTCGAGTGAAAAGTTTGTAAACGACAGAAAGCAAGCAGATTGGGCGATAGTTGCCTATATCGTGTAGGTAGCCCTTCTTGAACAACAACATAATCTTGCTGGTCTTCCACTGAGTAGGGACCATGCATTCAGACAGGTAACGTGTGAAAAGCCTAGCCAGTGTGCTTACGAGGACTGGCGGAAGGTTCTTCAGGTGCTTGATATAACTCTGTCTAGACCTGGTGCTGTTCGGTTTTTCACCAACGAAATGGCATTTCGGATTACGGAAAAGGGGATACAACACATCCATCCTCTTTTATTTCGTATGACAGGAGCTGGACGTGGCTACCGAAGGGACCCGAGTAGTATTCGTGAATGATTTCCTCCTTTGCCTTTTTGGACGCTGTTATTGTTCCGTCTGGGCGTCGGATTGCAATCGTCTTGGTCTTGTAATTGGCGAAGCTTCGGCGGGCTTTGCGAATGCTTTTCCCAGCCTCTGCAGCTTCGACCATTAGTGCTGCTCTTCTCTCTTTAAGATCGCCTTTCATCGCCTGTCTGCACTGTTTCGCAAGTTCCGACGTTAGTTCGCGGTTGCTTGCAGTTCGTGCGATTCCACGCTGCCGTATTAGCTCGAGAGTTTCTGGAGACAGACGTCTCTTGGTGACCTTCGAACTCTCAGCTTGCATGGCGCTAACGTGAAGATGTTCAGTGAGCCGATCGTATTCCTCTTCGATGTTGTCGAAAACGTCATCTTCCCAAAAGCCGACTAATGAGTTGATTAACTCCCAGTTTGTGGTGGTTCTATGACTTCGGTTTTTGAATTTAACGGCTTTTTCTCCTTTCCGCAAAAAATAGAATCTAGCACGAGGGAGTCGGTTGTCTGATCCCGTGGTGAATTTTGGGACAACAGCGACATCGGTTAGGCAAACCATTCTGTTTTCTATAATGTTTTTCTTTGTTTTTGTTTTTTTCTATGTTTTTCTTTTTCTACTCCGTTATGCTACCATCCATCGAAAGATTCCCAAGTCCAGCGTTGAGGGTGGGACTTCTGGAATTACGAGTTGCCATGGATGGTTTGGTCGCTATGATAAACTCAGGAAGCCGCTTACCCTGTTCGTTCCGTTCTAATCCGTGGGTCCCAATGTGACGTTCCTCAGACTATCATCTTGGTCCAATCCTGGCATTAAAATCTCCAATGATGACCTTGAAGAACGTATAGTCTTCTCTGTAAAACTTTTCCAAGTGCATGTAGAACGCTTCGACATCTTCTCCGTCATAGTTTCATGTTGAAGCGTAAACGACGAAGGTTGTCAAATCCAGTATTGTTCCACATCTTTTTTATCGTAAACGTCCGATTCGGGTTGTAAGCTGTTCGAATGAATCGATGTTCATGGACAAACTCGTGTTGAGGAGAACGCCAACACCGCCTGCTCGTCTACCGTCGCATGTTTTAAGGAACAGTTATTCTCCAGTGTCACAGACAGCGTTGATTGGGTGGCGTCGTCTCATCTCGGCCAGTCCGAAGACATCGTACCTTGTCATTCTTGCTTGCATGAGCAAATCTTACATCGAGCACTCGGATGCAAGTGTACGTGCATTATAGGTACAGATCATCACCGTAGTTTTTTCGTGATCCAGGCAGCTTCCACTGGTCCTGAGACTTTAGCAGCCTCTCCGTACCCGTCCTACCCAACGCTGCGAAATTAGGGGCTCTTTCCGGTTCAGGGGAATGAGGCCCTTTTTTACTGTATAGCGTTTTGATACCCACTTATAGCTTTCAGGGCTCTAACGTGAAGTCTGGCTACATTCACTGCTAGCTTGCCAGACCCTCCCAGAGTGGACATGGAGCTTGTTTGTTGGAGGCGACTCCTAACCGCTTCCCATATACTTCTCTATCACTTGATTGCAGGCTTTTGACCGAATTGACTCGTAGAATACAAGCCGCATAAAGCGAGGACGCATTCACACACGCATACATGAATATGCCTAGCAAATACAGAAAGTATGTGCCAAATCCGCACAGCAGAAACAGCGAGTTTATCTCCTGGATCCACCTGCGTCTCAGGGAAGCAAAGGTCAAATTTGGTCGCGATTAACCCCCTCTCCGCCACCTGGGGACGCGCCACGTATCCTCGCGGCTTACTGGCTCGAGATCCCTCATATGAAGGAGATTCATGGATCTGTGTTAACCAACATACGTTACACATTCCTTCGCTTCCATGTGTAAGATAAGGAAGCCTTCGCTTTAATGAAGATGATTTTCCAATGGTTAATACCTGCATAAGCCAAGTGCTTTCTTGGTCAGCAGTAAGCTACGGGTAATGAAGTGTCCATTTTTGGAAATTATTTCCTTTAAACCTAGTTTTTTTTGTTAATGATTTATGTCTACGTCTTTCATAATTAAATTCCTCACAACAGTTTGCCGCCTCATCGTGGCTGGGATGTGTTTCTGGATGTCGGACTGCGATGTACAGCGGATGGATTCGTCCCCTCGGCAGAGTCTGTCAAGCTGAGTAGGAGTCCGGCATTTCCGTCAAGAAGCCCAGCAAAAAGTAAGCCGATACCAGAAACTACCTCCATTCTGGTATTACAGTGGCGTAGTGGGAAATCTCTCTCTTATCCACGAGGGCTGGTATTGCCTGTGGTGGTGAAGACATGAGGCAGACTTTGGCCAGGCTGACCTCGGGATTCCAGGAAACCACAATGGCTTAACCAGCAAATCTCCAAAAAGTGGAGATTAGGCTGCTCGCACAACCAGTGAGGACGGGCTGATCAAATATCAAGTATAGGTATACTTAAATTAATTTGTGAGTGTTTCCACCCATAAATCTATTAATTAGCAACAACATACTGTTGAGTGATTTGTTTCAGAGTGCTGTCCACATCATCTTTACCACGTGTGATAACTTACTCTGATAGCAATGATATATCCAATTGTTTTTCATTCGTGCCGGTTTTCATTTCACTTAAAAAAACTTTGTAAAACTTCTATTATTTCACCTTTAAGCGAAAGCGGGTACAGAAATGTTCACTAGGTCTCAGTAGTTTCGATTGATCCATAGAATTGATAAAAGAGTAGATCTCTCGTCTTTGATTAATTCTTGAGGAATGCACTATGATTCGATTCAGGGAGCAGAATTGGAGGTGTTTGAATACATATCTGGCCCTTACAGTGATTCTCGGTGGCCAACCGATGTATCGAGCAAGTGCTGTTATCCTTCCAAACAATAGTCTCAATTTGTTGTCCTTGGTGGGATGGATGGTTTAGGGATCAATCTCATGCGCATTGCAGGG
>MQTX01000166.1:349108-398409 GCA_009735665.1 Angiostrongylus cantonensis | reverse complement strand
TATATATATATAACATAGGCAGTTATCGCATCTATTCTATGGACCCCAGCACTTCTTGCATTAGATTTACCTTGCAAGCACTCGTTACCCGCATATGTTTGCGAAGATTTTGAGTGTTATTTCGTTCAGACATACGTGGTTTAAGATAGCGGAATGGATATGATGCAGCCGGTTAAGAAATAGTACTGTCGTTCGACCAACAGCTAACGCATCGACGATGGGAAGACCTTAGATCGTCTATTCCCAAGAGTAGTATAGTGCAACATTCATCAAAGAAGACAAATCGAAAACCTTTGCGGACAATGAATGCGTGGAAAACGAATCCTATGCAAAATGTGTAGGGATTCGCTGGCAAATTTTGTCACAGTTCATGTAAATGCAGACAGTGTACAATCTCATGAAACTACTACCAAATGCCAACAACACATGGTTGTACAATAGGCTATTTTTCTTCACCGTACACGATGGTTTGAAATGTTTAAGAAGTGTGAGGGAACGCAGAAGTACACAAAAAAACAAGGAAAAAAACCGAAAGTATCTTCTAAATGAATAAAAAAAAGTGTTATGGAGATATAAGTACATTAAGAGTGATGTTGAAATTTTTTGTGCGGTGCAATTTTGCCGGCATGTGTTGAAATCCACTCAGGAAAAATGTGCCGGAAAACTACGCAGCAAATAAATGCGGCATCTACATAATTTTGGATGTATATGGGTGCCCGTTTTTAAGTGTTAATACCGGCAGCTCTCAAATATCGCATAAGCTACTTAGCCGTCGTTACTTACCGAAAATAGCGTCGCTCCTGTACAGTAGCATAAATGGGATGGAAACAAAACAAAAAATGGGTTATACAACAACACAGTTGTCGTTGAAGTTAATTCGCGGCCACGTGTGCCAATTCTTTTTTGTTGTTTCCGTGAGGTCGCCTTCAGCTTAGGGATCTCTTGAAGAACTGAGGCTTGGACGACCTTATCGGAAAGAATTCACAACTGCAAAGTTACTAGGTGCTAATGCGAAGGCTCGGAGAAAAATCATGGTACTGCATCCGCTATAAACCGCAAATGAATTTTTCCATCGTATTGGCCTCCTGTGTTTTCAGAAGAAATTCTAGAGGAAAAATTGGCTGTAAGACTTAGAACAACTGCCGCATTTATTTAAAATCCTTACAATCTTTTTATGCAACCCATCCTCAATTGCACAAAGTAAATATGCAAGCGTGCAGAATAATTAGTGAGTTAAAACAGAAGACACCTCTTTCATATTGATTAATGTGGCTCGACGATCAACGGGACTACAGGTGATACAGGTGATACAGGTACTGAAAAGTAGAAAACAAAGAGCGCATTTAAGTGGAATGGTAAACAACTCCCACTCTGTAGATTCCAGTGGAACCTATCATTACCCATCAATGTGGAAAATCTGGTTTTTTATAAAATTTTATTCCATTTTTAAACAATTGCTTTAAAACAACAGTCCACGTTTTACAGCGCTTGTAGGCGGATAAGATATTTTGAAATCAAGCCTCAGGAATGGATGCGATAAAGTGTGACGGAATTAGGCTTCATTTCTTTTTATCATCCAATCACTAAACGGTCGTGAAGGCTTATTTGAACGCACATTCTTAGTGGTTATCCGATCAAATTATTAAATCATGTCTATGTGTCTTAGCAAGAGCGCGTCTGGCGCAGTGCTTGGAGGCGCCACAGCGACACAGGCGTGAAATTGATTTCATTGCCCATGGTCCACTAAGCATTTCATCCCTCCGAGGTCGGCTAATTGGTACCAGACTTATCTGGGAGGATAGCAGCTCCGGCTCGATACATCTGTAGGCCACCGCGAGTCATTGTAAAGGCCAGATATGCATTCAATCACCTCCAATGACCCTTAATGAAGCCGAATGCATGGAGCATCTCTCAAGGATTGATCAACGCAGAGAGCTTTATCTTTTAGCTTCATTTATCTTAGCAAACTTTTCAACCACAGATTTATTTTGCAAAAAATTAGACTTGTAGTTCATAGTAGTCGTTATACTTTGCAGCTTCAATAGCCATGCTCACGATGAATAGTTTTCTATCGGTTTTCATTAATACCATGAACGTTCTCTTTATCGTACTCGGGTTTAAGCTGCTTTTAGAGAGGTTAGGTTGAGAAGAATGCTTTTAAAAGCGAATTCATTTCGTTATTTCATTTAATTCCTTCTCCAGATTTTTCCAATCTATCTGGAAACGTCGTCACATCATGACCGTAGTCGCTCTGCATCTCCGCTCTCGCCGCTTTTTATTGAAAGGCATCAATTTGTACTGCAGGTTTTCAATCAACCGAATTCAGTCAACGATCAGTGATGTCGAATGCTTGACACATAGATCAGGGACAAGTCTAAACATATATATACATATTTATTTATTTATTTATTTATTTATTCTTCACCATCTTTGTTCATTCAATAGCTTTCTTTCATTGACGTTGAAACCGCTGCGGTCTGAGAAATAATTTTATTCCCTTTTCGCTTTTTAAATCTCTAATACTACGTCGACTTTTGTGAATCGAAAGAATGTTTTCAACATAGCCAATTGGTTTCTCTGAGCAGCGTTGCCTTCCTTAGTGCACGACATAACTCTGAGTGTTTTTAGGGTTGGAAATGCTGAAATATTTTTCATCTGGAGTGACTTCGATGGAGGGAGCAGCCGCTTGCCATGACGAAGTAGCACTGAGGCTATTAAAAAGGAAATAAACCGCTGCGCAGTGATCAATCCTTCAGGAAAGAGTCGTGCATGCGCCCGGAAGCAATCCATCATTGGATGGATATTTGGTCTATACAGCGACTGGTGAAATTTAGCTGGATGTGTCTGATCAATATTTATATCGCCCCATAAAACACGGGCACCGCTGTTCCAAGTCGTAGGGATGTGAGAATTCCTTAACATCGGGCTCACGATTGAAGCCCTTGCGTAGCAAGGCTCTCTAACTGCTTCGGTGTAAGCTCCATGCTCATCTCTAGCACTCAAACAGTATGGGCTCAACTACGGCTTCACTTATGCTGAATAACTGCGTGGTTCAATAGTTTGTTAAAACATACGAGAAATATGAATATGAATATGAAAATATGAATATAATAAATGTGAAGATCTGATCGGAAAAAATGTTTGTTGAGGAATGAAAAAGAAAGGAACAACGCCTAATTTATCTCATTTCATCAAAACAAGTCCTCTGCCTCCTGTAAGCTCTCTACTAGAGTAGATACACTGCTACTTTAAATCAATCGTTGAAAAATATTAAGAACTTCAAAAGAAAGACAAAGTTTCCGCTGTCTAAAAGTGAAAGTTGATTACCATCTCACTTAATTTCAATCCTTCTTGTTTACTTTCCAATACTGCATTAGAGAGATGGTAGCACAGTGGCAATGATGCCAACAATCACGAGAATGGTTCGATCCTGCTCCTGGTCTAACAAGCCCCTTACTCCTCCAAGGTCGGTAAATTGGAATCAAACTTCTCTGAAAAAATTTGTTCTCTGAAATTCAAGTGGGTACACTGTAGCCTTCTTTTTTGAATTACAGCAAGAGTCGACTCGATCAGAATTCAACGATACTCATGATGAAACAAGCAGCAGACGAAGCTACCCTCGTGGATGATCGATGTGAGAAAACGATTGAATGCGGGAAATGCCAGAATCCGCACGGTAGACGTAAAAAATGACTCGTTTTAAAAAATACTACACTAAATAATTAGAGAAGGATAACTTCTGTTTTATTTAGTAGTTATTATGAATACGTACATATCTGCCTTATCTAATTAAAGGTGAGTTACTTAAAGGGATTGTGAGGTTCCCGAATAAAAGCGACACTCTTCTAAAGCTGAGAGCCAATAATTCCTTAAGAATATCTGCAAGCAGTTGTTTGCCTGCTTGTTTCCACTACTGCCTTCAATTCGTCGTCGCCAAGTGCACTGGGACCTCTACGCATTTCCTTATCTTCGAGGTCGAAATCATTGGATCGAAATTTCCAGAACAATGTTCACGCTATCAATTCCACTACATTACTTTCATTCCAAACTTCATTAACGATCCGCGTCCGAGTTTGAACTCGTAAAAGAAAATTTGTTCCTGCTATCTAAAATTTCAGAGCTCAAAATTGGTAGAAAAAGTTAACTTTTGACAAAATAATGGTTGAAAAACATAAAATTGGCTTTGTAATAATAATATTTTCAATCCCTTATTTATTTTTGAACCACCTATTGCGTCAATCTAACCCAGACCGCTTGTGGAAACATTTCAGAATAAGCAAGCCTCTATCTTTGCTTATTTTGCATAAGAAGAGAAAACATAACGTCATAGAGTTTTTTGGCGGAACTGAACTATGAAAACATTGAAAACAAACACTTCTTCGCTTAATTAAGCCTAAAACCTTAGAAAGAAACCGGCAAATCGTATTGAGACTTAAGGCCGCGTTTATATGGGCAGCGCGAAACGGGAAAAATTTTAACGGAAGAAATCGGAAAAGTGAAAACAGAAGTAAAGGCGAAAAAAAACCGAATGAAAATTGAAAACATTAGAATACAAAAGAACAATGAAGATATAACAGTTCCCAAGATCGAGTTTCTATTCACCTTGGCATTCGATTATAAATGCGTCGTTTTTTTCCTCAGCAATCGCGAGGTTATTAAAGAGCATACGTTTGCTTCCGTACAATAACACACATACAACGCAATCGCAGCTGACGTTTCGGCAGAATCGCCTTCTTCAGAGCCTGGAAGGGTATACTAGAAGGGTACACTAATACGCAAATACCGTTTTTCTACGTGCTTTCCGCTGAGGAAGAGCCGCTGATCAGCGTCGCATATGGTTGACGACTGCACCTCCCCACATCAACGATCGATACGAAGGTGCAGGGCGAGATCACGTGTGATCTCGGGGAACTCCTCCCTGCTGTTCATTTTAGGGTTTTTTGCATTTATCCAAAAAGCTTCAAGGCTTTTATGTCAAAATCGTCTCCGGTATGCTTTTGCATCCTATGCGTGCCTAGTGGGGTACTTTGTCTTAGTTTTCGTTTGTCATCTAGGTGTTCTTTTATGCGGGTACATAAAGATCTGCCAGTTTCGCCAATATATTCGTCTCCGCAATCATTACAAGAGATCAAGTATATCGTACCTGAACTCATGCAATCACCGTCTTTGCGATAAGGACAAATTACGCTATTTTCTGTTTCACAGAGACATACAGGCGGTTACGAGCTAATTGACGACGGACAGTATTGGGTGGTATTTCTACTATCGCAACCGATTCCTCTAAACCTGCCCTTCTTAAGCACCGTTTATAACTATACTTACGTCATCAACCATATGCGACTATAATCAGCTGTTCTTACCTTCCTCATTGGAAGTCATGTAAAAAAGCGGCTCTGAAGAAGGCGATACCGCCGAAACATCAGCTACTGTTGTGTTTTATTGTATTGTGTGTTTTTCTATGGAAGTAAACGTATGCTGTATAACAACCTCGCGATTGCTGAACAAGAAAACTACGCATTCATATACTTACGTCATCGCTAATAAAGGGCAGCATAAAAGGGATTTTCTTTTGCCCAAGTGTTTGGTCTTGGGGCGCCGCTCTCCTTTCAAACATATCTCGTCGGGTTACCATTTCGTAGTCATTGGAGATGGCTATTTGCCGAGCCAAGTCGCCCGATTCCTCACTTAATTCCTTCTTCGTAGACACGGAGGTGTCTATTTGAAGCATGTTTCTCACAATCGCCCTCTTTATGTGTGAAGGATGGGAAGAAAGGAAATGTACGAGGATGTTTTGTCACTTGGTTTTCAGTACCATTTTGTCATACAGCCGCTACTTGATAAGTTGATACGTCGATACGTCAAAAAATGAAAGCCAGTTCTCTTACGGTTCCTCCAGGGTAAATTTGGTGTACTCAGAGTGCTCATTCAATAACTCAAAGCATTTGTTCATCTCCTCTTAAGTACAGAAAATGACAAAACAGTCATCTATGTATCTACAGTAGAGTAGCAGCTGAAGATCGATAACGGGGATTTCTATTCTAGACATGAACCCGGTGGCAAGAGTTGGTACCAACCGCTGTCCCACTGCCAGCGCTCTCATTTGCGCGCAATATTCCAGATATACAGTCGTAAACCATATGCTACGCTGATCAGCGGCTCTTCCTCAATGGAAGGCACATAGAAAAAACAGTGGGCTTTTCGAGAAGCCGTAGATCTTGTAATTATCGTGCAGATTTTCAACTTTCTGTTTGTGCTGTTGAAGTGTTTGACCTAGTAAGCTGCGTATTAGTGTACCCTTGAAGGCTCTGAAAAAGGCGATTCTGCTGAAACGTCAGCTACGATTGTGTTGTATGTGTGCTATTGTATGAAAGTTATGTCTTCTATGATGTTGAGATATTTATGAAACTTCGGACCGCAGGTGTCTGCGGTGGAGAGCGAATGCGTCATTGCCCTTTGCGGGGCAGCATACCATGCCATTAAAAAGAATAGGCAGGAAATATAGGAATAGGAACAGGAATAGGCAGGCTTACGATTGTTATTGAAACTAAAACCTCAGCTTAACTGGCAAGATCGATAGAACTAGTTGAGAGACAGGCCAGCCTTAGTACCTCGTACACTGGATGCTCCTGTCTATGACGTCAGGCGGTGAAACGACAGGTAAGAGGCTAGAAAACTTGGGTTACGTAGGACATCACTGGAACTGGATCTGACGAACACCCGCACGACACGCCATGGAGATTGTTTCTTATTTTGTACGTATAATGGTAGAACACTCTCTACAGACGCCAATATTCGCGCCCTTCTTGAAGCCGCCAAGAGTACCGACATAGGACAACTAAAAAACAAGACTCTCGTTGTCCGCGGAGGAAAGGATCCGTCACGCAATGTCAGCAGCGTGGCTTTGTCTTCCACCTGTTCATTGTCTATCTCGCTGACTCATACGAGATCCGTTTCGCTCGCATAGCAGTACTCCGTATTCAACTGTCGCATCATAAAAAGATCACTTTCATCAACTGCTACTCTTCAACCGATGCAGCTGAAGAGTACGAATTAAATGCGTTCTACTATTAGTTGGAGGAGGTTATCCGCAATGATAAAGCATATCATAAATTTGTTGTTCGAGGCGTCAACACCAGAATAGGAAAGGGCAACAAGAGCGGATACAGAATCAGAATTTTTGGATTAGGAGGAAGAAATGAGAATGACAACCGTCTTGCAGTACTCCTGTCAGCAGCACGTCTCTTCCATGGTAACTCGTTTTTCCAAAAGAAAGGAAGCCGCCGCTGAACATCGGTGTCTCCCAACGGCATGACTCATGCGGAGATCGACCATATTCTGAAAAACAGAAGATGGTGTTTACTTGACACGTCGGTAGTCCCGTCATTCTGTACAAGTTCCGATCACCGCCTTCTTCGCGCAAAGAATCTATTCAGTCGCAAGCTGGAAAAGAACTCTCTTCATTGACCACGAGGAAAAAGTCTAGCTGTATACGACGAGAAAATTCTACACGAAGTCCTATCCAAACGTGACTGGCAGATTGAAGAAGACCAGACCGAAGACCACGGGCTGCTCGTCGAAGGACTGAAAAGCTGTACCCGAATTCGCCTCAGTTCCTCCAGGCGAGAAGATCGGATCGCATCTACATCACTACTGAGGAGCTGTTTGAAAAGAGAAGGAAACTGAAGCTTGATTCTACTGCAACACCTTTAACATGGCTCGTAATAAATGCCAGATGCAGAAGAGCTTTGCAGGAATATCTTCAACGGTACAAGCGCAAAAAACTGCTGGAAGCAGCAGAGAAAAGAACCAGTCTAAAAAAATGCCGTCGGGACTTGTGTGATTAAAATGTTTTGCTGTCAGCACTGATGAACGAAAATGAGATAGTCAAAACTTTTCGCCATGATATAGAACTATTAGCGAAAACGCTTTACACCAACCTTTTCCGTTCCACAATCTCCGTCCTGGACCCTAATATCCTCGCTGGAGAAAAACCACCTGGAATTCTTCCCTCCGAGGTTCGAGTTGCGATAGAAAGCATGACAAAAGGCACGGCTCCAGGACCAGACATTGTCGCCCTCGATTTCCTTAGAGCTGGAGATCACAATTTACGTCTACTTCTCGCAGATCATATGATAACCCACCTTCAAAAAGAAAAAATCCCAGACCAGTGGAGGACGTCGCGCACGGTCATCCTGTCTAAGAAAGGTGACCGGAGGAATCTTCGTAACTAACGTCCCATATGCTTGTTAAGTGTACTCTACAATCTCTTCACGAAGATTATACTCTCGCGCGTTTGAAGGACAATGGATGTGGCACAACCAGTCCAGCAAACAGGATTTCGAAGAGGGCTCTTCGACCAAGAAGTGGATCCGTCCTGTATAAGAGCTCTGTTCGACTGTTACCGGAACTGCATTAGGAACGTCGCGCACGGTCATCCTGTCTAAGAAAGGTGACCGGAGGAATCTTCGTAACTAACGTCCCATATGCTTGTTAAGTGTACTCTACAATCTCTTCACGAAGATTATACTCTCGCGCGTTTGAAGGACAATGGATGTGGCACAAGCAGTCCAGCAAACAGGATTTCGAAGAAGGCCCTTCGACCAAGAAGTGGATCCGTCCTGTATAAGAGCTCTGTTCGACTGTTACCGGAACTGCATGAGGAAAAAAAACTTTTCCACCGACTTCATACCATACTCATAGGAAAAGGTGTTCCACAGGGTGACACAATATCGCCAAAGCTGTTCAATGCCGCACTGCAGTGGATAATACAGTCACTCCATTAGGATGAGAAAAGCATACCTATTGATGGAAAATTCCTATCAAACCTTCATTTTTCCGACGGAATTGCCATCTTCTCAAGAAGTACTAGCGCTGAGGTGATGATCAACGAGCTCAACGAAGTGGGTAAAAAGATCGGACTTTGCATAAATCGAAAGAAGGCAGAGTTCATGGAAAACTCACGGTGCGAAGGCGAAAAAATTGTATTGGATGGCTCTCTCATTGCAGAGACCACTTCTACGTTCACCTTGGCCGATCAATGAACAAAACTACATGAAGGAAGAACTGGATAGAAAAACGAAAGCAGCTTGGACCGCATTCGGGCCTCTCAAAGAAGCCACCGATCAACTGAAAGACCCGAAAATCCGCGCCTATCTCTTCGATTTTACGGTTCTCCCAGCGCTCTGTTATGCTGCAGAGACGTGGGTTGATACTTCAACTAAGTCAAAAATGTAACTTTAATGATACTGAGATATTTGCAAAACTCCGGACCGCAGGTGTATGCGATGGGAAACACGAACGCGCTATTGTCTTTTCTCGCTCTCCTCATTGAATCATCCCGATGACGTGTGGGAGCTGCGGCAAAGATCGATAGAACTAGCTGAGAGACTGCAAAACGAAGGACGCGCATGGTGTGGTGGTAAACGCGTTATTCCCCGGAAAGGATAACAGCGCGTTCGTTTCCCAACATAGACACCTGCGGTCAGGAGTTTTGCAAATATCTCACCATCATTGAAGTTATATTTCGCAACATACCCTACCATTAAAAAAAGAGTAGGCGGTAAATAATAAATTAAAATTACGATAAGAATGCTTCGCACTACTCACAGAGCGCTTGAGCGACGTCTTCTGAAATACAACCGGCACTTTGAATATCTAGCCGGAATGCGAAGCTCTGACCTTCGAAACTGTGACATCTTCGAGATACAGGAGAACATACATTGACAGTGAAACATAGATAGGCCGGTCACATAATGAGAAGAACAGACGACAAATGGACGAAAAGAACGGTGGAATGGGCTCCAAGAGAATACAAACGTCCCCATGGACGACCACCTACAGGTTGGGTGGACGTGTTCGCAAACAAAGTTAATCAGATGTACCCGCATCAGATGCAGCTGCAGCTGTTTTACAGATCACGACATGAGACTCTCAAGCGCTACCATGCTCGAACAAGACCACCACCATGGACTACGATTGCGAGAGCAATGAACGAATAACATATGTGCTGGGGGCCGCGCAGCTTGTGAAGACGGACCGTCCTAGTATCCAAGTAAGTAAGCAATCCAAAATGCCTCGAAAGTTTTACGCATATGTGTTTTCGATTTTTGTGCAAGAATCGTAACTACTAGTTCAAAATCCTCCCCGTTATGTCTTTGCGTTCTAAGCGTACACAGTGGACTATTTGGTTTAAGTTTACCGACTAGGTGTTCATTTATACGGACACATAGTGGTCTACCCATTTCACCAATGTATTCGTCTCCACATGCTTTACAAAAGATTAGATAAACTGTACCTGAACTCATGCAATCACCGTGTCTCTACCATTAGGGCAAATTATGGAATTTTGCATAGCACATAGACGGCCATAGAGGCGGTTACGAACTAGGTGGCATCTTAGAGCACTCGGTGACATTTCAGTTACGGCTACTGGATTCTCTAGACAAGCACTTCTTATACAGCGTTTTATAGCTGCACTTACTTCATTTGAAATGAATGGCAGGATAAACGGAACTTACCATCGCTAGTGTTGTCGTTTAGAGAGTTGGAGTTTCCTGTACACCTTTCCTTAGCTACAGTTTCGCAACTGTTAGAAATGGCTGTTTGCCGCGCTGCTTCCTTTCCTCCACTCTCTGCCTCTTCCTGCGCACATGATGGTTGCTGTTCGAAGCATGTTTCTTACAAGGGCCCTTCTTGTATGTGAAGAGTGAGAGGAGAGGTTATGAACAAGTGTATTTTTACGACTTTGCTTTCTGTTTCACTTCGCAATGTAGTCATTTTCTGATAGGCTGATTTGAATGTCCAGAAATGGAAGCCAATTTTCTTTCGGTTTCTTTCGGCTAAATTTAATACACTCTTTATCAAAGGTTCGGGAGATACCGTGGACTAAAACTTACCTGTTCGACTCATGCCATCCACTCCTCATAGCCCAGAAATTTATTTTAGATCTGTCTGGGAAGAATTTTCCCTACTCCAAAATGGCGGACGACCATTTCTTTTGTAAAGACTTGAGAATTAGCTATCCCAGGATACCAGAAATAATTCGTCGGATAAACATTCAATGACATTCTTATAGAAAACCAAATCCTTAAACACGTTCCAAAATTATACGTAGTTTGAAAACCATCGCACGATGGATACCAAGAAGCGATTCGAATGATTTAATATTGAGGACCTCACAATGTGTGGTGGTGGTTACTGAAAATAAATAGATGTAAACATATGCGAAAACGAGAACGAGAAGTGAAATGGCTGTTAATCTTTTCCAGTGACACTCCCACCTTTAAGAAAATGCTAATACTATACTAATCTCTTACAAAGGACACCTAACGCACAAGACCTCCAGTTTTCACTACCTATAAAAGCCCTTATCTAAGTTCATTTCACAAATTGTGGTTATTAGAACTGGATGACATGTCCACTTAAAAGGCATCGGCTTCTTCTGCAATTCGAATCAAATATACTTATTGGAAGTGACATGTCCAGAATACACGCAAGCAAACTCTTCACGCTATACATTACTCGATTTAGGTGTACATAGGTGTAAGCCACAAGACCAGAGTATTTTTTTTAGCGTTTGTTACACCTTTCCATTATGTAACAGCTGTCCTCCTAATTTCTTATAAATAATACACTCTCCAACGAATTACCGAGTTATGGTGGCTGGGAGGGGTTGCTGGGTGCCAGGTGAATCGACGCGCAAAAATGGTGTACGCTTGACTTCTCATAATTTCATTTATGGATTCACACCTCAGAAAAGGCTCCAAAATTCAATTCTCGTTGGTTGTTCGTCAGCGGTGCGAGAATCATGGTGCCTACAGCTTGCGTGCTTGTTTCTGAAATCATACAACATTTTTATATTAATATTTGCATAGATTTAAATATTATATGCTAAAACCACGGATCTCCCTCATATGAGGGATCTCGAGCTGGTTAGTCGCGAGGCTACGTGGCGCGTCCCCAGGTAGGTGGCGGATAAGAGGTTAATGGCGGACCAAAAGCGAACTTTGTTTTCCTGAGACGCACGTGGATCCAAGGGATGGACTCCCTGTTTCTGCTGCGCCGATTTGGCACATACTTTCTGTATTTGCTAGGCGTATTCATGCATGCGTGTGTGGGTGCGTTCTCGCTTTATGCGGATTGTATTCTACGAGTCAATTCGGCCAAAAGCCTGCAATCAAGTAACAAGGAAGTATATGGGAGGCGGTTAGGAGTCGCCTCCAACAAATAAGCTCCATGTCCACTCTAGGAGAGCCTGGCAAGCTACCCGTGAGTATAACCAGCCCCCCGTTCAGAGTCCAGCAAGCAATACGTGGGTATCAAATATGCTAAATACAATAAGAAAAAAAACGGGCCTCATTCCCCCGACCCCGAAAGAGCCTCCAATTTCGCAGCGTTAGAAAGGAGGACTACGGATAGGCTGCTAAAACCTCAGGACCAATGGAAGCTGGCAGGATAACGAAAAATCATGGTGGAGATCTGTAAGTACAATGCACGTACACTTACATCCGAGTCCTGTACATAAGATTTGCTTATGCAAGCAAGAATGATAAGGTACGACGTCATCGCCTGGCCGAGATAAGACGACGTCACCCATTCAAGGCTGTCAATAACACTGGAGAAGAACTGTTCCTCGAAACAAGCGGTAGTAAAAAAGAAGGGGGTGTCGGCGTTCTCGTCAACACGACTTTGTCCATGAACATCGATTGATGCGAACCACTGACAACACCAAATGCGCTTTTACGATCAAAAGATGAGGATCAATACCGGCTTTGACAATCTTCGCCGTTTACGCGCCAACATCAAATTATGACGAAGAAGAACCAGAAGCGTTCTACATGGACTTGGAGAAGTTCCACAGAGAAGACTATACGTTCTTCAAGGTCATCACTGGAGATTTTAATGCCAAGATTGGACCAAGATGAACGTCTGAGAAACGTCACATTGGGACCCACGGATTAGAATTGAACGAACGGAGTGAGCAGCTCTCTGAGTTTATCAGCGCGACCAAAACCATCCGTGGTTGCTCGCAATTCCAGAAGCCCCACAATCAACGCTGGACGTGGGAGTCTTCTAATGGAGAGCACCATAATAAAATAGACCACATAATAATGTTTGGAATGTTTAGAATGTTTTTCCCAACCGATGTCGCTGTTGTCCCAAAATTTTACACGGGATCAGACATCCTACTCTTTCGTGCAAGATTCTATTTCTCGCGGAAAAGAGAAAAAGCCGCTAAATTCAAAAACCGAAGTCTGAGAACCACCACAAACTGGGTCCTATTCAACTCATTTGTCGGCTGTTGGGAAGATGCCGTTGTCGATAATATGGACGAGGAATACAATTGGCATATTCGACATCCTCGCGTTAGCGCAATGAATGCTGATAGTTCGAAAGTCACCTAGAGACCTCTGTCTCCAGAAACACTGGAGCTGATAGGGCATCGTGGAATCGCACGAGCTGTAGGCAACCGGGAACTTACGTCCGAACTTTCGAAACAATGCAGACAGGCGATAAAAGAAGATCTTAGAGATAGAGCAGCAGTAATGGTCAAAGCTGCAGAGGCTGGGAAGAGCATTCGCAGTGCCAGCCGAAGCTTCGCGAATTACAGGACCAATATGATTGCAATACGTCGCCCAGTGGGAACAGTAACAGCGTCCAGAAAGGCAATGAAAAAAATCACTCACGAATACTATTCAGATCACTTCGATAGCCATGTCAACCTCCTATCATATAAAATAAAAGAGGACGGGTATGTTGTACCATATGGTCAAAGCTGCAGAGGCTGGGAAGAGCATTCGCAGTGCCAGCCGAAGCTTCGCGAATTACAGGACCAATATGATTGCAATACGTCGCCCAGTGGGAACAGTAACAGCGTCCAGAAAGGCAATGAAAAAAATCACTCACGAATACTATTCAGATCACTTCGATAGCCATGTCAACCTCCTATCATATAAAATAAAAGAGGATGGGTATGTTGTACCATCGGTTCTCCCTTCCGAAATCCGACATGCCATTTCGCCGGTGAAAAATCGAACAGCACTACATCCGGAGAGGATAAGATCAGAACATCTGATGAACCTTCTGCCAGTCCTCGTAAACACACTGGCTCGGCTCTTCACACGTTACCTCTCTGAATGCAAGGTCCTTACTCAGTGGAAGACCAGCAAGACCTTGTTGTTGTTCAAGAAGGGCGACCTACACGATATAGTCAGGTATCGCCCAATCTGCTTGCTGTCCGTCGTCTACAAACTTTTCACTCGCGTCCTCTTAAGCAGCATAGTAAACACACTGGCTCGGCTCTTCACACGTTACCTCTCTGAATGCAAGGTCCTTACTCAGTGGAAGACCAGCAAGACCTTGTTGTTGTTCAAGAAGGGCGACCTACACGATATAGTCAGGTATCGCCCAATCTGCTTGCTGTCCGTCGTCTACAAACTTTTCACTCGAGTCCTCTTAAGCAGCATAGACAGAACACTGAGCGAAGGACAGCCATGTGAGCAAGCAAGATTTCGAAAAGGGTTTACTACAATGAACCACATTCACACGATAACAGATCTCATTGAAGTGTCGCGAAAGTACAAAAGACCGCTCTGTCTCACTTTCATCGATTTAGAAAAGGCTTTTAATTCAATTGAGATAGAAGCAGTCATGGAAGCTTTCGGTAGTCAAGGAGTCCTTACTCAGTATATAAAGATTCTTCGCGAGCTGTATAAATATTTCACAACCGAAATTTCACCCTTCTACAACGATGTTTACGTTGACGTCAAAAAAGGAGTTAGGCAAGGCGATACAATGTCGCCAAAATTATTTACATCCACCCTCCAGAATATCACGCGAACATTGGAATGGGATAATATGGGAGTGAAAATCGATGGTCGGCAGTTACATCACCTTCGCTTTGCTGACGACATCGTCCTTGTAACACCAGACATTAGCCAAGCGGAACGTATGCTTGCTGACTTTGATAAAGCGTGTGGAAAGATTGGTCTTCGACTAAATCTGTAGAAAACGATGTTCATGAAGAAGGATTGGTTTCGTTTGCCCCATTCACGCTCAACAGAATGAATATCTCCGAATGCTCCAGTTATGTCTATCTAGGTCGGAAAATCAATATAATGAATGACTTAGCTCCAGTGCTGAGCAGAAGGAAACGAGCGGCTTGGAGAGCTTTCAAGAGCATCGAGGATAAAGTGAAGAGAACGAAGAACACCCTACTCCGCGCCAGTCTTTTCGACTCAGCAGTACTTTCTGCCTTAATGTATGCGTCAGAAACTTGGTTGCTGCGTATGCAGGATGAAAGATCACTCAGCGTTATCAAACGCGCAGTCGAAAGGACAATGCTAGGAGTATCCCGTTTCCCACAAATAAGGGATTGGTTCCGAAGCTCCGACCTGCGTCAACGATAAAAATTAGAGATGCTGTTTTATACGGCAAACAGTCGAAGATATGGTGGGCCGGACACGTAATGCGTATGAATGATAACCGATGGACAAGAGCTGTTAGTGACTGGATTCCTCGGGATGTCAAACGTACTGCAAGAAGACCACTGACTCGATGGTCAAAGTTCTTCACGAAGAGCCTAGAAGAAAGATATGATGTTCGACGACTCCGTAGACCGAGGAGAACCCACTGGGCTACTCTTGCATGCGACAGCGAAAAATGGAGGATTTACTGGCGCCCTCTCGCGTCACTCGACGATTAACGGGACTACATTTGATGCAAGTGACAGGTGATGCTGAGGAAGTGATTTGCATTACTACTTACCTGCTGCGACTTTTGCCAGGTTTCTAGCAAAGATTAAGTGATAGATTTCATGGTCTGATACGCCTGATTCAAGAAACTGGGTTTCTATTTCTCCTAAAAATTAAAATGAACTACCGCATTTCCATTTACCTGCACATTAGAATGACTCATTTTCGCCAGAAATCCTGATCAATACTAGCAGCAACCTTTTATCTAGTAACTGTTTTTTTTCTTAACCATCTTTAGGGCGCTTCTAGTCATCCCAAATCAAATTTCAGCCTTTGTCGACTCGAAAATTTGTTTCATTGGCGGTGTTTCTTCGGAACCGTGGCGGTTTACGACACTAATTATGGGAAACACCCTTTGAATCGCTGGAGATCCCGTAACTGATAATGCACAATTCCTAGAAGAACGTTTCAATTTTATAAGGTTAATTAGATATACTTCTGCTAAAAACTGTCCAAAAGCCTACTACAACGCGTTGTCAAGTCGCCGCCCAAAAGTCTTTTTGGTGTAGTGGTCCAGTTCTTAAGAAGATTTGCTCACATTAGTTTAAGGCTTTTCGATATGTGAGCGTTCCTCTTATAGATCATTGCTGTTCAACAAGGGTATCACTCGGTCACGGTTAGGCGAAAAGTCATGCAGATTACGTGAATAGTGGAAAATAATTTTTTGAAGTCGTTGAAGACCTATCTAAATACGATTCATGATATAAACACAAATGAACCCCATTGCAAATGGGTCGATAGAAAGTATCAGGCTTGCCAACTCGATTTCCACGAAGATATCGGTTCCCAGGAAGCTTACCAAAGGTTTTGTTTACTTCGTGACAGGCAGTGGTCGATGAATCGGCATAAAAATGCGAATTTCCACAAGCCGTCTCCAAATCTCTCGCGCACGTACTAAGTAAACCAAAACAGAATAAAGTACGGATGCCAGGTTCGACTTTCTATTAACCTCGGCACTGAAATATGAATGCGTAGTTTTCTTGCTCAGCAATCGCGGGGTTGTTAACAGAATACGTTTACATCCTTGCAATAACACACATACAACACAATCGTAGCTGACGTTTCGTTAGAATCGCCTTCTTCAGAGCCTGGAAGGGTATACTGATATACAATTTACTAGGTCACACACTCCAATAACACGTACAGAAAGATAAGAATCTAAATGGTAGTCACACGGTCGACAGCTTCTCGAAAAAACCCACCGTTTTTTCTACGTGCCTTCCACTGAGGAAGAGCTGCTGATCAGCGTCGCATATGGTTGACGACTGCACCTCCCCGCATCAACGATCGAGGCGAAGGTACGGGGCGAGATCACGTGTGATCTCGGGGCATTCCTCTCTGCTGTTCATGTTAGGGTTTTTGGCACCTATTCAAAAAGCCTCAAGAAGCTTGTGCGATGGTGTTTTAGCATACTGTGCGAGGATAGTGACTTTTATGTCAAAATCGTCTCCGCTATGGTTTTGTATCCTATGCGTGCCAAGTGGAGTGCCTTGTCTTGCTTTTCGTTTGCCATCTAGGTGTTCTTTTATGTGGGTACATAAAGATCTGCCAGTTTCGCCAATATATTCGTCTCCGCAATCATTACAAGAGATCAAGTATATCGTACCTGAACTCATGCAATCACCGTCCTTACCAAAAAAGCAAATTACGCAATTTTTCTTATTTTTCACATAGACGGTCATACAGGCGGTTGCGAACTATTTGACGACGGAGAGTATCGGATAGTATTTCTACTATCGCAACCGATTCTTCTAAACCTGCCCTTCTTAAGCACCGTTTTATAGCTATACTTACCTCATCGCTAATAAAGGGCACTATAAACCGATTTTTCTTTTGGCCAAGTGTTTCGCTTGAGCGCATCGCGAAATTGTATTGTGTTTTTCTATAGAAGTAAACTCCGACCGCTACTTTACTGCAGATACATAGATAATTGTTTTTTCATTTGCTCTACTCAAGAGGAGATGGACAAATGCTTTGAGTTATTGTATGGGGAGTCTAAGTACATCAAGTTTACTCGGGAGAAACCGAACTTATCAAATAAACGGGTTACGTGACAAAGTGGTACCAAAAACGAAGTAACAAAAATATCCTCGTTAATTTCCTTCCTTTCTTTCAATGAGCCTTGTTAGCGTGTGAATGTCTCTGTGAAACAGAAAATTGCGCAATTTGCCCTTTTGGCAAAGTCGGCGATTGCATGAGTTCAGGTACGATATACTTGATCTCTTGTAATGATTGCGGAGGCGAATATATTGGCGAAAGTGGCAGATCTTTATGTACCCACATAAAAGAACACCTGGATGGCAAACGAAAACTAAGACAAAGTACCCCACTAGGCACGCATAGGATAGAAAAGTATAGCGGAGACGATTTTGGCATAAAAGTCACTATCCTCGCACAGGATGCCAAAACACCATCGCGCAAGCTTCTTGTGACTTCTCTTTGCTTCTCCCTCAATTGAATCAAAAGCCTTCTCTAAGTCGATGAAAGTGAGACAGAGCGGTCTTTTGTACTCTCGCGATACCTCAATAAGCCTTGTAACGTGTGATTGTGGGCCATCGTACTAAATCCTTTTCGAAACCCTGCTTGCTCCCACGGCTGTGCTTCGTCCAGTGTTCTGTCTATCCTGTTTAGGATAACACACGCATAGGATAGAAAAGTATAGCGGAGACGATTTTGGCATAAAAGTCACTATCCTCGCACAGGATGCCAAAACACCATCGCGCAAGCTTCTTGTGACTTCTCTTTGCTTCTACCTCAATTGAATCAAAGGCCTTCTGCACGTCGATGAAAGTGAGACAGAGCAGTCTTTTGTACTCTCGCGATACCTCAATAAGCCTTGTAACGTGTGATTGTGGTCCATCGTACTAAATCCTTTTCGAAACCCTGCTTGCTCCCACGGCTGTGCTTCGTCCAGTGTTCTGTCTATCCTGTTTAGGATAACACGAGTGAAAAGTTTGTAGACGACGGACAGCAAGCAGATTGGGCGATATCTGCCTATATCGTGTAGGTCGCCCTTCTTGAACAACAACACGGCCTTGCTGGTCTTTCACTAAGTAGGGACCTTGCATTCAGACAGGTAACGTGTGAAGAGCCGAGCCAGTGTGCTTACAAAGACTGGCAGAAGGTTCTTCAGATGTTCTGATCTTATCTTGTTCGGACCTGGTGCTGTTCGATTTGTCACCGACGAAATGGCATGTCGGATTTCGGAAGGGAGAACCGGTCTTACAACATGTCTATCCTCTTATATTTCATAAGACGGGAGATGGACGTGGCTATCGAGGAGATCTGAGCAGTATTCGTGAATGATTTTCTTAATTGCCTTTCAGGACGCTGTTATTGTTCCGTCTGTGCGTCGGACTGCAATCATCTTGGTCTTGTAATTGGCGAAGCTCCGGCGGGCTTTGCGAATGCTTTTCTCAGCCTCTGCAGCTTCGACCATTACTGCTGCTCTTCTCTCTTTAAGACCTTCTTTTACCTCCTGTCTGCATGGTTTTTTTTGCAAGCGCAGACGTTAGTTCGCGGTTGCCTGCAGCTCGTGCGATTCCACGCTGGCGTATTAGCTCGAGAGTTTCTGGACACAGACGTCTCTTGGTGACCTTCGAACTCTCAGCTTGCATGGCGCTAACGTGAAGATGTTCAGTGAGCCGATCGTATTCCTCGTCGATATTGTCGACAACGGCGTCTTCCCAACGGCCGACTAATGAGTTGAATAAGCCCCAGTTTTTGATGGTTCTGGGACATCAGTTTTTGAATTTAGCTGCTTTTTCTCCTTTTCGCAAAAAATAGAATCTTGCACTAAGAAGTCGGTTGTCTAATCCCGTGTAGAATTTTTGGACAACAGCGACATCGGTTAGGCAAAACATCCTATTTACAATGATGTGGTCCATTTTGTTATGGTACTCTCCATTGAGAGATTCCTACGTCCAGCGTTGAGGGTGGGGCTTCTGAAGCTGCTAGTTGCCATGGATTGTCTTGGTCGCCATAATAAACTCCGGGAGCCGCTCACCCTGTTCGCTCCATTCTAATCCGTGGGTTCCAATGTGACGTTCCTCATAGCCTCGCGACTAACCAGCTCGAGATCCCTCATATGAGGGAGATCTGTGGCTACAGTACCTATGTACAATACTAAAATGCTCACGAGTAGGTGAAAGTAGTTCTTCTATAGCTGGGATGACTTCTTCCAAATGTGATGATCAGGCTACTCTTGTCGTCGCAATCCGTCCCTATGGTCAGAGGATCCTTCATCGTTTCATTTACACCATTACTTTGCTCCTCAAAAATTTATTATTTAAATTTGTTGGCAAGAACTTTACGACGGAGTAAGCTTGGCATACAACGTTAGATGCTGTTTAAATTTTTAACGCTCTCACAATGATTTTTGTTGCTTCGCTTCGTATAAATGAAGCTGCTGAAAATATGCAATGAAGAAAGCGATGCTGCGAAACGTCAGCTACTGTTGTATTGCACTGTGTGTTTTTCTATGGAAGTAAATGTGAACTGTATAACAACCTCGCGACTGCTGAGCAAGAAAGCTATGCAATTTTCTTGATACTTCTGGCAGTGAATGAACGGAGAGAATTATCGTTGATGGGCCTCACGAGGTGAACAATTCATTTGCTTGAAATTGTCTGTTGAAATCACAATCTTAACCGTTTTATTTACTGCCTACCATTATTAATGGCAGGTTATATATTACGAAACATAACTTTAATGTTGCTGAGATATTTCTAAAACTCCGGACCGCAAGTGTCTGCGGTGGGAAGCGAACGCGCTATTGTCCTTTCCAGGGATTAACGCGTTCACCACCACACCATGCGGCTATTTAATTTCGCCTGTATCTCAGTTAGTTCTATCGAGCTTCTGCCACCAGCATCGTTGCCGATTTGAGCCTGACGGGTGATTGCTGATGGCAAAAGATTGGTAGAACTAGCTGAGAGACTAGTAATGAGCATTGCAGAATGTTAACCACCTGTTCGTTTATTTAATTTTATCTCAGTAGGTGTTTATTCGGCTGTTTCGACGCCTTCGTCTTCGTCGTCTTCATCTTCATCGTCTTCTTCATGAATCTTCATAGTTTCGTCTGTTTTTATTCATTCTATCTTTCTCGAGGAAAAATCGATTTGATCAGCATTCACGAAATTCGTCACGAAAGGGAAATCCTCAAGGAGCAGTCGAACCCGCACGGAAATCCGAAGACCTTGGAGTATAGTGGAAGCGGAAAAACATATCTATTGGAATGCTGGTGTCAACACAGTAGATGTTAAGGATTGTTCGTATAAAGTGAAATAAAAGAAAAGATGTTCATTTCTAGGCATATACTATAATTGCAACAATACAGAGAAGATTAGCATGGCCCTTGAGCAATGAAGACACGTAAAGTCGTGGTGAGCCCCCATTCTTTTTCATTCTTGAAAATTAAGTAGGCAGTAGGTGAAAGTTAAAACAAAGCAAGGCATTATTTCTTAGTGTATTTTTTGCGTCCTACAATAAGGTGGAAGATAGACGGTTTTTTCGCCGTTTCCTAGGATTTTCTCGTACATCAATTAACAACACTGTACTTCGAAGAACCGTGAAACTCAGCTGTTCTTAAAGTAGATACTAGGCTTTTAAAGACATAGAAGACACAAAAATAATCGATAAATCTGCACATATGCTTTAACGAACTGCCTTTTTCAGCCGACGAGAGATTAGCATAGATGTTCTTTGTTGTTGTCGTTGTTCAATGGATGACGTTTCGGCGACTTTGTCCTCCTCAGAGCCTTGCCGTTAGACCGCTCTCATCATTCCTCGTAAACAACACACGATCGAACTTAACGTCGGCTGAAAGGTGCACTTCGTAAGAAAATACACACAGAAATACATTTTTCACAAGCACCTTTAGATTCGATTAGAAGGAACGAATATTCCCACAACCGACTTTCTACTAACCTGTGCATTGATCAAATGTCAATGACCGTCTATGCGAAATACGTAGTTGCGTAATTTGCCCTTACGGCACGGACGATGACTGCATGAGTTCAGGTAGGACATACCTTATCTATTTTAGTAGTTGAGGAAATGAATATATTGGCGAAACGGGCAGACCTTTATTTACCTGCATAAAAAAACACCTAGATGGCAAACGAAAAGTAAGACAAAGTACCCCACTTGGCACGCATAGGATACAAAAGCATAGCGGAGGCGATTTTGATATAAAAGCAGCTGTCCTCGCACAGGATAACAAAACACCAACACGCAAACTTCTAGAAGCTTTTTGGATTAATACCAGGAACCCTAGAATGATTAGCAGGGAGGAATGCCAGAAGAACACACATGATCTTGCCTCGTACCTTCCCATCTACTTTTGATGTGGGGTTGTGCATTCGTCGACCACATGCGATTCTGACCAGTTGTTTTTCTTTAGTGGAAATCAAGTAATAAATTATGAATTTTTCGAGAAGCTCTTGATCATGTGGTTGTGAGTTCGATTTTCTTCTTTCTCCATGTGTTATTAGAGCGTTTTGCATAGTAAATTGCCTATCAATATACCTTTCCAGGCTCTGAAGAAGGCAAAATCCACCGAAACGTTAGCTTCAACAGAGCGAAGAATAAAGTAACACCTCGTGCTTGCTCAGCAAGAATATCGAGAAGCAAATATTGATACTCTTTCGTCTATTATATCTTTCTTCTGATTCATAATCCTCTACAGCGTGCTTGTAGCGCATTGATTTAAGGTTGCCGTTCAATACACACGTTTATTCAATCTTACATCATCTAATTCCTTATTCGTGTGCTGATTTAAGGACGATAACATCGTCTTAAATGATTTCTAGTTGATTCTTGCAAGCTCAACGCGAATGGTTGCTCCGAATAAAGTTGTGAATTCGGTGCATTGCGACACGCGTTTTCTCGTAAATGTCAGTAAGGTATTTCCAGTAAATTTATTTGAAAGGTCGCTTAAAACGTTATTTGAGTGGAGTCCGACTGGGGCAATGGTGCATATATACGGAAGTCCATGCCGAAACCACACCGATTACACTACATATTCACCTTGTGATTATCGGCTTTGCGTGGCTACTACCAGACCATCTTCAAAAGAGTCACTACAGCAACGGAACGTTATTTTGCGTTAGTGTAGACATAAAGTGCTGAGTAATACTGTAGCAGTAATAGCCTCTCGAAAGCCATAATTATTCACGGCTGCTCAATGAGCCCTGATTAACTGACACGAAGAACATGACACTTTTCGCATGAGTTCACTGTTATAAGACTTTATACGAAACAGTGTCCTTGGATGTGCCACCGAGCCCTGTCGTGGAAAGGCTTTGCAGAAAATATCTCGAAGGAGGTGAAGCAGAGAACAACCAGCTGATTCTCGATGAGCCTAAGGAGTTGTATAGTCTTTGCACTACAAATCAGTTTCCAGTCAAGGTTATTTATGTTGTTTGATAACAAGAGGTCCCAGGAAGCAAAACCTGTTTCGTTTTGGCGTACTTCTTCCTTAATGGTTATAAAACTTCTTCTTTATGTGCTCTTGAACGCACCCTCATAACTCAGAGCACTGCTTTCTATCATAAAGATGTTTAACATGTTAAGATGGTCCAGTTTGTCAGTATGGTTCGCATCATTTCTGTACTACCTTGGGTAATTTGGGGCGAGCTATGCACTTCAACTCAGTTCCTTTACGATATTCGACTCTAATTTGCTGTAGATATCGTAGCACGCAATCTGAACTAGTAAGACAAAATTCGTCGAAAATTTCCAACATCCATGGTTTCTAATAGGAACGTAATAAAAAGCAGAACAAAAAGAAAACTCCGTGGAGTTAAGCAATTCTGTGTAAAAGTGAAATAGACGGCTATACAACTTAGTACGACATTTACCAGATTCTGGAAAGCACCAAATAAACAAATAAAAACAGTGGTTTCATTTTTCGAAGCAATAATATTTTTCAAATATTTTCACCCATTTTCCCAGATGTTTTTTATTTCATTCGAAGCATCAGATTAGATGGCCATCATATCGCTTCAATGTTCGCACCCTTAAGTCACACTTGGCGAATTTAGACTATGAAAAAATCAGGTATGTTTATTAAACAACCCAAAACAACAAGTTTTCTAGTAAGGTATGTGTTCCAAATTTCTTCGGAAATAACCGCCATGATGCTCTTTGTTCAACTTAGCGAATGAGACCACTAGCGCTTCCACAGATTCGTCGATCTAAAATGATATAATGAACTGCAAATCTTCATGAAAACATCAGTTATAATAAATGTAATAGGTTGCTTTGTAGTTAATTCGCTATTCCCAACTCTATTCTTCTTGCAAACATTTTACCAAGGATATTCCTTTCAGCGTTGTACTACATCACTACAAACCTTATTTTGCGCAGTTTCACATATTTAAAATGTTTTTGATAAATTTTGAAGGTTATAAATTCAAATGTCAAAGAAGAAATTTAAGTAAGTCTACTTCTAGGCATTCAAACTCGAACCTACGCAGCTCAAGCGACCCGTGAAATAGAGTGTATGGGGTGACGGAACTGTTCACCAACGCTCGGAGCCAAATTGGTTTGAAAAACTTCGATCTTGAAAGTCGAGAGTCGAAGTCAGAGAGTTAGAGAAGTCGCGGATGCACTTCTGCTGTTGATGAAGATAATTTGAGAGTCTTGATGGAAGGAAATACACATACAGCCAATAAGCATTTCAACTGTTTCGTAAATTCTACAGATAATTGGAGAGTCGAGAAAGCTTGTTCAAATGTGCCCTTCTTCTGAGCAACCAGAACGATTTGTTTTCCGATCGCATTATGATGTACGACGAAAAATGGAATTTTTTCTGGCAAGTGGAGACGACTTGCTAAGTAATTGGAAAGTGAAGAAGCTCAACAGCGCTTCCCAAAGGCGAAACTGTAGTAAGGGAAAGTCAAGCAGACCGTTATGTGGTCTACATGCGGTTTAGTATAAGGCACCTTCTTAACATCTAGTGAAACAACTACTGCAAAGAATTACGTCCATCAAATCGACGAAAGGTAATGGAAACTACAGCGGCTGCACCTCAAATTGGCCAACAAAAAGCCATCAAAGTCCTTTGTACGATAATGCACGACCCAGACCTTTCGCCTACCAATTATAACACTTCTTCAGGTATATGGACAGCTTTCTTTTCAAGCAATGCTCCAGAAACCAAACAAAGCTGAAAGTGCCTTGAACGGTCTTATCATCTTCATGAGCCAAAAATTTCAAGCAACCGTAATTTAAGAGAAAACTTGTCTTCCTTAACAAAGACGTGTAGATTCCATTCAATTCCGACTAACAATTTTTCTGAATTGAGGTGTTCCATTTTAAAAATGCAGGTTGAAACCCGGCCTTATTTTCTAAAAGGTCTAATGGAAATGTCTGCTAACCGTTACTTGCGCATTCGAGCCACCCATGTCTGTTTGCACCCATCCTGGGCAAAAAGAGGAGATTAGGATGCCCTCCGGTTCCAGATCGATTGCCATTGTTTTCATCAGCGAGTTCAATGCTGCCTAAAAATACCTTAATAAAAATTTCAACTGAATACTTTCAATACAATAAATCTAAACATTGCGAGGAGCGATTGGTTTACCTTGCTCGTTCTGTACGCTAACATCCCAGAAGAGCTCGAACCAGTAGTATTGGTGCTGATTGAGCCGGCACCAGAGGAAATGTTAATAATGGCCGCTCGATCTATGGAAAACTCGTCCGTAGCCATATAGGAGGCTGATTTTCGCAAAAGCGGTAGAAACATCTGCAAACTGTTCTGAACTGTTGAAGCAGTTCTAAGTGCAGTACGTTCAAATTCCCGCACCTGAGTGAGCACAGCAACACCTCCGGCGTTCGTATCAAAATTTTTAATGATGTCAGCACGATTTGGCTCCTGATTCGTGAAATACTTCACAAATATGCCAGCATTATTCACTAAGACTGTAAGACCACGGTCATCAACAAGATTTTTGACCTAAACTCTTCGTAGAAACTATGACACGCATTTTTAAGCAAAAAATGAACTTCAGGCATAAACACGGTAGAAGAAGGAAAAAATTTAAAACAACTGTCCACTTTTATGACAGAATGGTAATGCATCCATATGTTTTTACCGCAATATAAGCGCCCTTGATAGATTCGTCACTTGTCACATCCAGTTTTATAACACTGAGCCGCTTGTCACCGATTCTCTTCAACTCCTGTAAGGGATTATTTATTCTTAGCTATACGAGCTGAAAAATGCTGTATTCAAAAAACCATCTATCTCGTTTTTTTTAAAAATCGGTGCCCATACTAGTATCCGTATTCTTCCACAATCAAATTGACGTTGCTCTCTAAATTACATCCATCTTTAACTATTCACCCATCGATTGCTCTTGGAGCATCAATACAACTTTGTATTGTATTGAGAATTACTAGACGCAAATACTCTGTTGTAAGATAAGCTCGACTTAGCAATTAGACGTTAAGCATTCTTTAAGGGAAAATTGGCAAACGTCATGCCCCAGCTTCTGCCCTACCAATTCAGAATTTAAATCTTTTTTAACGTTGCTAAGCATTTTTCTACATTTTAAACAGATTGCCGTTTAATATCTTCCACTATGCGGAGCCTCGAAAAGGAGTGCATTTTCATTAGAGATGGCCGAACTCATTCCTGCATGGTAATCGAAAAACTGGTGAATACCTAAATAAATAGCTAAATAATTATGTCGATAAACTGCCTTTGCACTATCGGGTTCGCGTGCGGTGGCGATGACGTGTTGAATTTCTTCGTTCTTGAGGAATTCTTTCACAAGTCCGAGGCCAATGCCACGATTTGCTCCGGTCACCAACACAGAATACGGGGCCATCGGAAATCGATATCTGTTGGTATACGATAGAGTAACACACTTGGAGTGGTCGATTGCATTTCAGGTAGGCAATCGATTACTCAGATAACCATATTACATTGGTACATTGCAAACCCGTTCGTTCTAAGCACAGAAACTAACCGAACGCGACGGAAAATGACAACTATGGGTGTACTTATTTAAAGAGCGTAGCCTATTTAAATAGCTTCTTTATTTTACATAGTAACTAATTCAAATATCAGTGGGAATAGCTTGAGTAAAAAGTATTTCTTCTCAGAATGGTTTCCTAGAAACGAGAAGCCATGAAAAAAGACTTTAAACTGAGATGTGCTCTTTCAGTTGCGAAGTATCTCCGGATCAGCAATCCTAAGAAAATGAGCGATCATTATAAATCTATAAGCAACACATAAAGAGAAATGACTAATTACAGACAGCCTGGGTGAGCATGGTTGAAAAAAGGAAAAGTGCAAGAAAGAAAAGAGAAGAAACGGTGATCAAGAAGTATATGCAGAAGAAAAAGAGTAAGTAGTCTGCACCATTTATTGCCAAAGCCAAAAGTCGAATGCTATAAGGGGTGGATACTAGGAAGATGCTAACAGTCGCACGTACAGAGAAGGACCACAAGGAATGCAAGGTTACTTACCGAACGAAAAGTAGACCACTCGACAACTTCAAAGAGTGACCTTCTGCTAAGCTAAGGTTTGCACAAGAAGCTCTTGTGTTCTCGATAAACAGAAGTCAGTAGTGGCAAGTCATGATACTCAACCATGTACTCTCATGATCACTCGATATTTTATTTCAATAAGCATATACGAGTTGTTATAATAGAATTTATTGAGATACAATAGCTGACGTTTCGGCGGTTTTGCCTTCTTCAGAGCCTGGAAAGGTCAAATTGAGATGCGATCTACTCAGCCAAACACTTTCATAACCTTAGCAGATAAAACTTAACAAATAAATTTGTGTTCTCATAATGAACAGCTTCATTTAATCACCTAACGTTTATTTCTTGTAAAGTTAGTTGGTGGATAGCAGCCGCACATGGGCGAGGACAGTGCCTGTGTCAGGTCATTGGATTAGCCTGAGGTATGGCGCCAGGTCACGCGTGATGACAAGACACTCCTCCTTGCGGTTCATACTCTCATAATGCTTACGAAAACGACCTAAAACCAAAATTTCAATCGAATGACAAATGACTTCTTCAAAAGGCTCAATACTTTTCTTCTGTTTGCTTAACAGTTAGTAACGGAGACCAACTCCATACTGCTCACATGGCATGGGGGATATGTCTGCGTCAGTACACTATTACTATTTGAAACAATGTGCGAAAAAAAAACAGGAAACATAGCCTAGCCTTAAAAGGTAGAGAATGTTTTCTGCTAGCTAAAGAAATGTCTCAGTAGAAATCTTGATACTACGGTGGCAATTTGTCATCATAATTTTATCACGAAATGCAAATTATCAGTGGATTGTGAGAACTTTTCGTTCATATCGCTCACCTTTATCACTATTGGCCCATTTTTGCTGATATAAGCTCTACAGCATTCTTTGTTTGCTCAAGATCTCTCAACAATAATTCAAAGCTTTCTTTCTTTTCTGTCGCAGAGACCCTTAGTATACTGAGGTACTCAACTTCTTCTTTTTTCCTATGCTTTTAATTACTGAAGCGCTTGTCTAATTTCCTGAAACCACCTCCGTGGGATAAGTAATAAGCTGGGAATCGATAAGGCCAATGTATCAATAAGGTGTGCGCTTGTGAGGAATTAAAGAGTATTAGACTTCACGATACCTAAAAAGGAGTTTGGAAGTCGATCTTACGACAGCAGGCTTATGGAATCGCTGTGAACAAAAAATACCAACATATAGTTCATATATATTGTAGTGCAATTGCGAAATTCTAAGATACAAAGGAGGTGAACTAGTAATAAGAGAGCAACACTTGCGATAAAGTGAAGAGATTGTGTTGGTGGTCTTAGAACAGAACAAAGACTATAGCAAGTTTCGAGTAATCGGAGAGCTATGGGTGACGAATTAATTGAACGGTAGAGACCCTCTACATAGTAATAAATCCCACGATCGACATGCTATTAGCCTCGGTATTGATCAAGCAATTCTCCGTATTCTTGTTGAGCAAACGCGAGGAATTATTTTATTCTTTATTCACGAACAGGTTAACGTTTCGGCGGATTTCGCCTTCCTCAAAGTATGGGAAGGTCAAGTTGACAGCAATCTATTCGGCCAGACACCTCCATAAACAAGCAGAAAAAACACTAAACCGGGATTTCAAGCACATAGAACACAGCTTTGCGCACTGCCGTCTTCTATAAGGCTTCCACTGAATATGTCGCGTGGAGACCAACCGCACAGAATTCACATGGAAGTGTAATATGCCCTCCCATTAGAATAACAGGCATATATACTGCTCAATATCACTCGTGATAATGACGCATTCTTCCCAATGGTTCATTTTCGGATTTCTGGAATTAATCTAAAAGGCCTCGAGAGTGTTGCGCGCCTGTGTTCTCGATTCCTGTGCGAGGATCGTGACACGTACTTCAAAGTCCTCCCGTTATGTCTCTGGGTCTCATGCGTACCTAATGGTGTTTGGCTTACGTTTGCTGACTAGGTGTTCTTTTATGTGGACACAGAGTGGTTTGCCCATTTGCCGATGTATTCGTCTCCGAACGCTTCACAGGAGATCACATAAACTGTACTCGACGAACTCATGCAATCATCGTATCTACCATTAGGACAAATTATGCAATTTTTTCCTTGCACGTAGACAGTCATATAGGAGGTTAGCAACTAGCTGGCGTCTTAGATTACTCGGTGGAATTTCATTTATCATTACCGATTTTTCTAGACCGGCCCTTCTTAAACAAGAAGTTTTCGCCCTAGTGTTCTGGCATTCTGTGCGAGGATAGCAGCTTTTATTTCAAAATCGTTTCCGTTATGCTTTTGTGTTCTATGCATTCATGGTGGCGTGCCTTGTCTTGTTTTTCGCTGGCCATCTAGGTGTTCTTTTATGCGGATACATGAAGGTCTGCCCTCTTCGCCAATATATTCATCTTCGCAATTGTTACAAGAGATCAAGTGTAACACCCGAACTCATGCAATCACCATCATTGCCGAAAGGGCAAATTGCGCAATTTGTTGTTTCACATAGACGGTCATTAGAGCCGGCTACGAACTAATTGACGACGCAGAGTAGCCGGTGATGTTTGAACTATCGCTACCGATTCCTCTAGACCTGCCCTTCTGAAGCCTCGTTTAATAGCTACGCTTACTTCATCGCTATACAATGAACAGCAGGTATGAATGCCTACGGGTCATACGCGACCTGACCCGTATGTTTGCATGAATTTGTGGTGTGGGATGGTGCAACCATGCGCGAATATAATCCGCTGTTCTAGCCTTCCTCATTGAAAGTCGCGAAGAAAGCGATGTGTTTCAAGAAGCTGTTGATCATAAAATTGCCATGGAATTTTTCGTCTTTTTGTAAGTGTTATTGAAGTAATTCTCGAGACCGACTTTCTGTTAACCTCGGCATTGATTGATAATTCGATTTTCTATTTCAATAAGAAGACACGAGCTTGTTATTATAGAATTTATTAGGATACAATAGCTGACATTTCGGCGGTATCGTCTTCTTCAGAGCCTGGAAAGGTCGAACTGAAATATGATCTACTCAGCCAAACACTTTGATAACCCTGGCAGATAAAACTTGACAAATAAATTTGTATTAGCACAAGAAACAGCTTCATTCGAACACCTACCGCTTATGGGCGAGGACCGTGCCTGTGTACCCCTTATTTACATAGATTTTTTTTATCGGTAAGACTAAATTAAAACCAAACACTCCACTAGGGGCGCATAGGATACAAGAACATAACGGAGAAGACTTTGAAGTAGGAGTCACTATCCTCACGCACGAATCGAAAACATTAGCGCGTAAAACTCTTGAAGTGTTTTGGATCAATTCCAAAAATACAAAAATGAACCGCAAGCAGCAGTGTCTTGTCATCACGCGGGACCTGACACCATGCCTCAGGCTGATCCAATGACCTGACACAGGCACAGTCCTCGCCCATGTAGCTGCCCACTCTGTGCAGCTGCTATCCACGAACTAATTTAGATATTTACAAGAAATAAACGGTAGGTGTTTAAATGAAGCTGTTTATTACGCGAATACTAATTTATTTGTTAAGTTTTATCTGCTAAGGTTATGAAAGTGTTTGGTTGAGTAGATCGCATCTCAATTTGACCTCTCCAAGTTCTGAAGAAGGCGAAACCTTCCGAAACTTCAGCTACTGTTGTATTGTATTGTATTATATTGTATTTTTCTGTGGAAGTAAATATATGCGGCATAACAATCTGGTGATTACTGAAAAAGAAAACGAAGCATGGCGAAATGGTGTTGGCCGTCTTAGAACAAAACAAAGACTACAGCGAATTTCGAGCAGTCAGCGTTTTATGGGTGACGAATTAACTGAACCGTAGTGACACTCTACATGGTCGCAATTTCAACTTATTATTTGCTGCCTACTCTTTTTGACGGCGGGATATGTTGCGAAACATAACGTTAATAATGCTGAGATATTCACAAAACTCCGGACTACAGGTGTCTGCAGTGGGAAACGAACTTATTCACTTGAATACTTGGATGGTCTGTCTTCACGAGTTGTGCGGACCACAGCACATTTACCTTTCATTTCTGTCCCTCGCAATCGTCGTCCGTCCTGGTGGCTTTATTCGAGCACGGCATGGTGGCACGTTTCGCATTCCGGCTAGATATTGAGAGTGCCGGTTATGTTTTAGAACACATCACTCAAGTGCTCTATGAGTAGTGCGAAGCATTCTTGTCGTAATTTTAATTTATTATTTACCGCCTACTCTTTTTTAATGGTAGGGTATGTTGCGAAATATAACTTCAATGATGGTGAGATATTTGCAAAACTCCGGACCGCAGGTGTCTATGTTGGGAAACGAACGCGCTGTTATCCTTTCCGGGGAGTAACGCGCTCACCACCACACCATGCGGGTCCTTCGTTTCGCCTGTCTCTCAGCTAGTTCTATTGATCTTTTGCCATCAGCAGTTACCGTCAATGTAATTGATCTGGGGAGCCCAAATCGGAAAGGACAATGGCGCGTTCGCTCCCCACGGCAGACACCTGCTGTCCGGAGTTTTGCACATATCGCAGCGTCGTCTGTTGTATTTCACATGATACGCTGCCGTTAGAAATTATACTAGACAGTAAATAAAAAGGTTTAAATTATAACATTAATATGTATAATATGTATGTCATAGAATTTATAATATAAGTTGGGGATAATGCTGGAGGCTTTTATCCTTAGTTCCACATTTGTTGACTGTTTGCGGAACATCTGCATGGTTTCATGTTCTAGTACTGTTTCCAGCTATTTTTCTTTAATCAAAAGATTTCTAAATGAAAACAATACAAAGTGAATACTAAACTTTCACCGCAAGAATAGTTACTTTGAAGGACAGCACTCACTGGTATTGCTTTGTTTCTGACAAGTGCACTGAGAAGATTTCCCAATCATTCCATGGGAACGTGATTAATCAACACTCAATCAACTTAACTGAGCTCTAACATAAAAGAGGATGAAAAACGTCTTCGTGACCAATTTATACACCATTCTCATTTAGAATACCTTCTGAACAGTGCATGATGATGATGAATGATGCAGCTCTCGGCGTGACTCATTGCATGCATGACTCATCCCCGGGGGATATATCGATTTCGTAAGCATTATCTTCTTCTTGATAGTTTCAGTAGTTTGCTACCTAGCCATAGCAAGTGGGTGTTAATTACATCCAAGAGACTGGAGATGACAAATATGTCGGCATATCTATTCGTAAACGCACCTAATTGTAAACAACGCGACGTGGTTGAGAGAACCAACTGAAAACATTCAACTGATTCATAAAAGCCGACTGAATACTACAAATCTAATAATCGAAATAGGAATAAAATGATTTTTTAGACCGCAGCGGTTACAACATTAATGGAAAGGAACCGATATGGTTTTGCGTGAACTGGGACTTATTTAATTCATCAGTCGGCTGTTGGAAGGATGCCGCTGTCCATAAAATCGACAAGGAATACAAACGGCTCATTCAATATCTTCACGTTAGCGCTATGAAAGCTGAGAGTTCGAAAGTCACCAAGAGACATCTGTCTCCAGAAACTCTCGAGCTAATACGCCAACGTGGAATCGCACGAGCTGCAGGAAACCTCGAATTACCGTCCGAACTTGCAAAACAATGCAGACAGGTGATAAAAGAAGATCTTAAAAAGAAACAGCAGCAGTAGTGGTCGAGGTTGCAAAGGATAGAAAAGGCATCCTAGCCATAGCAAGTGGGTGTTAATTACATCCAAGAGACTGGAGATGACAAATATGTCGGCATATCTATTCGTAAACGCACCTAATTGTAAACAACGCGACGTGGTTGAGAGAACCAACTGAAAACATTCAACTGATTCATAAAAGCCGACTGAATACTACAAATCTAATAATCGAAATAGGAATAAAATGATTTTTTAGACCGCAGCGGTTACAACATTAATGGAAAGGAACCGATTGAATGAATACAAAAAAGATAAAGAGTACTTACTTACTTGGATACTTGGATGACCCGTTTTCAATGGTTGTAATGTTTTTTGGAAGTTTTGTTGGCTTAGTTATTGTGGTTCCCTAGACATCTGAGCTCAGCCTAGCCGAAATCTGCAGCAGGTCGTCACCGCCACAGGCAGGTGATGGCAATGTATGTATGGGCTATAAAATTACAGCCGACTAACGACGTATCACGTTAGTCTTCGTATTCTTGTTGAACAAACGTGATGTGTTATTTTATTCTTTATTCACGAACAAAATAACGTTTCGGCGGATTTCGCCTTTCTCAGAACCTGGAAAAGTCAAGTTAGCAGCAATCTATTCGGCGAAACACGTGAGCGGTGAGTGTGCAAAGAAGCTATTCTGTGTTCAATGTGATTGAAATCTTGGTTTATCGTTTGTTCTGTTTGATTATGGAGGTATGATGTGGATGGTCGTTGTCTCGACGTGGAATTGAATCCATTGGTGGGAGCACCGATCATATTGATTAACTTCAGCAGGCAGTGCCCTTCGATACAGGATGACTGTAGAGTGATTCCCGACTCCAGCGTAATCTACTTAAGGTGGCAATCCATCACGATAACGAGGCTCATTGAAGTATCGCGAGAGTACAAAAGACCGCTCTGCCCCACTTTAATCGATTTACAACAGGCCACTGATTCTATTGAGATAGAAGCAGTCATGGAAGCCCTTGTTATTCAAGGAGTCCCAACTCAGCATGTAAGGATTCTTCGTGAAGTTGTACAAAAAATTCACAACAAAACTTTTCCAGCGTAATCTACTTAAGGTGGCAATCCATCTTGCAGTATTCGGCATATTATTAGGTGGCACATAGAGAAAAAAAAGGTTTTTTTCTAGCCGACTCTCAGAAGACTCGGATAGAATGATCGATACTTCTTCGATTATTAAGAAAAGCAATTCGAGCGGTGCTCCCTACACTGGCTTCGGCTCGGGCGACAACGATAAGCTGCGACCACCGACTCGAATCAATCCTACCCTGAAGAAGACGAACACGTCGAGACATCACCCGAACAAATTTTTTTGTCAACCTCGTGCTTGCTTAATATTCGAATAAGGCGTTTAAAAATGTATGCTGTTTGCTTTCCGATCAATATACATGGCAGCATTTATACATTATTTAGCGACTTTCTCCCAAATTACTATTCGGAGCGGGGTATTCGCAATGTTCATAAGTGCTGTTCTAATGTTCGCCATATTCAGCATGCACATCCGTCTTCCTCCTTGATCTTTCTCTCTTCTATTTCATATTCTATCACCCCATCTTCGCTGATTTACCACAGCTCTTTGGTTCTTTTCCTTCTCGTCTCTTACTATGCTCGTGTTTTTCCCTTCCTCTATCCCTTTCATCTACTACTAGAAATTCTCTTTGAAGCTGCGGTGAGGTTGAGGTTCTCGGCTTAATGGTTTTGCGTGAACTGGGACTTATTTAATTCATCAGTCGGCTGTTGGAAGGATGCCGCTGTCCATAAAATCGACAAGGAATACAAACGGCTCATTCAATATCTTCACGTTAGCGCTATGAAAGCTGAGAGTTCGAAAGTCACCAAGAGACATCTGTCTCCAGAAACTCTCGAGCTAATACGCCAACGTGGAATCGCACGAGCTGCAGGAAACCTCGAATTACCGTCCGAACTTGCAAAACAATGCAGACAGGTGATAAAAGAAGATCTTAAAAAGAAACAGCAGCAGTAGTGGTCGAGGTTGCAAAGGATAGAAAAGGCATCCGCAAAGCCCACCGAAGCTTCGCCAATTACAAGACCAAAATGATTTCAATCCGTCGCCCAGAAGGAACAGTAACAGCGTCCAGAAAGGCAATGGAGAAAATCATTCACGAATACTACTCAGATCTCTTCGGTAGCCACGTCCACCTCCCGTTATATGAAGCAAAGGAGGATGGATATGTTGTACCACCTGTTGTCTCTTCCGAAATCCGACATGCCATTTCACCGGTGAAAAATCAAACAGCACCAGGTCTGGACAGGATAAGACCAAAACATTTGAAGAACCTTCCGCTAGTCCTCGTAAAACACACTGGCTTAGCTCTTCACACGTTACTTCTCTGAATGCAAGGTTCCTACTCAGTGGAAGACCAGTAAGACCGTGTTATTGTTCAAGAAGGGTCACCTACACGATATCGGCAACTATCGCCCAATCTGCTTGTTGTCCGTCGTCTACAAACTTTTCACTCGAGTCATCTTAAGCACGATTGACAAAACACTAGACGAAGGATAGCCATGTGAGCAAGCAGGGTTTCGAAATGGCTTTAGTACTATGGACCACATACACACGATAACAAGGCTCATTGAAGTATCGCGAGAGTACAAAAGACCGCTCTGCCCCACTTTAATCGATTTACAACAGGCCACTGATTCTATTGAGATAGAAGCAGTCATGGAAGCCCTTGTTATTCAAGGAGTCCCAACTCAGCATGTAAGGATTCTTCGTGAAGTTGTACAAAAAATTCACAACAAAACTTTACCATTCTAAAACGATATTAACGTTAACGTCAAAAGAGGAGTTAGGCAAGGCGATACAATCTCGCCAAAATTATTTACAGCCACCCTTTAGAACGCCATGCCAACATAGGAATGAGATAATATGGGAGTGAAAATCGATGGTCGGTAGTTACACACCGCCTTCGCTTTTCTGATGACATCGTCCGTATGACACCAGACATTAGCCTAACGGAACGTATGCTTGCTGACTTTGATAAAACCTATGGAATCTTTGGTTTTCAACTAAACCTCACGAAAGCGATTATCGTGAAGAATGGAATGGTTTCGTGAGCCCCGTTCACGGTTAACGGAACGAATATCTCCGAATGCTCCAGTTATGTCTGTCTAGGTTAGGTAATGAATGTGATGAGCGACTTAGCTCGAGAGCTGGGCGGAAAAAAACGAGAGGCCTGGGGAGCTTTCAAGAGCATTCGTGAAGTTGTACAAAAAATTCACAACAAAACTTTACCATTCTAAAACGATATTAACGTTAACGTCAAAAGAGGAGTTAGGCAAGGCGATACAATCTCGCCAAAATTATTTACAGCCACCCTTTAGAACGCCATGCCAACATAGGAATGAGATAATATGGGAGTGAAAATCGATGGTCGGTAGTTACACACCGCCTTCGCTTTTCTGATGACATCGTCCGTATGACACCAGACATTAGCCTAACGGAACGTATGCTTGCTGACTTTGATAAAACCTATGGAATCTTTGGTTTTCAACTAAACCTCACGAAAGCGATTATCGTGAAGAATGGAATGGTTTCGTGAGCCCCGTTCACGGTTAACGGAACGAATATCTCCGAATGCTCCAGTTATGTCTGTCTAGGTTAGGTAATGAATGTGATGAGCGACTTAGCTCGAGAGCTGGGCGGAAAAAAACGAGAGGCCTGGGGAGCTTTCAAGAGCATCGAGTATGTAGTGAAGAGAACTAAGAACACCCGACTCCGTGCCCACCTTTTCGACTCAACGGTTCTTCCTGCCCTAACGCGTGCGTCAGAAACCTGGTCGCTACGCAAGCAGAATGAAAGATCACTCAGCGTTATCGAACGCGCTGTTGAAAGGACGATGCTAGGAGTATCCCGTTTCACACAAGTAGGGGATGGGATCCGTAGCTCCAACCTGCGTCAACGATCAAAAATCAAAGATGCCGTTCTATACGCCAAACAGTCGAAGATATAGTGGGCCAGACTCGTAATGCGTATGGATGACTACCGATGAAAAAGAGCCATTAGTAGCTGGATTCCTCGCGATGTCAAACTTGCTGCAGGAAGACCACCGACTCGATGGTAAGAGTTCTTCACGAAGAGTCTAGAAGAAAGATATGATGCTCGACGAGTCCCTAAAGCGAGCAGAACCCACTGGGCTACTCTTGCCCGCGATAGGGAAAAATGGAGGATTTTCTGGCGCTCGCTCGAGTCACCCGACCATCAATGGGACTACAGGTGGTGCAAGTGACGTGACAAGAATACTCTTGGTGTAATTTGCATTTTTATGCCTATTCATCAACCATTGTCTAAGGCGAAGATAGTAAAACGCTTTGTGAATATCTTTGTGACCATTTCTACGTGGTTATCGACTTAGAAAACCTGATTTGTTTTTCAACATATATGTTTGGCCAGTTCTTCAACGTCATCAAAGAACTATTGTCAACTAAACCATGCGAGCGCCCCTAAAAAGTAATTTTCAGTAGAAACCACCCTACGCAACTTTAGAAGAGTTTTCTTAACTTTTGAACCGAAATTTGTATAACTCTCTCGAGAAGAATCAGACGTTGATGTGAGATTGTACTATCTCCGTTACTGGATCTCCAGCAGTGCAAACGATGCCTTGCAAAAGTGGTGTCGTAAATTGGCGTTGTTCTGAACAAGCAGCGCCAATGAGAAAAATTTTGGATCGAAGAAGTTGAAGCTTGCCTTGATGATGAAATAGAAAGGCGTTGAACGTGTTTAACAAAAACAAAAATCTGCTAAATAAAAGATGTACTAGTGTTTCTCACGATTTCCAGCAAGAGTCGTTCAAGTGTGCAGATTTATCCAACTGTGACAGTTGGTTTCATTTTACAGGTAGAAACAGAGGCCGAGTTCCTAGAAGACGTAGCAAACCTTGTAGCCTCTCATTTACATTGGAAGCCTACAAAGCTCGAAACAGGTGGACAATAATTCAAATTTGTTCCGCTAGTTTTAACCTATGAATCCATACAAATGCAGATATAAATATGTGTAACACATTCGGAAATTAACATGCAAACTGTCCATTCTCCGATTTTCGTACCGCCAGCAAACGAGAAACCAGCACTGTATTTTCAAGCCCTAGCTGAGGTTTGAATTCATTGATCAGTTTATAACAAATCCAGATTACATCACTTTTCTAAGCGTCGATCCTGCCGTCGCTTGACAATTTTCGCCTTCTTTACGACTGTCCGTGAAAGCTAGCCGAGTCAGCGTCTTACTGACTTCTTAGAATAGCTGTACTAAAGCATTGCCACGTGAATTTCAGAATGTGAACTGTTCCAAGACAAGTCTGGTACCCACTCCACATACAGGAAAGATAAGGGGCTCGTTGAGCCCTGGGAAAGGGTAGGATAAGGGGTTGAATCCATGCTGTTCTTAACATGAATGACAACACTGCCACCGCGCTGCCCGCACATATATGTACCAATCTAAGAGCGCTTTTTAACACACATGGTTTTGATTAAGTGCCACATTGTTGCTTTATTCGGGGAATTAGTAGTTTGAGTAGGTACATCTCAATTTAGCACACGGGAACACTCGTAGTAACGATGCGGAAGTAAAGCATTAGGAAAAACTTACCTATATTAAGCAAATATTGCATCGCATTTTTCTAAGTCGACACAATAGAATGCTAACTTGGCAGTGCTTTGCTAGAAAAAGAAGTAGGTATTATTTTTGATAGAATTTTAAGAAAGAAACGCATCTTTAGAGCCATTGAAATTTATTGTATCCATAACAAATTTCTCCAAGCGTTAGAGTGTGTCATCCGCATTCATTGCCAGGCACTGAAACCGAGATCGGTCGTTCATCACTTTCTCTCTTTCTCTCAGTGACCAGAACAGACCACCGAATTGTGTGGAAACTTACGGCACCTTTAGTCAGCGGCTGAGTGGTCTAGTGGTATGATTCTCGCTCAGGGTGCGACAGGTCCCGGGATCGATCCCGGGTCAGCCCGTGGTTTTGTGGAGCTGTACTTTTCTGAGCTTTCATTGCCACGCGTGTTATGAATTAAAATGACAACTGGTGCCAAGTAGAAGTATATGGCTAACAAGGCAAAAACTTATGTTATTGTGACTTACACCCATCGACATATAAGCCCACTAATGTGTAAACTGACGAGTTTGCTTTCATGTATTCTACAGTTTGCTCACGTCGAAGGGCTGTGGCCATGGCTAGGTGTCACTTGCACTACACAATATCACCGTAAATTCTAGAAGACGCCAGCGAGTCTTCAATAGACTTTTTAACAGACAAGCTTTGCGAACCTCCCTAATCTAAAGTCTCACCGCAGTAACGAAAATTGGAGGAGTTAAAGAGAGGGTACGAATTCATAGAGAAAACTGCGAAAGCAGAACTATTTGTTTACTTATTACGGCAGTGTTTTAGACATGTTGATGAGCCAAATTGTCATTTTACAACAGCGGACGAAGTGAAACGATTAGTTCTTCCTATTCTCGTTGAACAAACGCGGAGTGTTATTTTTATCCTTTATTCACGAATAAGCTGACGTTTCAGCGGACTTCGCCTTCCTCAGAGTCTGGAAAGGTCAAGTTGAAAGCAATCTATTCGGCCAAGCACCTCCGTAAACGAACAGAGAAAGCACTAAACCAGGATTTCAATCACATAGAACACAGTTTTGCACACGCACACTTTCTATGAGGGTTCCACTGAGTATGTCGCGTGGAGACCAACCGCACAGAATTCACATGGAAGTGTAATGTGCCTCTCCCATCAGAATAACAGGCATATATACTGCTCAGTATCACTCGTGATAATGACGCATTCTTCCCTATGGTTCATTTTCGGATTTCTGGAATTAATCCAGGGCTCGAGAGTGTTGCGCGCTTGCGTTCTCGATTTCTGTGCGAGGATCGTGACACGTACTTCAAAGTCCTCCCGTTATGTCTCTGGGTCCTATGCGTGCCTAGTGGTGAATTTGGTTTACGTCTGCCGACTAGGTGTTCTTTTATGTGAACACAGAGTGGTTTGCCCATTTCGTCAATGTATTCGTCTCCGCACGCCTTACAAGAAATCAAATAAACTGTACCCGAGCTTTGAAACGACTAAATTATATGAACTACTTACCGCTCTATAAAAGCATGCAAGACTTTCTGCTGAGGTGTGAACGTCGGAAAGGTGCGATGGTACACTTGCTGCTTCTTCTAGAATAGTGTGATCCCTCGTCTGCTGGTCATCGAAGAACAATCACGTGGTTGTTGACATTTCGTTTCCTTTTACGTTGAAATTTAGTCACTCGATTAGCACTTTCACACTGAAAGCACATCACTATGCTGTATACTTAATTATTACTGCGACCACCCACGTAACTTTATTTGATTACTTTATTTTCAATTATCCAGTATTTTAATTCACTTTGTGGTTGATTTTGTGAGTGATTTATGTTAGACGGAAAAGAGGAGTGCAGAACGTGCAAATCTGCATCTGAGAAGTTCACTTCGATTTCACTCTAGCTCTCCAGATGAGAATTGGATAAAAACTTTGAGAACCTCTTGAGTAGAAAAGCGAGATGTGTATAGCACTCACGTCACTTTCCAACTGCTCTTTCCTGGGTTTCAGGAAAAAATGACAGTGAGCGCCTCCTAATGGACTGAAATCGAAAATCCGGAGACGTGAGAAGGTCAGGTTGGAAAAGCAAAACGTTAAGGGTCCAACTTCAACGAATGTCGAATTGTCTGTGGGCTCGGATACTTCAGCAGCACAGCTTCAAATTTTCGGTTAGTGACATTCCGGACAATAGGAGCGGAACTATTTTTAAAGCATCAGGAAATCATCTATTAGTCATTGATTGCCTAGCCAATCAATAGAAACTGCTGGCTGCACATCTCCGTGACTCCTACACACGATTTGTGCGGCCTTAGGATGCTTTCCACTTCATTACCGTTCTGCAAGCCGCACTACATTCTTCTCATTCTTAGAGCTCTTAGACATGCATGCCATGACGTTTCTAGGTCGTTAGCACAGGCGCTCATCAATTTTATATTGGAAATAAGCTTAGTTTTCCTAAAATAGTTTTGTGCAAGTACGTCAAAGACAAGTGACCATTTTAACGGTTTCAACTACGCTTTAAAATAGCGGGTGGTTAGTACCTATGCAATAAATGAAGGCAGAAGACTTCTAATCATTGAAAGTGCAGTGACCGACTTTAGATACTTCTTATACAATTACTTGTTACACTATACAGTGTTGTACATGTGTGTGTACATAAGGTATCGCTGATGGTATCGAGAAGGATCTCGCTTCCGTGAGTGTTCCTGACGAGAAATGCGAAATGCTTCAATACCCAGGTGGTACAAATTAGCATCTGCTTCAGTTAAAATCTCTACGAACTGGAAATGAGTCACGTTGAATTGTGCAATGTGCCAGCAACAATTGTGAACAATCTGTAGAAGGTAGTCCACACCAAGGACAAAAGTCTTATGTGATTAAGGCGTCTCTTTCTTATGAATGCTTCAAAAAAGTAAAAATGTGAAAGGGTAAAAAATAAGGAAAGAGCATTTTTGTGATTACTGGCGAACTGTACGCTAAGGCGCGTGTGGCGCATTGGTTGGAGGCGCCACTGCGGCGCGCACGTGAAATGCGCCCATGGCCCACCAAGCCTTCCATCCTTCCGAGGTCGGCAAACTGGTACCAGACAGCACTGGCTCGATACATCGGCAGGCCACCACGAGTCACCATAAAGGCCAGATATGCATTCAATCACCTCCAACGATACTTGATGAAGTCGGATGCATAGCGCATCCCTCAGGGATTGATCAACGCCGAGAGCTTTATCCTTATCCTTTATTGGCGAAATGGGGGGAACACTCATTTTTGGCCTCTAATGCTACTTCTGGAGACTAGAATGTCATTCTCACAGTGACAAAAAAAGTGTGAAAAAACATAGCTTGGCAGTGCATAAGTTTTACACAAATTTTAGTACAGGTTGCGTGTACCCCATAACTCAACACCTCTAGTGGAATAGTCTTTCTCCATTCACCATTTCTTTGCAAGGAAGTAGCACCGTCGGACGACCCGTCGTCTCTACCCAACAACTTTCGTAGTTGAGCTTATCATGATATTAAGGACGACTGTAACCAGAGCGTGGACGTGACTTAGACTGACAGACAGTCTAGCCATACTCAATGTGAATGCTGAAGTGACTTTTTCCTTCGTTTATCATGTATTCATTGAACTGCGAATGTCTTTTTCCCGGCTCCCATTGTCTAGCTGAAGACGAAAATAAATTATGCGTAATGCTTTTGCCCTACTTTGAACCTTCAAACTTCGCCCGGGTAAGTTCCGTATAAAGTATATGTTACGGCAGGATCTGCTGGTTTAAATATTTCCCTTATTAGTTCCCTGACGGTCTTGCAGGCGTGGGTACTCCAAGCATTTGACATTGGCCTGCATCCACGAAAGGGTAGTTTAAAGTTTTTTATTACACAGTTCTGTTAAAAAAATTTCTGTAGTCTACGAGTGTAAGTAATATTTTTATCCTGGCACATTTGCTGACGATGGTTTGCTTGTCAATTATTGTGTCGTCAAGAAAACGGAGCAAACATCTCATGTGTTTCTTCACTATTGCGAATCGACGGGATACATTTTTCAAGGAGATATAAGATAGTTGCCTAGATTCATTCATTCCATGGGATTTACCGTATTAGTCTAATTTTCTTTGATCTTTAGACGGACACATTGTGCACAACATTTTTCGTATGGGGCCTTCCATTGTTCTCGTTATACGACAGGTTTTTGCCTAACCACTCAAAATTTGTTCGTCTTGTGGGAACTGAATACACAAACGGATGTCAGAGTCATCCGAAATACAATCCATATGTATACCAATAGAACCCAAAAGCATAAATAGAAATATGATTGTGCGGGATATACAGAAGGCATACGTCACCCTGACGCAGTAGAAACAAGTGGTCCTACTCATGAATCCCCAAGCGTCTCATTGTACGTAGACGGTGACTTTGGTCCGCTATAAACCTCCATCTACTCATGCCAACCAGTTTCTCTATTTGTCCATTGTAGATTCTTTGTCTTCGAAACTAAATAATAATACATACACTTGAATGCATCAATGTCCGCCTTCATGAATGTACACATGCATCCCAGAAAGGGAACCATATGGTCTGGTAGTGATGTGTTGGTCGAGCCTGGCTTCTGTCACCTGTCACCTCTCACCTGTAGTCCCGATGATCGTCGAGAGTGACTCGAGCGGGCGCCAGTAAATCCTCCATTTTTCCCTGTCGCGTGAAAGAGTAGCCCAGTAGGTTCTGCTTGGTTTAGGGACCTCCTCGTGAAGAACTTTGACCATCGAGTCAGTGGTCTTCTTGCAGTACGTTTGACATCCCGAGGAATCCAGTCACTAACAGCTCTTGTCCATCGGTTATCATTCATACGCATTACGTGTCCGGCCCACCATATCTTCGACTGTTTGGCGTATAGAACGGCATCTTTGATTTTCGATCGCTGACGTAGGTCGGAGCTTCGGATCCCGTCCCTTACTTGTGTGAAACGGGATACTACTAGCATCGTCCTTTCGACAGCACGTTCGATAACGCTGAGTGATCTTTCATCCTGCTTGTGTAGCGACCAGGTTTCTGACGCATGCCTTAGGGCAGGAAGAACCGTTGAGTCGAAAAGGTGGTCACCGAGTCAGGTGCTCTTCGTTCTCTTCACTACATCCTCGATGCTCTTGAAGGTTCTCCAAGCCGCTCGTTTCCTTCTGCTCAGCTCTGGAGCTAAGTCGTTCATTACATTGATTTTCCGACCTAGATAGACATAACTGGAGCATTCGGAGATATTCGTTCTGTTGAGCGTGAATGGAACAAACGAAACCAATCCTTCTTCATAAACATCGTTTTCTACAGATTTAGTCGAAGACCAATCTTTCCATCCGCTTTATCAAAGTCCGCAAGCATACGTTCCGCTTTGCTAATGTCTGGTGTTATAAGAACGATATCATCAGCAAAGTGAAGGTGATGTATCTGCCGACCATCGATTTTCACTCCCATATTATCCCATTCCACTGCTTGCATAACGTTCTGGAGGGTGGATGTAAATAATTTTGGCGAGATTGTATCGCTTTGCCTAACACCTTTTTTTACGTCAACGTCATTATCGTTGTAGAATGGCGAAATTTTGGTTGTGAAATTTTTGTACATCTCACGAAGAATCTTTGTGTACTGAGTAGGGACTCCTTGACTACTAAGAGCTTCAATGACTGCTTCTATCTCAATTGAATTAAAGGCCTTCTGTAAGTCGATTAAAGTGAAACAGAGCGGTCTTTTGCACTCTCGCAATACTTCAGTGAGCCTCGTTATCGTGTGATTGTGGTCCATGGAACTAAATCTTTTCGAAACGCTGCTTGCTCGCATGGCTGTCCTTCGTCCAGTGTTCTGTCAGTACTGTTTAAGATGACTCGAGTGAAAAATTTGTAGACAACAAACAAAGACGACGGATAACAAGCAGATTGGGCGATAGTTGCCTACATCTTGTAGGTCGCCTTTCTTTAACAGCAACTCGGTTTTGCTGGTCTTCCACTGAGTGAGACCTTGCGTTCAGACAGGTAACATGTGAAGAGCCGAGCTAGTGTGTTTGCATATTTCTCGTCGATGTTGTCGACAACGGCATCTTCCCAACAGCCGACTAATGAGTTGAATAAGTCCCAGTTTGTGGTTGTTCTGGTACTTCGGTTTTTCAATCTAACGGTTTTTTCTTTTTCCGCGAGAAATAAAATCTTGCACAAAAAAGACGGCGGTCTGATTCCTTGTGGAAGTTTGGGACAACAGCGACATCGGTTAGGCAGAACTTTCTATTTACCATGATGTGGTCTATTTCGTTATGGTACTCTGCAATGGGAGTTTCCTACGTTCAGCGTTGACGGTGAGGTTTCTGCAGTTGCGAGTTGCCATAGATGGTCTTGTTCGCCATGATAAACTCAGCGAGCAGCTCACCCTGTTCGTTCCATTGTAATCCGTAGATTCCAATGTGACGTTCCTCAGACTATCTTCTTGGTCCAATCATGGCATTGAAATCTCCAATGGTGACCTTTAAGAATGTATCGCCTTCTCTTTAGAACTTCTCCATTTTCATGTAGAACGCCTTGACTTCTTTTTTTGCTCATAGTTTGATGTTCGCGTGTAAACGACGAAGTTTGTCAAAGCCGGTATTAGTCCACATCTTTTTAATCGTAAACGTTCGATTCGGGTTGTAAGCTGTTGGAATGAATCGCTGTTTATGGACAAACTCGTGTTGACGAAAACACCGACACCGCCTACGCCTCTACTGTCGCATGTTCCCAGGAACAGTTCTTCTTCAGTGTCATACACGGCGTTGAATGGGTGGCGTCGTCTCGTCTCGCCCAGGTCGATGACGTCGCACCTTATCATTCCTACTTGCATGAGCAAGTCTTCTAATGAGGACTCGGATGCAAGTGCACGTGCATTGTAGGTACAGATCGTCACCATAGTTCTTGATCCAGGCAGCTTCCATTGGTCCTGAGATTTTAGCAGCCTCTCCGTATTCGTCCTACCCAACGCTACAAAATTGGGGGCTCTTTCGGGGTCAGGGGAATAAAGGCCGATTTTTTAAAATGTGTTTAGCATTTTCAACACCCACGTATAGCTTGCTGGGCTCTGAACCTGGGGGCTGGTTATACTCACGGGTAGATTGCCAGGCTCTCTCAAAGTGGACACGAAGCTTATTTGTTGGAGGCGACTCCTAACCGCCTCCCACGTACTTCCCTCTCACTTGATTGCAGGCTTTTCGCCGAATTGACTCGTAGAATGCAATCTGCATAAGCAAGAACGCACGCACACACGCATGCGTAAATACTCTTAGCAAATACAGAAAGTATGTGCCAAATCGGCGCAGCAGAAGCAGGGAGTCCATTCCCTGGATCTACCTGCTTCGCAGGGAAGCAAAGGTCGCTTTTGGTCCACGATTAACCACCTATCCGCCACCTGGGGATGCGCCACGTAGCCTCGCGACTAACCGGCTCGAGATCTCTCATATGAGGATGATCCGTGGTTTCTGTCGCTAGACTCGATATAACCAAGCTTAGTCTTTCACAGGTCGTAATATTAGCCCTTCGTCAATATTACCCGATCATGACAAGATTTGTCACCTTTCTATTGTGTTGTCAACAACTCAGCGATGACTACAAACATTGATTTTTCCCTAACTAGATTTCTAGGACGAAATGTGCTAATGCTCCTCTTTTTGGGAAACCGTTTTAGGTGGATAAACATGGTTACAATTCACAATTCGGTAACCGTAGGCACCTAAAACGCGGTGGGACTGCTTTGCAAGGAATGTCAGTGAGAGAATAAAAGTATTAAGCGATCGGCGTAGATCAATTTCTACTGGACGTGCCATAATTTCGGTTTCATCAATCTTCGTGGTGGTATGAGGCGTACATGGCTCGTAAGATGACTTGCGGTAGCAAGCCGATGTAGTAAGTCAGTGTTTTCACCATCCGTGAAAGTTCTACCAATTTTTGTAAAGAGGACAGTTTCGATCGACCCGAGTGCACTTAACTGAGGTGGTTTGTGTTTATCAGAGATATTTTCCTAGAATCCTCAACCTTCAAAACATGATCATAATAAACCAAATCAAAATGGTGAATGAATAATAAAAAGTTCCTCGTGAAGTATAATGTTGGTTCACAAACTCCCATTTAAAGTGATTGGGAACTTTATCTCACCGCTGCTTAAAATCCTGCCCAAATCATTAGCTAAGAAGTACGGTTGAATCCCTCGCACAACAGTGGTCTAGAGTCACCAAACATTGAGCCAAGCATTTTTTTTGTTAATTTATTTTTAAAGGAAAGACTATGCACTCGGCGTTGATCAATCCTTGAGGGATGCGCTATGCATTCTACTTTATTAAGCATCGTTGGAGGTGGTTGAACACTTATCTGGCCTTTCCAATGACTTGCGGTGGCCTACCAATGTATTGAGCCTGTGCTTCAATCTTCCCAGATAAATCTGGCACCAATTTGCAGACCGCGGTGGATGAAAAGCTTAGTGATCCTAAGGCGCGAGGATCGATACCATGTTTATTGCAAGGTGCCTCTGACAACTGTGCTAAACTTATTCACTTGAATACTTGGATGGTCTGTCTTCACGAGTTGTGCGGACCACAGCACATTTACCTTTCATTTCTGTCCCTCGCAATCGTCGTCCGTCCTGGTGGCTTTATTCGAGCACGGCATGGTGGCACGTGCAAGTCCTTTACTGTGATCTGTAAATTAACTGCACCTGCTGGCACAGCTGATTAGCTTTGTTTACAAACACGCCCGCCCAACGTGTAGGTGGCCGCCCAAGGGGACGTTTGCATTCTCGTGGAGCCCTCTCTGCATTTTTTTTCGTCCATCTGTCGTCTGTTCTTCTCATTATGTGACCAGCCCATCTATGTTTCGCTCTCGATGTATATTTTCCTGGATCTCGAAGATGTGACAGATTTCGAAGGTCAGAGCTTCGCATTCCGACTAGATATTGAGAGTGCCGGTTATGTTTTAGAAGACATCACTCAAGTGCACTATGAGTAGTGCGAAGCATTCTTGTCGTAATTTTAATTTATTATTTACTGCCTACTCTTTTTTTAATGGTAGGGTATGTTGCGAAATATAACTTCAATGATGGTGAGATATTTGCAAAACTCCGGACCGCAGGTGTCTATGTTGGGAAACGAACGCGCTGTTATCCTTTCCGGGGAATAACGCGTTTACCACCACACCATGCGCGTCCTTCGTTTCGCAGTCTCTCAGCTAGTTCTATCGATCTTTGCCGCAGCTCCCACCTTTAATGGTAGGGTATGTTGCGAAATATAACTTCAATGATGGTGAGATATTTGCAAAACTCCGGACCGCAGGTGTCTATGTTGGGAAACGAACGCGCTGTTATCCTTTCCGGGGAATAACGCGTTTACCACCACACCATGCGCGTCCTTCGTTTCGCAGTCTCTCAGCTAGTTCTATCGATCTTTGCCGCAGCTCCCACACGTCATCGGGATGATTCAATGAGGAGAGCGAGAAAAGACAATAGCGCGTTCGTGTTTCCCATCGCATACACCTGCGGTCCGGAGTTTTGCAAATATCTCAGTATCATTAAAGTTACATTTTTGACTTAGTTGAAGTATCAACCCACGTCTCTGCAGCATAACAGAGCGCTGGGAGAACCGTAAAATCGAAGAGATAGGCGCGGATTTTCGGGTCTTTCAGTTGATCGGTGGCTTCTTTGAGAGGCCCGAATGCGGTCCAAGCTGCTCTCGTTTTTCTATCTAGTTCTTCCTTCATGTAGTTTTGTTCATTGATCGGCCAAGGTGAACGTAGAAGTGGTCTCTGCAATGAGAGAGCCATCCAATACAATTTTTTCGCCTTCGCACCGTGAGTTTTCCATGAACTCTGCCTTCTTTCGATTTATGCAAAGTCCGATCTTTTTACCCACTTCGTTGAGCTCGTTGATCATCACCTCAGCGCTAGTACTTCTTGAGAAGATGGCAATTCCGTCGGAAAAATGAAGGTTTGATAGGAATTTTCCATCAATAGGTATGCTTTTCTCATCCTAATGGAGTGACTGTATTATCCACTGCAGTGCGGCATTGAACAGCTTTGGCGATATTGTGTCACCCTGTGGAACACCTTTTCCTATGAGTATGGTATGAAGTCGGTGGAAAAGTTTTTTTTCCTAATGCAGTTCCGGTAACAGTCGAACAGAGCTCTTATACAGGACGGATCCACTTCTTGGTCGAAGAGCCCTCTTCGAAATCCTGTTTGCTGGACTGGTTGTGCCACATCCATTGTCCTTCAAACGCGCGAGAGTATAATCTTCGTGAAGAGATTGTAGAGTACACTTAACAAGCATATGGGACGTTAGTTACGAAGATTCCTCCGGTCACCTTTCTTAGACAGGATGACCGTGCGCGACGTCCTCCACTGGTCTGGGATTTTTTCTTTTTGAAGGTGGGTTATCATATGATCTGCGAGAAGTAGACGTAAATTGTGATCTCCAGCTCTAAGGAAATCGAGGGCGACAATGTCTGGTCCTGGAGCCGTGCCTTTTGTCATGCTTTCTATCGCAACTCGAACCTCGGAGGGAAGAATTCCAGGTGGTTTTTCTCCAGCGAGGATATTAGGGTCCAGGACGGAGATTGTGGAACGGAAAAGGTTGGTGTAGAGCGTTTTCGCTATTAGTTCTATATCATGGCGAAAAGTTTTGACTATCTCATTTTCTAGTAACTCCCACGTCCGACTTTCTATAAACCTCGGCATTGATGAAATAATTCAAGAGATTCAAGATTCAAGATA
>MQTX01000166.1:318611-349064 GCA_009735665.1 Angiostrongylus cantonensis | reverse complement strand
AGCTTACACGAGGTTGATAATAATATTTATTATCGGCTAACGTTTCGACGTCTTCGTCTTCATCAGAGCCGATGATCCGAGTCGATGGTCCACGCTTTTCTTTCGTCTCGATGTGGCGGCTTCGCCTTCGTGTCGAGTCAGGTCTTCTTCAGCTGTCCGTCTCCTCGAATGAGGCACACTCATTCAGTGGTGCCCTTTTATACACGATGCTGATGGTGGATATAATGATAATGTCCGTTGATAACTATTTGTTTTTCTTCTTTAGCTGCTGCGAGGTTGGTATAGGTATATATTATCTACATATGCCGAGGTTTATAGAAAGTCGGTCTTTTCAGTTATTTGTTTCTCTTCCGGAAATATATCATCGCGCACATCGTGCAGAAGTCGAAGGCGAAGCAATTTTGTATTGCACATAGACGGTCGTATAGGTTGTTACGAACTAGATGGTGTCTTAGACTACTCGGTGGCATTTCAATTATCGCCACCGAATTCTCTAGACCCACACTTCTTAGGCAATTCCAACGACACTCTATCAGACTAGTTCTTCTCCCTGCTGGTTCCAGCAGTTTCTTTTGTTTATAAAGATATAGATCTTTACGCAAAGCTCTTCAGCAACCGGAATATATTACTGTATCACCTTTATCACGTGTAGGCCCGTTGGTCGTCGAGTGACTCGAGCGGGCGCCACTAAATTTTCCAACTTTCTCTGCGACGTGCAAGAGTAGCCCAGTGGGTTAAGCTCGCTTTGGGGACTCCTCCAGCATCATATCTTTATTATGGGCTTTTCGTCGTAAACTTTGATCATCGGGTCGGCGATCTTTCTGTAGCACGTTTGTCATCCGAGGAATCCAGTCACTAACAGCTCTTGTCCATCGGTTGTCATTCATACGCATTACGTGTTCGGCCCTTCTTATCTTCGACTGTTTGGCGTACAGAACGGCATATTTGATTTTTGATCGTTAATGCAGATCGGAGCTTCGCAACCGTTCACCTAACTGTGTGACACGGAATACTACTAGTATCGTTTTTTTAAGGGTGCGTGTGGCGCAGTGGTTGGAGGCGCCACCTCGATGCAACTGAAATCCATCCCCACTCTCATGGCCTATCACCATGCCTTCCATTCCTCCGGGGTCACAAATTGGTGCCAGACTTGTCTGGTAGTATAACATCGCTGGCTCGTAACATCGGTAGACCACCTCAAATCTTGTAATGAGCAGATATGCATGCAATCACCTTCAGCGACACTTAATGAAGTTGAATGCATGGCGGTTCCCACAGGGATTGACCAACGCCGAAAGTTTCTTTTAATCGTCCTTTCGAATGCGCGTTCAATGGCGCTGAGTGATCTGCGATTCATCCTTCTCACGCAGCGACCAGGTCTCCAACATATGCGTTATCGCAGAAAGTATCGTTGAGTCAAAAAGGTGGGCACGGAATCGAGTTTTCCTTGTTTTCTTCACTACATCCTCGATGCTCACAAAAGCTCCCCAAGCTGATCGTTTCCTTCTACGCAGCTTTAGAGGTAGTCGTTCATCATATTGATTTCCCGACCTATGTGGACATAACTGGAGCATTCAGAGACATTCGTCCCGTTAAGCGTGAATGGGGAATCGATGTCATCAGCAAAGCCAAGATGGTCTAATTGCCGACTATCGATTTTCACTCCCATGCTGTCGCATTTCAGTGTTAACATGACGTTCTCGACGGTAGCGGTAAATAATTTTGGTGAGATGGTATCGTCTTGCCCAACTCCTCTTCTGATGTCGATGTTAATATCATTGGAGAATGGTGATAACTCAATGTCTTTCTTCAATGAGGAGACACGAGGTAGGTATAACAGAATTTATTTGGTTACAATAGCTGATATTTCGGAGGTTTCGTCTTCTCCAGAGCTTGGTAAGGTTAGTGTGAGATGCGATCTTTTCAGCCAAACACTTTCATAACCCCAGCAGATAAGACCTAACAAATAAATTTGCATTCACATAATTTGTTTGGTTCATAAGCCTAATCCACGGACCTCCCGTTGTATGAGGGATCACGAGCCGGTTAGTCGCGAAGCTACGTGACGCGTCCCAAGGTGGCGGATAGTGGGTTGATCGCGGACCAAAAGCGAAATTTGCTTTCCTAAGACGCAGGTGGATCAAGGGATTTATCACGTGTAGGCCCGTTGGTCGTCGAGTGACTCGAGCGGGCGCCACTAAATTTTCCAACTTTCTCTGCGACGTGCAAGAGTAGCCCAGTGGGTTAAGCTCGCTTTGGGGACTCCTCCAGCATCATATCTTTATTATGGGCTTTTCGTCGTAAACTTTGATCATCGGGTCGGCGATCTTTCTGTAGCACGTTTGTCATCCGAGGAATCCAGTCACTAACAGCTCTTGTCCATCGGTTGTCATTCATACGCATTACGTGTTCGGCCCTTCTTATCTTCGACTGTTTGGCGTACAGAACGGCATATTTGATTTTTGATCGTTAATGCAGATCGGAGCTTCGCAACCGTTCACCTAACTGTGTGACACGGAATACTACTAGTATCGTTTTTTTAAGGGTGCGTGTGGCGCAGTGGTTGGAGGCGCCACCTCGATGCAACTGAAATCCATCCCCACTCTCATGGCCTATCACCATGCCTTCCATTCCTCCGGGGTCACAAATTGGTGCCAGACTTGTCTGGTAGTATAACATCGCTGGCTCGTAACATCGGTAGACCACCTCAAATCTTGTAATGAGCAGATATGCATGCAATCACCTTCAGCGACACTTAATGAAGTTGAATGCATGGCGGTTCCCACAGGGATTGACCAACGCCGAAAGTTTCTTTTAATCGTCCTTTCGAATGCGCGTTCAATGGCGCTGAGTGATCTGCGATTCATCCTTCTCACGCAGCGACCAGGTCTCCAACATATGCGTTATCGCAGAAAGTATCGTTGAGTCAAAAAGGTGGGCACGGAATCGAGTTTTCCTTGTTTTCTTCACTACATCCTCGATGCTCACAAAAGCTCCCCAAGCTGATCGTTTCCTTCTACGCAGCTTTAGAGGTAGTCGTTCATCATATTGATTTCCCGACCTATGTGGACATAACTGGAGCATTCAGAGACATTCGTTCCGTTAAGCGTGAATGGGGAATCGATGTCATCAGCAAAGCCAAGATGGTCTAATTGCCGACTATCGATTTTCACTCCCATGCTGTCGCATTTCAGTGTTAACATGACGTTCTCGACGGTAGCGGTAAATAATTTTGGTGAGATGGTATCGTCTTGCCCAACTCCTCTTCTGATGTCGATGTTAATATCATTGGAGAATGGTGATAACTCAATGTCTTTCTTCAATGAGGAGACACGAGGTAGGTATAACAGAATTTATTTGGTTACAATAGCTGATATTTCGGAGGTTTCGTCTTCTCCAGAGCTTGGTAAGGTTAGTGTGAGATGCGATCTTTTCAGCCAAACACTTTCATAACCCCAGCAGATAAGACCTAACAAATAAATTTGCATTCACATAATTTGTTTGGTTCATAAGCCTAATCCACGGACCTCCCGTTGTATGAGGGATCACGAGCCGGTTAGTCGCGAAGCTACGTGACGCGTCCCAAGGTGGCGGATAGTGGGTTGATCGCGGACCAAAAGCGAAATTTGCTTTCCTAAGACGCAGGTGGATCAAGGGATTGGACACGTTTCTGCTGCTCCGATTTAGCACATATTTTCTGTATTTGATAGGCGTATTCATGCATGCGTGTGTGGGTGCGTTCTCGCTTTAAGCGGTTTGTATTCTACGAGTCAATTCGGCCAAAAGCCTGCAATCAAGTGAGAAGGAAGTATATGGGAGGCGGTTAGGAGTCGCCTCCAACAAATAAGCTCCATGTCCACTCTAGGAGAGCCTGGCAAGCTACCCGTGAGTATAACCAGCCCCCCCGTTCAGAGTCCAGCAAGCAATACGTGGGTATCAAATATGCTAAATACAATAAGAAAAAAAACGGGCCTCATTCCCCTGACCCCGAAAGACCCCTAAATTTCGCAGCGTTGGGTAGGACGAGTACGGAGAGGCGGCTAAAATCTAAGGGCCAATGGAAGCTGCCTGGATCAAGAACTATGGTGAAGACCTGTACCTACAATGCACGTACACTTGCATCCGAGTCTTCGATAGAAGACTTGCTCATGCAAGCAAGAATGATAAGGTAGGATGTCATCGGCCTGGCCGAGTCGAGACGACGCCACCCATTCAACGCTGTCAATGACACTGGAGAAGAACTGTTCCTGGGAACATGTTACAGTGGAGGCGTAGCCGGTGTCGGCGTTCTCGTCAACACGAGTTTGTCCATGAATATCGATTCATTCGAACACCTTGCGACCCGAATCGGACGTTTATGAATAAAAGATGTGGAGCAAGACCGGGTTTGACAATCTTTGTCGTTTACGCACCAAAATCAAACTATGATGAAAAAGAAGTCAAAGCGCTCTACATGGACTTGGAGAAGTTCTACAGAGGAGACCACATTCTTAAAGATCATCATTGGAGATTTCAATGCCAAGATTGGACCAAGATGAACGTCCGAGCAACGTCACATTGAGACCCACGGATTAGAATGGAACGAACAGGGTGAGCGGCTCTCTAAGTTTATCATGGCGACCAAGACCATCCATGGTAACTCGCAATTCCAAAAGTCTCACCGTCAACGCTGGACGTGGGAATCTCCCTGTGAAGAGTACCATAACAAAATAGAGAGCATCATAGTAAGTAGAAAGTTTTGCCTAACTGATGTCGCTGCTGTCCCAAAACTCTACACGGGATCAGATTACCGTCTCCTTCGTGCAAGATTCTATTTCTTGAGGAAAGGCGAAAAAGCTAGTAAATTCAAAAACCGAGGTCACAGAACAACCACAAACCGGGACTTATTCAACTCATTTGTCGGCCGTTAGGAACATGCCGTTGTCGACAACATCGACGAGCAATATGATCGGCTCATTCAACATCTTCATGTTAGCGCTACGAAAGCTGAGAGTTCGAAAGTCACCAACAAACGTCTGTCTCCAGAAACTCCCAAGCTAATACGCCAGCGTGGAATCGCACAGGGTGCAGGCAACCGCAAACTAACGTCCGAACTTGCGAAACAATGCAGAAAGGAGATAAAAGATCTTAAAGAGAGAAGAGCAGCAGTAATGGTCGAATATAGAGAAGCTGGGAAAAGCATTCGCAAAGCCCGCCGAAGCTTCGCCGATTACAAGACGAAGATGATTGCACTCCGACGCCCAGTCGGAACAATAGCACCGTCCAGAAATGCAGTGGGAAAAATCATTCACGAATACCACTCAGATCTCTTCGATAGCCACGTCCACCTCTCGTCATATGAAATAAAAGAGGATGGATATGTTGTACCACCGGTTCTCCCTTCCGAAATCCGACATGCCATTTCGTCGGTGAAAAATCGAGCAGCACCAGGTCTGGAAAGGATAAGATTAGAACATCTGAAGAACCTTCTGTCAGTCCTCGTAAAAACACTATCTCAGCTCTTCACACGTTACCTGTTTGAATGCAAGGCCTCACTCAGTGGAAGACCAGCAAAACCGAGTTGCTGTTCAAGAAAGGCGACCTACAAGATGTAGGCAACTATCGCCCAATCTGCTTGTTATCCGTCGTCTTTGTTTGTTGTCTACAAACTTTTCACTCGAGTCATCTTAAACAGGACTGACAGAACACTGGACGAAGGACAGCCATGCGACCAAGCAGCGTTTCGAAAAGATTTAGTTCCATGGACCACAATCACACGATAACGAGGCTCACTGAAGTATCACGAGAGTGCAGAAGATCGCTCTGTTTCACTTCAATCGACTTACAGAAGGCCTTTAATTCAATTGAGATAGAAGCAGTCATGGAAGCCCTCGGTAGTCAAGGAGTCCCTACTCAGTACATAAAAATTCTTCGTGAGCTGTACAAAAATTTCACAACCAGAATTTCACCGTTCTACAACGATATTGACGTTGACGTCAAAAAAGGAGTTAGGCAAAGCGATACAATCTCGCCAAAATTATTTGCAGCCACCCTCCAGAAGGTCATGCAAACATTGGAATGGGATAATATGGGAGTGAAAATCGATGGTCGGCAGATACATCACCTTCACTTTGCTGATGATATCGTTCTTATAACATCAGACATTAGCCAAGCGGAACGTATGCTTGCGGACTTTGATAAAGCGTGTGGAAAGATTGGTCTTCGACTAAATCTGTAGAAAACGATGTTCATGAAGAAGGATTGGTTTCGCTAGCCCCATTCACGCTCATCAGAATGAATATCTCCGAATGCTCCAGTTATGTCTATCTAGGTTGGAAAATCAATATAATGAACGACTTAGCTCCAGAGCTGAGCAGAAGGAAGCGAGCGGCTTGGAGAGCCTTCAAGAGCATCGAGGATGTAGTGAAGAGAACGAAGAACACCCGACTCCGTGCCCACCTTTTCAACTCAACGGTACTTCCTTCCGTAATGTATGCATCAGAAACTTGGTCGCTACGCATTTAGTATAAAAGATATCTCAGCGTTATAGAACGCGCTGTCGAAAGGACGATGCTAGGAGTATCCATTTTCACACAAGTAGGGGATGGGATCCGAAGCTCCGACCTACGTCAGCGATCGAAAATCAAAGATGCCGTTCAATACGCCATACAGTCGAAGATAAGGTGGGCCGAACACGTAATGTGTATGAATGATAACCGATGGACAAGAGCTGTTAGTGACTGGATTCCTCGGGATGTCAAACGTACTGCAAGAAGACCACCAACCCGATGGTCAGAGTTCTTCACGAAAAGCCTGGTAGGAAGATATGATGCTCGACGAGTCCCTAAAGCGAGCAAAACCCACTGGGCTACTCTTGCACGCGAAAGGGAAAAAAATTTAGGATTTACTGGCGCCCGCTCGAGTCACTCAACGATCAGCGGGACTACAGGTTATACAGGTGATACAGGTGATCCAAAAAGCCTCGAGGAGTTTGTGCGTTGGTGTTTTAGCATCCCGTGCGAGGATAGTTGCTCTTATATCAAAATGATCTCTGCGAGATAGTTCCCGAACCACCTGGAGATGGAACGGTTATGGCATTTTTTTAAAAACAGGCTTGAACTGGTGAATCGGGGAGCCATATATGTTTATTACTCCTTCGCGTTTCATGAGGAGCTAAAAGATAGCTTACATTGCGAAATCATTTGTCGCCCAAGTGTACCGTTCCTGCCATAAGGGCAAATTACGCAATTTTGTGTCTCACATAGACGGTCATGCAATCGGTTACGAACTAACTGGCGACGAAGAGTATTCGGTGGTATTTCAATTATCGCTACCGATCCCTCTAGATATAAAAGTCACTGTCCTCGCACGGGATACTAAAATACCAACGCGCAAACTCCTCGAGGCTTTTTGGATAAATGCTAAAAATCCTACTATGACAATTCAGATGAACAGCGATACAGGGTACCGTCTTCACGGTGTTTTCTCCGTTATATCCACATCTAAGTGATGGATAAGAATAGATAGCAAATAATTAGGTCTAACATAGTCACTACTTTATTAATTGCCTATTCTTTTATCATGGCAGGGTATTATACGAAGCATTTAAACCTTAATGATGCTGAGATATTTGCAAAACTCCGGACCGCAGATGTCTGCGGTGGGTAACGAACGCGCTATTGTCCTTTCCGGTGAATAACGCGTTCGCCACCATTGACCTAGTAAGTTGCGTATTGGTGTACCCTTCCAGGCTCTGAAGAAGGCGATTCTACCGAAACGTCAGCTACGATTGTGTTGTATGTGTGTTATTGTATGGAAGTAAACGTATGCTGTTTAACAACCTTGTGATTGCTAAGAGAGAAAACGACGAATTCATAACGACATTTGATCCTAACGATAGAAAAACAATAGGTAATAATCACCTGGAATCAGTAATGAAATGCTCTCTCTTCGTCGAGAATGTTTTTCTAGACAGTTTGTTTGTGAGTGGAAACATGATAATATGATTTTGGTCATAAATGTAATTGAAAAAGTACTACATCCATCCGTGCGGTTAGATATGCGTAAAACTTAGGAAACCAACGTACGTAGGTTTCCAACCAGTGATTACCCTTGCCGGAGTACCACGTGCTATCCAGCACACCAGGCACGGTCCTGCTTTAAGTTCTTCTCGGCCAGTTTTTTTTTTACTGTATCGCAATTACTATTTACTATTTACTTCTAATCTCTGTATTGCGGCGGCGCGCACGTGAAAATGCGCCCATGGCTCACCAAGCCTTCCATCCCTCCGGGGTCGGCAAATTGGTACCAGACTTGTCTGGGAGGATAGCAGCACTGGCTCGATACATCGGCCGGCCACCGCGAGTCATTGTAAAGGCCAGATATGCATTCAATCACCTCCAACGATGCTTAATGAAGTCGTCTACGCTGTACCATTGTCAGACTTTTCATCTCTGCGAGATAGTTCCCGAACCACCTGGAGATGGAACGGTTATGGCATTTTTTTAAAAACAGGCTTGAACTGGTGAATCGGGGAGCCATATATGTTTATTACTCCTTCGCGTTTCATGAGGAGCTAAAAGATAGCTTACATTGCGAAATCATTTGTCGCCCAAGTGTGAAAGACGGTAACGTCGAAGCACGCATTGCCTATAGTCTGTTAGGAATCGCGTTGCGTACACGATCCAGAAACATTAGCGTGTTCATGAGGTGGGACGGGATGTGTCTAAGCAACGTGATAAGTACTAGGTTTCTGAACCAAGCTATCCTATCAGTGGGCTAGCCTACGCAATTGGAGATAGGTCTGAGGTTGAAGGTTGAAGGTTGAAGGGTCGATAGACACGAAATCATCATCAGTGGATACGAGTGTCCATAAGTAAGTATAAGAATGGACACGTTTTAAACACAATTTTAAGTTGCGAATTCAGATGAACAGCGATACAGGGTACCGTCTTCACGGTGTTTTCCCCGTTATATCCACATCTAAGTGATGGATAAGAATAGACAGCAAATAATTAGGTCTAACATAGTCACTACTTTATTAATTGCCTATTCTTTTATCATGGCAGGGTATTATACGAAGCATTTACATTGATTGACAATTCGTTTTTTTATTTCAATAAGTAGACACGAGGTTGCTATTGTAGAATTAACTAGGATACAATAGCTGACGCTTCGGCGATTTCGCCTTCTTCAGAGCCTGAAAAGGTCAAATTGAGATGCGATCTACTCAGCCAAACACTTTCATAACCCTAGAAGATAAAACTTAACAAATAAGTTTGTATTCGCGTAATAAACAGCTTCATTTAAACACCTACCGTTTATTTCTTGTAAATATCTAAATTAGTTCGTGGATAGCAGCTGCACAGAGTGGGCAGCTCCATGGGCGAGGACTGTGCCTGTGTCAGGTCATTGGATCAGCCTGAGGCATGGTGTCAGGTCCCGCGTGATGACAAGACACTCCTCTTTGCGGTTCATTTTTGAATATTTGGAATTGATCCAAAACGCTTCAAAAGTTTTACACGCTGATATTTTTAATTCGTGTGTGAGGATAGTGACTCCTACTTCGAAATCTCCATTGTGTTCCTGCATCCTGTGCTCGTCTGGTAGAGTGTTTGGTTTTAGTTTAGGTTTACCGACTAACTGTTTTTTTATGCGGACGCAGAGCGGTCTACCCATTTCGCCAACATATTCGTCACCGTACGCTTTATAAGAAATCAGATGGACTGTACCCGAACTCATGCAGTCACCGTCTCTGCTGTTAGGGCAAATTATGCAGTTTTTCGTTATGCATAGACGGTCATATAGACGGTTGCGAATTAGCTGGCGCCTTAGAGTGTCCGATTGTATTTCTATCACTCTTACGGAATTCTATAGACCGGCCTTTATTAAGCAGCGTTTTATGGCTGCACTTATTTTGCTAGTAATAAAAGGCGAGAGGAACGGAGCCTTGTTTTCTCTAGAATTGTCGCTTTGGGGCCTAGTTTTTCCTCTATGCCTATGCCGAGCAGCTACAGTTTCGTTTTATCTGCTAGGGTTACAAAAGTGTTTGGCTGAGTAGATCGCATCTCAGTTTGACCTTTCAGGCTCTGAAGAAGGCGAAACCGCCGAAACGTCAGCTATTGTATCCTAATAAATTCTATAATAACAATCTCGTGTCTGCTTAGTTGTGCGGGTCTCAGTATAATCACCATTTTGCAGAGATTTGCTGGTCAAGCCTTTGTGGTCCCTGGAATCCCGAGCACACCCTGGCGAAAGTCTGTTCCAGGTTATCACCACGACAGGCAGTCGCAGCTCTTGTAGATCGGAGAGAGATTTGCCACCATGCGACTTTGATGCCATGACGGTAGTGGATCCTGGCACTGGTTTACTCTTAGCTAGGCTTTCTAATGGAAAGGACGGACTCCTCAGCTTCGTAGACCCTGCCAGGGGACGAATCTCACAGCTGTATATCGCAGTCCGACACCCAGGAACACCTCCCAGCTACTATGAGGCGGTAAACCATTTGGAGTTGGTGAGAATAACGTGGTGCAATCTTAGATGGCGACAATGAGATGAGCTGCGACCAAAAGCGCCAAAGTCCTTACCCGAAGACGCATGTAGTTTCAAGTTCTGGGTTCCTTTTCGTTGTTTTGTAGAAGACTATGTACTCGTTTTTACGTTTTGCTTTGTTCGTCGTAACTAACACTCATGATGTCTGCTATAAAGGTAGAGAAGTACATACGAGTGGTCCAAGGTCTCCGGCAAGAAATAAATCTCAAGTTTAATAAGAAGCTACGCTTAAAAATAACAACCACCACTACAGAACTTAGGAGGCTGCCCGTTTTTGGAGCTAGTAGAGCCCATAGGAAAGTGCTGACTCTCGGTAAGGTGGAGTGGAGTATATGCAGATGTCCACCAAAGCAAATGAATATTTAATTAACACAGATAAGAGTAAAGATGACAACGTTCGCTTTCGCATCTTTATACAACAGTACGCAGCTCAACATATAGAAAGCAACTTTCTACCTCATTTTCAGTTATGGTTGCTTACAGTTTTCGTTTGTTTCCTTCGCATAGGGACTTATCGAATTTATCTTGCTGATCCCTATCTCTGCTTTATCTTTATTTATTCTTATGATGTCAACTTTAATAATAGTTTACGATGAAAACAAGAAAAATCCGTGCAGTAGACGTACCTCAACATATGGATAAAATGTTTGAATGCTTAATTTTTCATAGTAGTTGCCAATCATGAACTGCAACTTGTAATTGGCTCTCGTCAGTGCGACATTAGGTGACACCCATGGAACCCGACCGTCAGCTGTCGTTGATCTGCAGGAAAAAAGCCGTTTTATATAAAAAGAGTCCCCGATATCATTGAACGTTAACATTTTAAAGTACTAATTCCCATCAATTTGTGCTGGACAGCAAAAAGAAGATAGTTATGACAACCTTATAAATGTGAAGATATGATTTAAAAGGCGAATAATTTTCTACAAAATGAAATGCATTAAATTACTACTACCATCACAATGGAAAACACTACTGCTTCGTGTAATAGAACTCGGTGGTATCATTAAGAAATTGTACCGTATGGTCCAGTATCTCCAGTAAGTCTATACTGTTATAACTATTATAGACCTCGACCTAAGACAATCAAGCCGCTCTTCCGTCCGAGGCTGTCAATTTGGCACCAGAACCCCTTTGGAGAGGGTATCTTCTATTAACTAATGTCCGAAGCCTGCTGTGAACTGGAAACGCTGCAGCATGGTTAACACAGGACTTCTGAGGGAATGTGCTCAACCAGTGTTTAATAGCATTTATGATGAGGACAAAGCGATGAATTAGCAGTAGAACTGACAAGCAAAATCCGAAGACTTCGGCAGGGATTGCGGATGCAGCACACCGAAACGAATAGAAGAAGTGGGAACAGGAAAAATTTATGTGAAGACGGGCTACATAAATGAAATAAATAAGCAGTTTAACAGAAGATTATAAAACGGAAATCGTAAAAAGCATGAACGCTTGGCTTAGAGATCTGGCATACTCTAGGTTTTGTAGGGGTGACTGAATGCGTATTTTACACAATCAATTTTTTAGGCCTAGTGATATACTATGTTTGCGTTTCACCTTCCTATAATAATCTAGTATTTGTGATCGATTTCGAAGGCAAGAAGCGTTTGGTTTGCCTAGAGTGGGAGATCGAATCAACGACCACGTGAGTACTATAGGGCACCTCTAATTATACTTTTTTGCAAAACTTACAATACCTATTTCATAAGTTATGAGAGCAGTCTAGACAACTTTTATTTACGTACCGATTCCCAATCAATTTCCATTGTCCTCCTTCTTCTACGTAGGCGAGGATTGTGACACCTTCAGCTGGTCGTCCTAGCGAAATATCGAGAATGTGCGTTGAAACTGAAGCCGTTGGTGGTTGTAGAAATGTGGAGATGACCATACAGAAGAACACGATTAATGAATTCTGCTCTTCTGCACAAAGTGGAATGGATAAGTAAGGTAATGATCGAGTGAAATTTAACGGCGTCTACCACTATAAAGAACGTCGTCTGAAAGTGAAAACTTGCCTAAAGTCTGCTCATCGTATTTCTGAAAAAGTGGCACTCACTTGGTTTAGAGAGTAATGGCAGCATTAGCACACTTGTGTTGAAACGACAATGGATATCTCAATGGCTATAATATTTTAGGGTCTATGTTACCAAGGAAACTTATATAAAGAAGCAAAAATGTCAGACGTTGATTACAATTCACCGAGATAATCTTGAATTAAAGCGGCATTTTCTTTCGAATATGAATTGACGGGTTGAAAAGAAACACCGATCTAACTTAAGAACGCCTATATTACGATACAGATTTTAAACAAAAAAAATAAGGATAAATGAATTGATCAACGAAGTTAACGAACCATTAACAGCGTTGTCAACCTGTAGCCGAAAAACAAGAGACGTTCACAAATCCGAAAGACGAAATCCTCATGAACATAAGTGATACCGTTAGTAAAGAATAAACTGATACTTTGTGTCTACTCATGGAGAATGGAGTGAGAAGACGTCCTATTAATAACCCATTGTTGTGAACGAAGCTACAGTTGTTCCCAAGATCGGCTTTCAGAAGAAAAAGAAGGAAGAAGCAAGCGATACTGCCGAGACATCAGCTACAGCTGTGTTCTTTGTGTCCTTTTTGTAAGAAAGTAAACGTGTGCTGAATAACAACCTCGCGTTTTCTTAAAAGGAACACGAGATACTCAAGTTGCAATGTTTAAAAACGAATTCTGTGTGAAGCTGGTGTAACTGTGCAGAGGACCTCTTCATAACATTGTGTTCCTGTGTAGAAAGTTAGCCCATAGAATGTTTTTCCACAGATATATTTACAGTCGCAAAGATATTACGGCAAAAGCACTTTCTATTTAAAACTACTACCTATTATGACAATGTTGGCACTGGGTTCAGGTCCATAATAACCACGTAGGCGTAAAACCCGGCATGGCTAATATTTCGATTGAAGTGTGTTTCTCTGAGCCACCTGCTCATGCTACACGAAACAATCAAGAAGTTCTGCACCATTCGATTTATAGTAGTGCATTATTAAGTTTAGAGCCATTCAAGCCAACCCAGTTAGAGAATTCCTACGACACTTTTGTTGACATTTTTTCGGTTCTTAAAGACCTGCTTAAGTGAAGACATAGGAACGCTCTAGAAATGCCAAACCAGGATTCTAGACAGAATCAATTTGACAAGAATACGGCGTCGTCTATAAAGGAGGCAAAATGCTCCGACAGCAGACGGATACAAGCAAAAACCCTGAGACCTTAGTGGATAACTGTTTCTACGACACGAAGCGAATGAAAGGAGTGCTCGATTCCTCACGGTATAGAAAGGCGTGTCACAGTACTAAATAGATGAATAAATTATGTAAATAGTACAGCATGCCATCTCAATGCTTGATTTATAATAGTACCCAGGATCGACTTTCTATTAACCTCGGCGTTGAATTATAAATTCGTCGTTTTCTCTCTCAGCAATTACGAGGTTGTTAAACAGCATACGCTTACTTCCATACAATAACACACACACATACAACACAATCGTAGCTGACGTTTCGGCAGAATCGCCTTCTTCAGAGCCTGGAAGGGTCCACTAATACGTAACTTACTAGGTCAAACGCTTCAACAGCACAACCAGAAAGATCAAAATCTGAGCGGTAATTACAAGATCTACGGCTTCTCAAAAAAACCCACCACGTTTATCACCTGTCTTCCACCGATGAAGAACAGCCGTTCAGAGTCGCATGTGGCTGACGACTGCAGCACCCACCGCCGACGATCGATGCGATGCGAAAGTAAGGGGCGAGATCACGCTTGAACTCGGGACATTCCTTCCGCTACTCGTTGTAGGACTTCTGGCATGTATCCAAAAAGCTTCGAGGAGTTTGCGCGTTGATGTTTTAGAATCCCGTGCGAGGATAGTTGCTCTTATATCAAAATCGTCTCCGCAATGCTTTTGTATCCTATGCGTCCCTAGTGGTGCGCCTTGTCTTGCTTTTCGTTTGCCATCTAGGTGTTCTTTTATGCGGATACATAAAGGTCTGCCCGTTTTGCCATTATATTCTTCTCCACAAGTTCGCTTTGTACCGTCGCTATCGTTCGAAACATATCTCGTAAAGTTACAATTTCGTAACTATTGGAGATGGATATTTGCCCAACCAAGTCGTGTGCAACTTGTACACACAGAGGTGGCTGCTTGAAGCAGGTTTTTCACAAACGCCCTTTTTTTGTGTGAAAGGTGGTAAAAAAGGAATGAACCAGTATGTTTTTGTTACTTGGTTTTCGGTACCACTATGTCATATAACCGTTACTTGATAAGTTAATTTGAACGTTAAGAAATGGAAGCCAGGTCTCTTTCGATTTCTCCCGGGTGAATCTAATATACTCAAACTGCTCATTCAATAACTCAAAACGTTTGTCCATCTCCTCATGTGTGGAGCAGATGACAAAACAATAATCTACATCTGCAGTAGAGTAGCGGGCGGAGGTCGATAACCGGGGATTCTATTCTAGACATAAACGCAATGGCAAGGCTTGGTGCCGGTCGCTATGCCATTGCCAGCCCTCTTACTTGCGCGTGGTATTTCCCAGACCATCGGCATATTGAGATCTGGTTCGATCCGAGATAAAAAAGCTTGATTTATATTTTTTTTACTTCAAAAAACAGTGACATTTTCCCATAGTGAAGCAGACAGCGAGTTTTTCAGAACTGTCAGTAAATGAAAGCAGTTCGAATCATATTAATAATGAATGTCACGCATGGTGGCAGTTCATACAGATACATGATTGGAATTATTAAGTTAATTGGAAAAGGAATACCAGCCCTACTTTTAAAAGTTGGTGCCCTTCTTAGACAAAGGCTTTTTAGTTTTTTGATTCTTCGTCTTCATTCGAGCCGACGATCCAAAGTCGGTGGTCCACAGTGGTTCCCCTTCTCGATGTGGCGTCTTCGCCTCCCATCGAACCGGATCTTCCTCAGTTGAGCATCTCGATTGAGCGAACCCACCCAGAGACGCTCTTTTATACAAAGCGACTTTTTCCGGCGTGATTATCAGTTGATCATAATTTGTTTCTCAACTGATAATCGAGCTTACAGCTTTCGGTATCTTGTTAGCTAGCACATAACGAATAGCAAAACAATAATTTTCAAATTTAAAAATGAAAGTAAATTCAAAAATTCAAATTAAACTCAGAAATTCAAAACGAAGACGTCGAAACGTTAGCCGAATAAACATCTCATATCAACCTCGTGTGGGCTCAACAATGTGAACAAAGATTTTTCTTTGCTCCTTCGTATCAAACGCACAAGATCTTTCAAATTTAATTTCTGGTTTCCACCTATACCACCTTAGCTGAGAATAAATTCTACTAATTGAAATAACAACCGCTGAGATATGCAATTTTGAAAACAAGTTCATTTATACTATTTGCAGGAAGTTCTGAACTTCTAGAGACGATGAATTCATCTAAGATAGCTTTAGCCTCGGCTTGCTTTTTGAAGCATTTCTTACAAAGTACTTTGTCGAGATGCTTGAAGAAGCGGTAGTCGCTCCGTCGAGTGTTGCGGATGAGGCGGAGTTTCGTAGACCAACTCACCCAACTTTTGCAGCATCATTAACGCAACGTCTGTTCGAACGTTGAGAGGAATTCGGCCCCTCCTTTTGACAAATGCTCAGCTCAGACGTTGTTTTCTGGTGTTTTTTCGACTTTCCATGCATAATTTTTTGTCATAATCGTTTCACGCAGTTTCAGGAAGTTGTGATGAATCAAACTGGCTGTATACCACCACACAATCAGCATGGATGACTTTCTTTTGACGCAATTTCGAGTTTAGAAAGTACAGCAATACTTCACCGCTGTCATGCGACGGCACTTATCTAGAGCGATATTTTGCTTGCGGCACATAACAATACGTTTGGAGTACGGGTCGTTATGATTGCGTAGGAGATTGTCATTCAATTCTTACGGTACCCACTTTTCAAACTTCTGCATCTTTCTAATGTATTTGAGGCAGTCTGAAGTAGTTGAAAAGCCTACACAGACTCCTGCAAGTTCTCGATAGGTTGCGTATAAATGCTTACACGGACCCATCAATTCAACGTCTTCATTAGCGTTCGCGAACTCTCTCACTTTCAAGGTAGTATTTTACACGAGGAAATTTTCTCCAATAACGTCTTTTGTTTTTAATCCTTGGTCGTGCCTAAATCCGAATGTGTGCTCGCAAAAGTAAATTTGTCGAAACTTCTGCTTTGACATCTGAACTGTAACCTCTAAAATCTGCTAATAACATAATTCACATCACAACTGAACTACACGAAGTAATAATGAATAAAATAGACCTTGCACCTGTTCTAGTACAGCTTTCGAGGAAAGAAAACCTTTCTGAAGTATGCTCGAAAAAGTGAAACTTTTCTAAAGGGTGAAGCTCTCAGCGATTATCAATCCTTGAGGGATGCGCCATGCACTCGACTTCATTAACCATCGTTTGGAGGTAATGAAATGCATCTCTGGCCTATACAAGCGGTGGTTTACCGATTTATTTAGGCAGTGAAGCTATTCTCTCGGACAGGTCTGATACCAATTTGACGATCCTGGAGGGTTAGAGGGCTCGGTGAGCCCAATGGCACCTCAGAGTTCGATCAACACTGTGAGCCCCTTGTTTTGCACTTTACAAAACCAACTTTCACTTAACCTCAGTGTTAATAATAATGCATTTGTTCAGGTGATCTAGCTTACACGAGTTTGTTACATCACACCTCTACCGCCTAAGGTTTTGACGTCTTCGTTTTCTTCAGAGCTGATCCATACAAGTCGATGGTGCACAGTCGTTAGTCCTCGCGTTGTGGACCTTGTTAATCCAAATCCAGTTCAATCTTCATCAGTCGAGCACTGTTCGAGCGTTAGTCATCAATATGAGTCTGATTTGGAGCAATCAGTTCTCAAAAAAAAACATGAATGTAAGTTGATATTCCAATTAAGAAGGTTGTTTCCCCGTTGGTCATCTATAAAAGCTAAAAGGATAAAGCTCTCGGCGTTGATCAATCTCTGAGGGATGCACCATGCATTCGACTTCATTAAGTATCGTTGGAGGTGATTGAATGCATATCTGGCCTTTACAATGACTCGCGGTGGCCTGCCGATGTATCGAGCCAGTTCTGCTATCCTCCCAGACAAGTCTGGTACCAATTTGCGACCCCGGAGGAATGGAAGGCATGGTGTGGGCCATGGGCGCAGGGATCGATTCCACGTGCGTGTCGTAGTGGCGCCTCCAACCACCGCGCCACACGCGCCCTTGGTCATCTATATCCTTTATTTATTATCCAAATCAGTTGTACGACTCCGACCATCAAGATTGCGGAGATTTCTTGAGTCCACCAGCACTTGTGTAGTGCGAAACTCCACATGAAATAAGTTTTTCCGCTTGGATCCGAATGGCGCTCTCTGAAGCATTCATGCAGATCTAATCCATATTTCAACCAAAAAGCAAAGCATTCTCCCTATTTCAATCATAGATCGAGTTGAACTGATGCATTCGTTAGAGTGAGAAAAAAGTTAGGAAAGAAAATCTCTTAATAATTCAAAAGACCGACTTTATATAAACCTTGGCATAAATAGTTGAAATATTAATGTATTAATTTATATAATCTTATGAACTAATCTTTTTGAGCTGATGCGAGGTCGATATTCCTGTCTCTTATTTGAGAAAATGCTAATAATAATAACCAAATAAAAAACCAGGACATCTGAATTGAAGTTCATAATGTGACTGTTCTTCGCTGATACAACTACTCTGAAGATATCAACCTTTACGGAATGATTACGTAACATTGCGCGCACTGGCCGGAGGCGTCCTGCGACACACATGAAATCGATCCCGGCGCTCGTGACCCACCAAGGCTTCCAAGCCGCCGGGGTCGGCAAATTGGTACCAGACTTGTCTGGGAGGATAGCAGCACTGGCTCGATACATCGGTAGACCACCGCGAGTCATTGTAAAGGCCAGATATGCATTCATTCACCTTCAACGATGCTTAATGAAGTCGGATGCATGGCGCAGGGATTAATCAACGTTGAGACCTTTATCCGCTGTTCATTAAGGCTTCATTAGTATTTGATCTCTTCTAGTTTTTCCAAACGGAAATTGTAAAAATAGCTGCATTGCTCATATTGCTTTGCTACACACAAAGTGAAATAAATACGGAAGAAATCAATTCCAGACACAACGAACGAGATTTTAAGAATAGCAAAAGGTTGGCTTTTTGGCAAAATTCATTTTCTTGAAAGTTTCTGCTAGCAAGTTCTTCTTTCTTTTTTCGGAAGACACAGGTGCGAGACATTCTTTAAGTGTTCTTAGCATCTGTACACTTTTTCGCTTCGGCACTTACGAGTTCCTTCCTTTTAACAATTTTAAGTCACCCAAAAGAGAAGTTTTGGTGGAAACAATGAAAATAATCGGAACAGAGCTAGGTCTTTGTAATAGTCTTCTGGCTTCCTCAAAAAATTAAGAATCAATTTCAGTGCTACTTCGAGATGGAAATCTACACGATTTCCAGTGCAGCTCATTTCTATTATAAGTGCAGCACCCACTTGTTGTCTTTCACCCGAAACGTCTTTCAGTTTTTGTTTACTTCGTTTCGTGAGTTCTTGCGAACATTTCATCCACTTCTTCACTTCGAAAGCCTGCTTCAAGGTCTTTCAGTTACTTTTCACATTTGTTTTGAGCCTTTTACAGAATTTTCTCTCAGTTTCCTCGCTTGCCAGTCTTCAACATTTTCCGGTTTCCGTTCACTTTTCTTCACTGTGTTTCTTGTTTTCAATTTCGCGCCGTTACGTTCGAACACTTTTTTTCACGACTTATATAGCAAACGGGGATATACTATAGGCTACTCTTGCTAATAGACTCTACTTCCACGCAACAGAAGAGACCTGCCGTGAAAACGGTGAACAAAGCCTGAATCGTGAATAAAATATGGAAAACAAATTATTACACCCAATTTTTGAAATTTTAGCATTAACCTTCCAGAGACGACTTGACCTGTATAAGGATCGTAGGTGGAGGCAGTGTGGATTTCTGCTATTCCAGAATTTCAGGGAGCATGGATCCGAATAGTATTCAAAGGCGTTCATGGCGCAAACGGGAAAGATCAAGCATCAACTGAACTCATGCAAAAAATATGAAGACCTTCACGAATGGTGAAAGCCAAGGAACAAATCGAATGCAAGTGCTGAGACCTGCGCACTATATGTGAAGATCAGTCGTACAAAATAGAATTTTTTGAAATAAAGACTGCATTTTTGAAAATATTACCTTTTCCATTATTTCAAGACGTGTGGGATGAGACCTCACCGCTTTATTTTATATGTGGGTAAAGTACAGATTTGTTTATCTACTTATTTGTTTAATAGACAGTTTACAACCACAAATACTTTAGTAAGGTATTGGCTCCAAATTTCTTCTGAAGTAACCGCCATGGTGTTGTTCCTTGTTCAACTTCGCAAATGAAGTAATTAGTGCTTCTGCGGATTCCTCAACCTGAAAGAAAGGAATGGACTCAGTACCTTGCTAAGAATATCAGTTTTTCACTATTTTAAAAGCGGTTGCTGACATTTATCCGAGCTTCTGGGCCGCCCATATCTGTTTGCACCCATCCTGGGCAGAAACAGGTGATAAGAATATGCTCCTTTTCCAAATCGATTGCCATTGTTTTCGTCAGCGCATTCAGCGCAGACTAGAAGGCGCTTTCATAGAAATCTAACTTCGAAGATCTAAAACTTCTAAACAAGAGCTTCTACGACAAGAAGCAAAAATTTTCCGTCGACTTACCTTGCTCATCCTATACGCCAACAACCCAAACTTGCTCAACCCAGTTCTATGACCGCTTATTGAGCCCAATATAGAAGAAATATTGATGATGGCTGATCGGCTTATAGAGAACTCGTCCAAAGCACTGTTGACGGCTGCTTTTCGCAAAAGTGGTAAAAATACCTGTAGGACGGAGAGTTTGAAATAGTTCTAAGAGTGCAATACGTTCAAATTCTCTCACCTGACTAAGCACAACAACACTCGCCGCGTTCGTATCAAAATTCCTAATGATATCAAGACGATTTGGCTCCTGATTCGTACAATACTTCACAATTATACCAGCGTTATTCACTAATACGGTGAGACCACGATTGCCTGCGAGTTTCTCAACCTAAATTCTTTATGAAGAATGATGACACATGAGTTTTCACAGAAAACAACAACAACCTTCCAAGCCTTCAAAGGCAAGGAAGTACAATGCAAGCAGCAGAAAGCTCAGGTTGATTGTCCACGTTCAAGGGTGAATACAACTATCTTTACCGCAATATAAGCGTCTGTAATGGATTCGTTACTTGTCACATCAAGCTTAATAACGCTCAGCCGTTTGTCGCTGATTTCGTTCAATACCTGCAAAGGTGGACCAATTTCTTCTATGAATTCAAAACATGATGAAAAAACCAGTTTATACCATATTTGCAAGGTTCCGTATGTTTAGAACAGAAGTCTCTAATTCAATAAACATGATGATGAATGATGTTAAGGAAAAGTTCTCAGTTGACGTGCACAGTCAGGTTTCCCTTTCAAAACAGCGTCATCAAATTAACTTTATTCTTAACATTCTACTGGCTGTATTCTTTCAGAACCATTACACAACTCCATCATATGATTAATCAGGCTCAACGACTCTGCTGATAGATCAGAGCTCTAGTTATTCAGGAAAATTTTACTAGACTTGAGGAGGAAATTGGCAGTGGACCACCACTATCCCTTCTGTACATTTTTGATATGTTTCTGAAGTTTTTCAAGTTTGCTCTCAAAATTCTCGTTCATAATATGAGGGAATATGTTGTCAATGATTATTTTTTAGAAAAAAATCGATATGGACATTTAAAAAAAAGAAAACTGAAATAGGGAGACACGAAAAGCAAAAACTGTTGGATTCGAGATGTTTTTCATCTAATAAATCAACCAGTTCACCATCATTAAAGAAGAGATACTCGGCCCACGCAGGACCAGTCTTGACGGGAGAGCTCGTGTGGGCAGGCACTAATATTACCGTGACCTACTACTAAATATTTGTGATCAAGAACTTGAAATTTCTTTTAAACATTGTTAAGCTGAGTCCCACTTAAATACTACCTCAATGTATAAGATGGAGTAAAAACACACATTTTCATCAAAGCTGAGTTCAGTTCTGTGTAACAACTTGTGAATAATGAAGTAAATATCTAACTAGTTACGTAGATAAATTATTACCTTTGCTTTGTCAGGTTCTCAAGCCGTAGCGATAACATGTTGAACTTCCTTGTTTTTGAGAAATTCCTTCACAAGTCCCAGACCAATACCACGATTTGCTCCGGTCACCAGCACCGAATACGGGGCCATCGGAAATCGATATCTATCAGTGGAAGGATCAAGAAAACCTTTAAAGTGACCGAAGTTATCTTAAGTAAGCAACCATTTATTTAAATTAACACATGTAAAAAGCCTACATGGCCCAGTGGTAGGGAGCGCCTTGCAACGCACATGTGGAATCGATCCCCACACCCATGGCGCACCAAGCCTTCCATCACTCCGGGGTCGGAAAATTGGTACCAGAGTTGCCTGCGAGGATAGCAGCACTGACTCGATAGATCGGTAGGCCACTGCGTCATTGTAAAGGCCAGATATGCATTCGTTTACCTCCAAACGATGCTCAATAAAGTTGAATGCATGGCGCATCCCTCATTGATTTGTCAACATCGAATGCTCCATCCTTTTTATTTAACATGTGGGATAGAATTTAACATTATCCTAGTAGACACAAAAACCCACTAAAAGCGACCGAAGATGTCAAAAAATTGCGAACGAAAAGTGTTTAAAAAGGAGGTGCTAGGCAGCGCAAAAGATGAATGTGCTAGCTCAAGTTGGGAACAGCTTCCCCATTTTTAATTTTTTATTTGCTTCACGCAATTTGACACCGCATTTTGTTCAAACTAAAACGTTCGTTCCATACGGGTGGTTAATTCATTCGAATAACTAGCAGCGCGAGTCTACCGCTTACGATTGAGAGGATGTGGATCAATACCGCCTTTAAGAATCTTCTTCTCCTACGCACCGACATCAAGCTGCGGTAAAGACAAAGTTTTGAAACGTTTTGAAGGGACTTGGAGAAGTTCTAAAGAGAAGGCCATGCATTTTTAAGACACTTGTTATTGGAGATTTCGACGCTAAGATTGGACTCAGAAAAATCTTAAGAAAGACGCGTTAGAACCCACGAATTACAATGAAACGAGCAGGGAGGGCGAGTGGCTCTCTGAGATTACCAAGAAGACCAAAACCATTCATGATTAGCTACATTTTCAAAAGCGCCACTTTGAACGCTGGACGTGGAAGCCTCCCAACGGCAAGTGCCCTAACGAAATAGACCATATCCTGGTGAATCGAACGCATTGTCTAACCGATATCGCTGTTCTTCCAAAAATTTGACTTTGGATCAGATTATATTATTCTTTGCACATAATTCCATTTCCCTTGGAAAAGAAAGCAAACGCGATGTTTGAAAAAAGAACCTCCAAAACCAACATAGGCCAGAGTTTATTCAGATCATTAGCCGGTCTCCGGGTACATGGCGCTCTTGATAATATCGACGAGAAATACCGTTGGCTTATTCCTGGCTCAAAAATTCATGTTAGCCCTTTGAAAGTTGAGTTTCTAAAATCACCAAGAGCTGCTGTTCCCAGAACATTCGAGGTGGTGCGCAAACGTGGAATCGCACGAGCTACAGGCCACCGCAAACTCACGCTGGGACTGGAATAACATAAATGAAGATCTTAAGGAGAGAAGGGCAGCAGTTGTGGTCGAAGCTGCATAGGATGGGAAAAGCATTCGCAAAACCCACTGAAACTCGGCCAGTTACAAAAGCAAGAAAGATGATTGCATTCCGGCGTCCAGACGTAGCAGTTAAAACTTCCAAAACAACTATAGAGAAAATCATTTGTGATTACTACTCGGATCTCTTTAGTATCTAGGCACCATATGATAACAAGTCGTATTTAGGTGTCGTTAGAATGCAAGAGACCGCTCTGTGTGATTTTTATAGCACAAGAATCGGAAGACTCAGCGTACAAAACTCTTCAAGTATTCTGTTGGATAAATTCATGAAATTCGGAAACGAACTGCAAGGAGGAATGCCTCGCTATCACATGAGGTCTCACGCAGTATTTAAGACTGAAATTCTAATGCAAGAGAGGCACACTATGCTTCCATGTGAACTCTGTCCGGCTGATGGCGACGTAAAATAGTGGACTATGATATGATATTAGAAGATATGGAAACCGGTGAGTGTAGCAAGAAGCTGTTTTGTTTTCAATGCGACTGGAATCTAGACTTCGTGAGTTTTCTGCTTTTGTTGTGGAGGTGTTTAACTAGGTAGACTGAAATCAGTTTGACGATTTCAGGCTGTGAACAAGGCTAAACCAGCCAAAACGTCAACTCTTTCGTAAGAGAGCAAAGTAACGGCCGCCTCTTTGCTCATCAAAAGTACAGTAACCTACATGATTAATGTCGAGATTAATCAGAGATTCGTTATCGGAGACCAGTTTTGTCGTTTTCAAGAAAGTTTTGGATTCAACTGAGATAGAACATGGAAGAAGTCATGGAAGCCAACCAAGTCGTCTCCACTCGGTAAAATAAGTATTCTCCGTGAGCTGCATGAAACTTTCAACATGAAAATATCACTATTCCATAATGATATTGACATTGACACAAAGAGAGGTGTTCGACAAGGCGATACCATTCAATCAAAAATAATTGCTACCACCTTCGAGACCGTTATGCAAACATTGAAATTGGACAACTTAGGAGTGAAAATCAATGAACAAATGATATGAAATGAAATGATGAGTAAGGCCATCTTCGCCTTCCTGATAACACTTATACCTTATGACATGAAGCACTAATCAGGTGGAATGAACACTAGCCAATTTTGATAGCAATTGCGAAGTGACTGTGCTTCGACTAAGCCTCACTATGATAATGTTCACAATGAACGAATTGGTTTTGGAGGCCATATCCACGCTCAAGAGAACGAATATCTCCGAGTGCCCCAGCTATGCCAATTTGAGTTGGGAATCCAACATGATGGACACTTAGCTCCACAGTTGAGCAGGAAAAAACGAGCGGCTTGGCAGCTTTTAGGAGCATCGAGGGTATAGTGAGGAGAGCAAGGAATACCCTATTGATTACCCATTTTTCGACTCCACGACCCTCTGTTTTGACATATGTGTCAGAAACCTGGTCGCTCTGTATGCAGTATAGAAGATTAGTCACTATTACAATATTCGCAAGAGAAAAGATTTTCTAGGTGCACGGACAGGATTTGAAGATCCGACCCACGTCAACTATTAAAAATCAAAGACATCGTTATACTTGTCAGACTGTTGAAAATAAGAGGAGTATTGCACATAATGTGTAAAAACGAGAACCGTTGATCAAGAGCGGTTAGGGTTAGTGACTGATTTTCTTTGAATATCAAACACATTGCCAGAAGACCATCGATGTCATGGTCAGAATTTTCCACAACAAATCTATTGTGAAGATATGGTGCTCCACGAGTCCTTAGAGCGGAACCCTCTGGGCTTCATCTACATGCGACAACCAGTAAAGAAAAAGTTAATTGGCGTCTGGTCGAATCATTCGACGATCGTCGGCACCACAGCTGATAAAAGTGACTCGCTTTTAAATTAAGAGCGTTTTTTAAAACACACTACTAGAACTGGTTTCCAAACGAAAATTAATAAAAAAGACTGAAGCGAAGTATTTGTCGGTCTCAATTGACCTGGCCGACACAACGCCATCTCATCGGAGGTTCTTCAGCAGTCAGGTGCAAAGAGCCTTAATTGTCACCGTGTTTGACGAGAGCTTCGCTTATCGCATTCCCGACGTACAGTGCAGAGCGTCTACTTCTTCCACCGTATTACTCCGAGTCATTCCTAATGTGCTGATCATTTTGATTGGATATGGCTTATCGATGAGAACATGTGGAGAGGAACCTATAGAAAAAAAGTCAATCAAACTCTGATTAATAAACTTAACCATTTTGTTCTACTGCCTACTCTTTTTAATGGCAGAATATATTGCGAAATATAACTTTTAATGAAGCAGAGAGACCTGCAAAGCAAAACTCCGGACCTCAGGTGTCTGCGGTGGAGAACGATCGCGCTATTGTCCCTTCTGAAGAGTAACGCGTTTACCACCACACCATGCGAGTCCTTTGTTTCGTCTGTCTCTCAGCTAGTTCTATCAATCTTTTGCCATCAGCAATCACCCGACAGCGGGATTGATCTGGGGAGCCTAAATCGACCCAGTTAGGCTGAGGCTTTAGTTGTATAACTAAAAAAAAATGAAACATACATATAACTAAAAAAATAAAACTTATAACAAAGTCTCAGCTTAACTGGGTTTATTGCCGATTTGGGCTCCCCAGATCAATCCCATTGTCGGGTGACTGCCGATGGCAGAAGATCGAAAGAACTTTCTGTTTCATAAATTTAAAGCGTCTAAACAAAGAATGCGGGATAGATTTAACCCTCTTTTTTTTTCTTTTTTTTCCAATCCATCACAGAAGTCATAGACGCCTGCTCATGCAGGAAATTCCAATTTTCTTTTTAGATTAAAGATTTAAAAGAACCGTTGTATGCTTATAAGCATAAGAAATCAATGAAAACTCAATAGTGCCTGATCTCGTTAGCTGTCGATCAACGGAGCCGAGGATTAAACAAGTGGTTTTTGAGACTAGAAAACAATCTTACTGAGATACAATCGTTTTCTGTTTTGTCACCTTCGCTGCTGTGCTTCGAAAGGCTCCTTCTCGCCATTCCAGTGTTTTTTTCGGTATCATGAAGATGGGCGGGTTCACTACAGAAATTCTTTTATGATATAAGGATCATTAATGATTTTTCTGGTATTTTTTTCTAGATATTATAGCATGTTCATCCGTCGAGAGCCGAGACCTTGTCATCGGTGAGAAATTTCTTCACTACTTAGTGGAAACGAAATACTTGGATGAACCACAACACAAAAACATATTTGTTATTGGCAGGAAAGATGAGGATACTAAATATAGCAGTTGCTAGCGGAAATTATTCCTTATTATCGCTAACTCTGAGTAGGATGCTCGACTTCGTAGAAGTTTTCACGCGGGACTTTTTCGTGATTGTCGCAGAGCAATATGTCAACCTTGGGTAATTAAACCGTTTATAACTATAATAATTTCATAATAACGAAATACGAACATCGGCACAGCACAGACTGCAGTATTGTATCATGATCAATAAGTGAGGGTAAGGCGGGTTAGTATCTTTGCTATAGGTCAGTAAACCAGTGCCTTGTGCATTTAGAATACATTAAGAGTGTTTCAAGATTTAGGCACATTAAGAGATTTATGTAAGGCCGTAATACCTGACTCTCACACAACAATATTATAGGGTTACAGACTCTACAGGCTTGTGATTTCGCTCGTGATGAGGTTAACACGTTAAGGGTTACATGTTTGCATGTGATAACATTACGATTAGGTTAACGTATTAGAGAATACATGTAAGCGTATGAGTATACTGCGATGAGGTTAATGTTAACACACAATAGGGTTAGCGTGTTTAGAGGTATATGACTGCAAAGTTAATATTCAACAGTGACCACTTACCATAAGAGTTAATATCTTGGATTAACTACATGGTGGCTCACACAAAATGTACAGAGGGGCGAATACCATATTGACTCACGAGGCTCTTTAATACCGTACCCGCGATGGTTTGGAACAGATGCAACACACAAAGGCCGCAAGATCGCCAAGCGATGTGAAGGACCACGAATGTGGTTACCACAGACGATATGACGAAAGAATAGTAAGTATGTTGGCAATAGTTTCTATACTACAGCCGAGAATGTAAACAATCTCCTTTCAGAACTCGTAAGAATATTAAATCACCTTAGTAGATTTTTAAGACTAATACCATCGTATGATTTTGAAGTGACTGTGCGGATCCTAGCGCAGGAATCAAAAACATCAACGCGCAAAACTCTTGAGGCTTTTTGGATAAATTTCAGAAATCCAAAGATGAACCGGAAAGACGAATGCCTCACTATCACACGTGACCTGGCGCCTTATTTCAGAATGATATTTTGACCCCGGGGGTGTGTCTTGCTCGCGACCCCAAATACCATATTGACTCACGAGGCTCTTTAATACCGTACCCGCGATGGTTTGGAACAGATGCAACACACAAAGGCCGCAAGATCGCCAAGCGATGTGAAGGACCACGAATGTGGTTACCACAGACGATATGACGAAAGAATAGTAAGTATGTTGGCAATAGTTTCTATACTATTCAACAGTGACCACTTACCATAAGAGTTAATATCTTGGATTAACTACATGGTGGCTCACACAAAATGTACAGAGGGGCGAATACCATATTGACTCACGAGGCTCTTTAATACCGTACCCGCGATGGTTTGGAACAGATGCAACACACAAAGGCCGCAAGATCGCCAAGCGATGTGAAGGACCACGAATGTGGTTACCACAGACGATATGACGAAAGAATAGTAAGTATGTTGGCAATAGTTTCTATACTACAGCCGAGAATGTAAACAATCTCCTTTCAGAACTCGTAAGAATACTAAATCTCCTTAGTAGATTTTTAAGACTAATACCATCGTATTCATTTAGACAGAACTTCAAGAGATCCGTAAATGTTTCTCACATTCATTCTCATTTTTCAATTGAAGCCATTAATAATATAATTCAGATTCTATGATAAATTTTCACCCGGTCATACGATAAACCGCTACAGGACGAAGATCTTTTAGGACAATCTTCAACCAGTATTCCCAGATCAACCACACAATTCGGTGTTTGTCACAAGATTTTCCATCAAACCGTTCGCAGTATTACACAACGTAGACATCGCTGAACATTCCTCTGTTATCACTTCATTTCTTACCTGGCAGAGAACAGACTAAGTAGTGCATGTCAAGTTTTGGTAGGGCGGCCAAATGGAACCAACTCTCTATGTGTTCACCATAAATCGGTCCAAAAATAAGTTATTTATTATTGACAATAAAAGACTTTATGAGTACGTTGTCTATTCCATTTCTAGAAAATTTCAACATAATAAGAATGAAAATATTACTATTATAATAGATGAACTACATAATAATAAAACTTTAACACTACGGTGGTGATTTAACACTATTATTTGTCCACGCATGAATGTTGCTAGATTGAGCAGATTCTTTGTGCCTCCCAGTAACTGTAACACTCACTGACCCATTTGTGCGGTCTGAAGGCCCATAAAAGCACCCTGGCTACCTATAAATCAACGGATAAAACCAACGTCGTTCCTAGGTACTGAATCTTTCAACTACAGTTCAAATCCTAGCAGGCTCTGTCTACCTATTGATAATGTAGGTTTAGGGTGAACTAATGAGACAAAACTATTCCAAGATCATAGCAAGCCGTGGCTTTGAAAAGTAGACATAATAGATAATGTAGGAATTCAGGGAACTGGAGGAGTAAACATTCGCGAACATAATTGTGAATACGAAAACCACACAAGCAACGGAGAAATTTGCAGGATTGTAGTAAGAACTGCCATTTTGCACTTCCTGACCATACCAAAGTGGTTTCTGACTTTTCGAACATAGCTCTCACTTTTTCAAACGACATGCCGTAACAATAGTTGATGAAACAACGACACAAGGATAAGTAATCCCAGATGTAACACCCTATTTCAGTATTCTTCACATGAGGTTGCACTTCTAAACTTCCTTCAAAACGTGAATAGTAAAAAACAAATATTTGCTGGGCAGTTCGCATCCACAAACTTTCTAATAAGGTATCGGTTTAAATTTCTTCTAGAATAACTGCCATAATATTCCTTGTTCAACTTGGCAAATGAAGTCACTAATGCTTCTGCGGATTGTTAAACCTGAAAGAAAATTGAGAGTTCAATAACTTTATGGAAACCTTAGTTTCGTGAATATCATAAACGTCAACTGACAGTTATTTGAGCGTTCCAGCCACCCAATTCCGTTTGCACCCATCCTGGGCAGAAAGAAGTAATTAGAAAGTGCTCCTGTTCCAGATCGACGATATCGCGTAAAATTTTAGGACTACAGTGTCATCGGTGAAGGGCGCGTGTGGCGCAGTGGTTGGAGGCGCCACTGCGGCGCGCACGTGAAATGCGCCCATGGCCCACCAAGCCTTCCATCCCTCTGGGGTCGGCAAATGGGTACCAGACTTGTCTGGGAGGATAGCAGCACTGGCTCGATACATCGGCCGGCCGCCGCGAGTCATTGTAAAAGCCAGATATGCATTCAATCACCTCCAACAATGCTTAATGAAGTCGAATGCGTGGCGCATCCCTCAAGGATTGATCAACGCCGAGAGCTTTATCCTTTTTTTACGGTGACATCGGTTAAGCAAAACTTTCTGTTCACTATGATGTGGTCTATTTCGTTATGGTACTCTGCAATGGGATTTTCCCACGTTCAGCGTTTACGGTGAGGTTTCCGCAGTTGCGAGTTACCATGGATGGTCTTGGTCTCCGTGATAAATTCAGAGAGCAGCTCACGCTGTTCGTTCCATTCTAATCCGTGGGTCCCAATGTGACGTTCCTCAGACGGCCTTCTTACTCCGATCTTGGCATTGAAATCTCCAATGATGACCTTGAAGAATGTATGGTCTTCTCTGTAGAATTTCTCCAAGTCCGTGTAGAACGCTTCGAATTCTTCTTCGTCATACTTTCATGTTGGCACGTAAACGACAAAGATTGTGAAACCTATTCTTGCTCCACATCTTTTAATCATAAACGTCCGATTCGGGTCGCAGGCTGTTCGTATGAATCGATGTTCATGGACAA
>MQTX01000166.1:306996-318259 GCA_009735665.1 Angiostrongylus cantonensis | reverse complement strand
ACCTGTTGATAATGTAGGTTTAGGGTGAACTAATGAGACAAAACTATTCCAAGATCATAGCAAGCCGTGGCTTTGAAAAGTAGACATAATAGATAATGTAGGAATTCAGGGAACTGGAGGAGTAAACATTCGCGAACATAATTGTGAATACGAAAACCACACAAGCAACGGAGAAATTTGCAGGATTGTAGTAAGAACTGCCATTTTGCACTTCCTGACCATACCAAAGTGGTTTCTGACTTTTCGAACATAGCTCTCACTTTTTCAAACGACATGCCGTAACAATAGTTGATGAAACAACGACACAAGGATAAGTAATCCCAGATGTAACACCCTATTTCAGTATTCTTCACATGAGGTTGCACTTCTAAACTTCCTTCAAAACGTGAATAGTAAAAAACAAATATTTGCTGGGCAGTTCGCATCCACAAACTTTCTAATAAGGTATCGGTTTAAATTTCTTCTAGAATAACTGCCATAATATTCCTTGTTCAACTTGGCAAATGAAGTCACTAATGCTTCTGCGGATTGTTAAACCTGAAAGAAAATTGAGAGTTCAATAACTTTATGGAAACCTTAGTTTCGTGAATATCATAAACGTCAACTGACAGTTATTTGAGCGTTCCAGCCACCCAATTCCGTTTGCACCCATCCTGGGCAGAAAGAAGTAATTAGAAAGTGCTCCTGTTCCAGATCGACGATATCGCGTAAAATTTTAGGACTACAGTGTCATCCCAAGCCTTCCATCCCTCTGGGGTCGGCAAATGGGTACCAGACTTGTCTGGGAGGATAGCAGCACTGGCTCGATACATCGGCCGGCCGCCGCGAGTCATTGTAAAAGCCAGATATGCATTCAATCACCTCCAACAATGCTTAATGAAGTCGAATGCGTGGCGCATCCCTCAAGGATTGATCAACGCCGAGAGCTTTATCCTTTTTTTACGGTGACATCGGTTAAGCAAAACTTTCTGTTCACTATGATGTGGTCTATTTCGTTATGGTACTCTGCAATGGGATTTTCCCACGTTCAGCGTTTACGGTGAGGTTTCCGCAGTTGCGAGTTACCATGGATGGTCTTGGTCTCCGTGATAAATTCAGAGAGCAGCTTACGCTGTTCGTTCCATTCTAATCCCAATGTGGGTCCCAATGTGACGTTCCTCAGACGGCCTTCTTAGTCCGATCTTGGCATTGAAATCTCCAATGATGACCTTGAAGAATGTATGGTCTTCTCTGTAGAATTTCTCCAAGTCCGTGTAGAACGCTTCGAATTCTTCTTCGTCATACTTTCATGTTGGCACGTAAACGACAAAGATTGTGAAACCTATTCTTGCTCCACATCTTTTAATCATAAACGTCCGATTCGGGTCGCAGGCTGTTCGTATGAATCGATGTTCATGGACAAACTCGTGTTGACGAGAACGGCGACACTTCCTACGCCTCTACTGTCGCATGTTTCGAGGAACAGTTTTTCTCCAATGTCATAGACGGCGTTGAATGCATGGCGTCGTCTCATCTCGGTCGGGTAGATGACGTACTTTATCATTCTTGTTGGCATGAGCAAGTCCTCTATCGAGGACTCGGATGCAAGTGTACGTGCATTGTAGGTACAGATCGTCACCATAGTTCTTGATCCAGGCAGCTTCCATTGGCTCTGAGATTTTAGAAGCCTCTCCGTACTCGTCCTACCCATCGCTGCGAAATTGGAGGTACTTTCGGGGTCAGGGGAATGAGGGGTTTTTTTTACTGTGTTTAGCATTTCTGATACCCACGTATAGCTTGCTGGGCTCTGAACGTGGGGACTGGTTCTGCTCACGGGTAGCTTGCCAGGCTCTTCCAGAGTGGACCTGAAGCATATTTGTTGGAGGCGACTCCTGACCGCCTCCCATATACTTCCATGTCACTTGATTGCAGGCTTTCGGCCGAATTGACTCGTAGAATGGAATCCACATAAAACGAGAATGACACACACGCATGCGTGAATGCGCCTAGCAAATACAGAAAGTATGTGCTAAATCGGCGCAGCAGAAACGTGTCCAATCCCTTGATCCACCTGCGTCTCAAGGAAGCAAAGGTCGCTTTTGGTCCGCGATTAACTCCCTTTCCGCCACCTGGGGACTCGCCACGTAGCCTCATGACCAACCGGGTCGAGTTCCCTCATTTGAGGGAAATCCGTAGGTTCGTTGAAGTTGTCGTCTCTTCGAATGAGGCACACTCATTCAGTGATGCCCTTTTATACACGATGCTGATGGTGGATATAATGATAATGTCCGTTGATAACTACTTGTCTTTCTTCCGGACATATATATTATCGCGCACATCGTGCAAAAGTCCACCATCAGCATCGTGTATAAAAAGACATCACTGAATGTGTGTGCCTCATTCGAGGAAATGGACCGGTGAGGAAGACCTGACTCGACACGAAGGCGAAGCCGCCACATCGAGACGAATAACAAGCGTGGACCATCGACTCAGATCATCGGCTCTGATGAAGACCAAGACGTCGAAACGTTAGCCGATAATAAATATTGTTATCAACCTCGTGTAAGCTTATCAAAGAACCAATACATAGTAAATAATAAGTTAAAATTACGTCAAGAATGCTTCGCACTGCTCACAGTGCGCTTGAGCGATGTCTTCTGAAACATAACCGGCACTTTCAACATCTTGCCGGTATGCGAGGCTCCGACCTTCGAAAACTGTGAAATCTTCGTGATCCAGGAGAATACACATTGACAGCAAAACATAGAGAGGCCGGCCACATAATGAGAAGAACAGACGACAAATGGACGAAAAAAACGGTGGAATGGGCTCCAAGAGAATGCAAACGTCCCCATGGACGTCCACCTACAAGTTGGGTGGACGTGTTCGCAAACAAAGTTAATTAGATGTACCCGCATCAGATGCAGCTGCAGCTGTTTTACAGATCACGACATGAGACTCTCAAGCGCTACCATGCTCGAACAAGACCACCACCATGGACTACGATTGCGAGAGAAATGAACGAATAACATATGTGCTGGGGTCCGCGCAGCTTGTGAAGACGGACCGTCCTAGTATCCAAGTAAGTAAGCAATCCAAAATGCCTCGAGAGTTTTACGCATATGTGTTTTCGATTTTTGTGCAAGAATCGTAACTACTAGTTCAAAATCCTCCCGTTATGTCTTTGCGTTCTAAGCGTGCACAGTGGACTATTTGGTTTAAGTTTGCCGACTAGGTGTTCTTTTATACGAAGCGCTACCATGCTCGAACAAGACCACCACCATGGACTACGATTGCGAGAGAAATGAACGAATAACATATGTGCTGGGGTCCGCGCAGCTTGTGAAGACGGACCGTCCTAGTATCCAAGTAAGTAAGCAATCCAAAATGCCTCGAGAGTTTCACGCATATGTGTTTTCGATTTTTGTGCAAGAATCGTAACTACTAGTTCAAAATCCTCCCCGTTATGTCTTTGCGTTCTAAGCGTACACAGTGGACTATTTGGTTTAAGTTTACCGACTAGGTGTTCTTTTATACAGACACATAGTGGTCTACCCAATGTAATATGTAATAACATGTAATATGTATATGTATGTAATTCACCAATGTATTCGTCTCCACATGCTTTACAAAAGATCAGATAAACTGTACCTGAACTCATGCAATCACCGTGTCTCTACCATTAGGGCAAATTATGGAATTTTGCATAGCACATAGACGGTCACACAGGCGGTTACGAACTAGCTGGCATCTTAGAGCACTCGGTGACATTTCAGTTACGGCTACTGGATTCTCTAGACAAGCACTTCTTATACAGCGTTTTATGGCTGCACTTACTTCATTTGAAATGAATGGCAGGATAAACGGAACCTACCATCGCTAGTGTTGTCGTTTAGGGAGTTGGAGTTTCCTGTACACCTTTCCTTACCTACAGTTTCGTAACTATTAGAAATGGCTGTTTGCCGCCCTGCTTCCTTTACTCCTCTCTCTGCCTCTTCCTGCGCACATGATGGTTGTTGTTCGAAACATGTTTCTCACAAGGACCCTTCTTGTATGTGAAGAGTGAGAGGAGAGGCTATGAACAAGTATATTTTTACGAATTGGCTTTCTGTAGCACTTTGCGTAATGTAGCCGTTTTCTGATAGGCTGATTTGAATGTTCAGAAATGAAAGCCAATTTTCTTTCTGTTTCTTTCAGCTAAATTTAACATACTCCAACTGTTTATTCAGTAACTCAGAACATTTTCCCAATTTTTCTTGTGTTGAGCAAATAACAAACAGCCATCTATGTATCTGCAGTAGGACAATGGCCGGAGATCGATTACTGGTGCTTCCACTTTAGACATAAATACGATGAAAAAACTTGGTGCCAGTCGTTGTCCCATTACCAGCACTCTCATTTGTGTGTATTATCTCCCGGAGAATCTGAAAATTGAGCAGTTTAGGCACTCCTTTTAGAGCGTCATCAACTGCTGAACCATTAAACCATACGTGTTAATATCTCTTTCGTGTTCTACAAGGAGTGCGAAAATGGCTTTCATAGCGGAGTCATTCGACGCGTTTGTATAGACGCTGTAAAACATACAGTAAAATCACTGTTTCATTCCACCTTTGAATGGTCAACGCAAACGCAACTGCGGTTGGCTGCTACAGTGCCATTTGTGACGAATTTGCATCGCCAGCACGCGTCTTCTCGCAACGGTAACAAACGCAGAATAGAGCTTTTCAGATCAAATCTGTGAAGGCATTTGAAAGTATTATTTCAGAGGGATAGGGACTGAAACATCAGTGCACACTTCCAGAAATTAATGCCAAAAGGCCAGTGGATGTACGAGTCCTAATAGTGGTTTCTGTGAATATGGACTCTACTTAAATACTGTATGAATGCTACGACAGTAGCGGCACTAATTTATCAATAAGGATTTAAATTGTGATTTAGGCGACCTCGTTGTTATGCTTTGCCCTTGAAATGCAATAACGGGGCGTATTTCTTGCCATTTGTGAATTTCACGAAAATTTTGCTTTTATAGTGGTATGGCATGCAGGGATGAGATTGCGTATACAACGGTTAAGAGCCTTTCTAGCTTAAAAATGCTTCAAGTCCGTGAAGGCGTTCAAGGCGCCGTCCGTAAATTGGTCGACGCTTAAAGCGTTTATGGCTTTTTAAACTTATTCCACTTTACAACGAATTGAAAGAGAGCGAGTGGAGCGCATTTGTAATACACAAATGCTCTTTGGTTTGACCCCATGCCTCGGGCTCAGCTAACTTAATATTCCTCCGTGGTAGGGAAGCGGATACCAGACTTGTCTACCAGACGAGATAACAGTATTGACCCTATACATCTATAGAAAATGGCAAGTTGTTACTATATCATCCAGTCATGCCCATTTATAGCGGTGGTTAGTAAAGCCGAGTGCTTGGCATATCGCTATGAAATTGATAAATACCGTGAGCTTTATCCTTCATCATGAGCAACGACTCTACAGCCAGAGAAGAACCATAACTATAAAGCTTTTAGTTAACTTTACTCAGATCTCTACGGATCTCGTTCATGGAGGGATCACATGCCGGTTAGTCGCAAGGCATCGTGGCATGTCATCAGGCGGCGGATAGGAGATTAATTGCAGACCATAGCGATCGTTGCTTCCTTGAGACACAGTTGGATCCCAGGCATGGCCACTCTTTTTTTTCTGCGTCGATTTAATACATGACTTCTAGGTTAACGAGGGCATATTAATGCATGGGATCATCGGCTTGTTCTCGTTTACGCGGATTGTATTCAACACGTCAAATCGGCCAAAACACCTGCAATTAACAACAGGGAAGTATCTGGGACGGTAAGCAGTCGCCTCCAACAAATACGCTTCTCAATATTCTGGGAGATACTGGCAAGCTACCCCATGAGTGTACCCGAACTTGCGTTCAAAGCTTAGCAAGGTCTACGTGGATATAGAAAAGCTAAGCCTAACCCCGATAGAGCCCCGATATGAAAAGGTTGGATAGGGCTAGTACAGAGAGGCTGCTAAAACCGCAAGACAATTCTAAGCTGCATGAATCGCGAAGGACTAAGGTGACGATCTGCAGAATGCATAAAAACTTACATCTGAGTCCTCAATGGAAGACCTGATCATGCAAGGAAGAAGGATAAGACATGACATCATCAAATTGCCCAAGATGAGAAGACGTCATCCAATCAACGCCGTCTACGATACAGGAGAATTGTCTCTCAGAACGTACGACAGTATGGAAGTGGGCGGCATCGGCGTTATCGTCAACACGGATTTGGGTATGAGCATAGATTCAATTGAACAACTAGCAACCGAACCAGATGATTACGATTGAAAAGATGTGGAACAGTGGCGGGTTTGATAATATTCGTGGTATACGCGCTAACTAATGCTATGACAAAGAAGTCGAGGAGTTCTATATGGAATTGGACAAGTTTTAAGGCGAAGACCACACATTCTTTAAAAAAATCATTGAAGATCTTAACGCTAAGACTAGACCAAGAAGAACGTCTGAACAACGCTACATTGGGACCCATAGATTAGAACGGAACGAGCAAGGTAAGGTAAGGTCGCCTAAATTTATAACAACGGCCAAAACCATTCATGGCAGATCACAATTCCAGAAGCCCCATCTGCAACGCTGAACGTGGTAGTATCCCAATGGAGGGTACCATAACGAAAGAGATCACATCATAGTAAATCAAAGGTTTAGCCTTACCAATGTCGCTGCTGTACGAATATTCTACAAGGGATGAGACCATCGCCTCCTTCGTATAAAATTTCATTCCCTGCGGAAAGAAGAAAAAGTCGTTGGATTTATGAAACGAAGCGCAAAAACCACCATAAACTGGGATTTATTCACTCCATTAGTCAACTGTTGTGAAGATGCCGTTCTCGATAGCATCGATGAAGAATACGATCGGCTCATTCGACATATCCACGTGTCGTAAGCTATATAAACATTTCACAACCGAAATATAACCCTTTCATAACGATATCAACACCGACGTCAAAAAGGGTGCCTAACGGCAAGGTGATAACATCTCGACAAAATTATTAACAGCCACCCTCGAGAACGTCATGCGAACAAATGAGTGGGATAACATGGAGTTAAAATCGATATTCGACAGTTACATCGTCTTCGCTTTGCTGATGACATCGTTCTTGTAGCACCAAAAATTAGCAACGAGGAAGGAATGCTTGCCGACTTTGACAATGCCCGTGGAAAGTTGGTCTTCGCGTAATTCCGACAAAAACATTGGTCACGTGTGCATCAATCGCGTTCTACGAAATGAATATCTCCAAATGCTCCAGTTATGTCAATCTAGTTTGCGAAACCAATATGATGAACAAGTTAGTCCCAGAGTTAAAAAGGAGAAAGCGAACGACTTTGGGAGCCTTCAAAAACATCGAGGGTGCGGTCAAGAGAAGACAAAGCACCGACTCTGTGCCCATCTTTTCGACTCTGTTAAATATCGCCGGAGGTGATTGAATGCATGTCTGGCGTTTACAATGACTCGCGGTGGCTTGCCGATGTATCGAGCTAGTGCTGATATCCTCCCAGACAATTCTGGTACCAATTTGCCGACCCCGGTGGGATGAAAGGCTTGGTGGGCCATGGGCGCACAGATGTGTGCGTGTCGCCTCCAACCACTGCGCCACACGCGCCCAGTTTCAAGATGACGAAACAAATTGAAATGCTCCTATGGTCCCTACCTTACGCAATGTGAAAATGCCCTGTTCGAATGCATAACTCTGTTCAGGTGATTTTATAAAATCTCGTTATCATTTAAGCTTATATCATTGTCGTACATTAACCCAATTTTGAGAATGCAAATGAAAAATCCTCCTACAACTTTACGTTGACCTTGCAGTATAACTTCATTTACTTCAAAGTACGTGCTCAACCAATTGACCGATTAAGGCCGGAAGATTCATCATTTCCTAGAAATTTCGAATTGGATTCGATGAATGTTTCGAAATGTGCATTAACAAAGTAGGTAAAATGAGGTCTTATTTTGCTCAATGGAATGACTATAATAAACGAACACCCAGGGAAGACAGTCTATCCGTCATGTATACAAAGTCTCTGGATGACGAATAGCCCAGTAGTAAACAGTTACTGATTGAAATGATTCCATGAAAAGGAAGAAAACACATTGACAGTTATGAAGAAGCAGCTTTATCGATAAGAGGAAAAGAAATCTGAACACATTGCTGAACATGATATGTCATGAGATCGCTCAGTGATGAACAATATGAGGCTACAACAAAAACATTGCAGAATGCACTGAACAAAGAGAAATTACTAGCGTTATTACCTAGACAAAAGTAAAAGCAATTGTCATGAGGCATAATTTAGAGTTACACAAGAAGTCCGCAGTTGCACGACCTCTTCACATAGACCAGGAACAACAACACCACTACCACCAAATGGTGGCAAAGTACACGTATAACGATGCAAGAAATAGAACTGTGTAAAAAATCTAGCGGAACCTTAGAAAAATAAAGTTGAATAGAAATTTATTCGACTTATAGCTTATTTCGCTTTAAAATTGATCCCTGACACTGCGAGCTTCTGGAGAGCAGTACGAAAACAGAAATCAAATATAAATACAAATATATATATATATAAATATATATATATATGTATCGATTTCTAAACAGGCAGGCAAGACATAGAACAGTACATATGTTACGACCTAAATTATGCCATCCTCAATTTATGACCAGAATATTTCCAAGTTGAGAGGTTAAAGAACACCTAGGACCTCCACTAAAGAAATGACTGGTTTTGAGGTTGAGGCAGGTAGTTTGAAAGAACGAGATTACCTCGCCAAGTAATCCATTTCCTAGGTAAGTCTTATCTTAGCAGCAAACAAAGATCGTGACAAGTCTGAATGCTAATGACTTTTACAAATGGCGTGATACTGGTCTACTCTAAATGTGTTCCTAAGTGTTGTCAATGCTGAAAGAAAAAACCACAATAAATTAAGGTAATTAAATCATAACATTAAACACCTACTAATATTCTTTCGTAAACATATAACAGATCAATCAGACTAGAATATAGTAAGGTCTCCAAATAACATATTATAGATCTTCCTTCTCATCTGTACGAGTCTGAGATAACAGGGAACACCAGGCCCCTAATTATATACAAATCCGCATTCAAGCTACTTCGTTCAAGCTAGTTTCTCTTCCCAGTTTTGATTTCCTCACGATATCAATGCATCGATGTCCGCCACTGAAAAAGCACCACACGCAGTGCTGTACGACGAACACAATGCGCAGTGCAATTCATGCATATTGATCTACAACACTGCATCGCGCAGTCAACACCGTGTTGGACGACGCGTATCGATGGATTACTAGCAGTTTGGGTGCTTTACCAAGACTGAAGAGGAACAAGTTCAGCCTATTGCATGTCGTATCAAAACGGAGGCACACTGGAAGTATATTTGTGTACTGCTATTCCTCTCGCTCAGTATCGAACATCGAACGCAACATGAGAAACGTATGCAGTTGCTCCGGTTGTACGCTGGCGTGCCGTTCGTCAAATATTGTTTTCGGTGCCAATGCAGGCACTGAAAGAATCCGCCGTGCCAAGGAAGCCAATGAAGGGAACTGTGCTTGACCGACGGTACTCCAGAACAGAACCACGTCTCTGAAATAGAAGACGATAAAACGATAAAAACAGTTTTCTTTATGTATTAATACATCTTATATATCCGATATGGCAGTGTTTGACATAATGCGCACGGAAAGGCTGCTAAGATCTGAGGATCAGTCTAGGCTGCTTAAATCTGGAAGAAATAAGATGACCATCTGTACCTACAATGCACGCTCATCTGCATCTGAATACTCTAAAGATCTGATGACGCAGGCAAAAAGAAAGTACGACGTCGAAAGATTAGCTGAGACGAGAAGACGACGAACTTTCAACGCTGCCTATAATACAGGAAAAGAACTGGTCCTTTAAAGATACGGTATTAGAAGTAGGCGACGTCGACACATCTAATAGTCAAAATAGGGGCGGATAGCATGGCGGTAATGATGAATGACCATCACGAGCACGCCGCTGTTTCGACCACTTCCCGAGCTCACGAAGCCACTGTTCCCTTCAAGGGCGGAAAATTGGTGCCGAACTTGTCTGGTAAAAGTTCATTCTCTGCAGTACAGGTTCTAACACAACTATCCCAGGATTCCAGGTAGAAGCGAATCAACCACTACTTAACGATATTCACGATGAATGGACAACCCACAAGCAGCAGGTAATGCCACATGTAGAAAGTTGTAAAACTTTTCTGGATGATGGATGCGAGAAAACGATTCTCATGAAGGAAGTACTGGAATCCGCATAGCAGATGTGAAACACGGGTCGTGTAAAAAAAATAACCCCAATCGAAAGTGTACGGTTGAAAAGATTTGGATCAATGCTGACTTTAATAATCTTCGTCGTCTACGCACGAAATCCAGCTACGACGAAGACGAAGTCGAAGCGTTCTATATGCATTTCGAGAAATTATTCAGCGAATAACATGCATTGTCTAAGGTCATTATCACTGGAGATTTCAACGTTAAGATTGGACCCAGATGAAAGTGTTAAGAATGTCACACTGGGACGCGCAGATTAGAATGGAAGGAGCGGAGTGAGCGGCTAAGTTGAGTTCACCGTGACGCCCAAGATTATTCATGGTAACTCACAATTCCAGGAGGCCAGCTCTCAATGCTTGACGTGTGAAGCTCCAAATGCATAACGAAACAGACCACTTCAATGTAAATCGAAGGTTTTGCGAAATCGATGCCCCGGTTGTTCCAAAATTCTGTAGAGGATCGAACCATCGCTTCCTTCGTGCAGGTTGCATTTTTCGTAAAAATAAGAGAAAACTTTTATGTTCAACATAAAACCCAAAGACACCATAAACTATGACTCATTCGAATCAGAAGCCTGCTAATGGTAATATGCCTTTATTGATAACATGTTAGAAAAACACTATAGGCTTAATTCTTTTTACTTCTGTTTAGCAAACACGAGGTATTATTTTATTTCTTTATTTACGTACAAGCTGACGTTTCGGCGGATTTCGCCTTCTTCAGAGCCTGGAAAGGTCACGTTGATTGCAATCTACATGGCCAAACACCTCCATAACCAAACAGAGATTTATAGCTGCACTTACTTCATTTGAAATAAAGGGTTGGATAAACGAGACCTTATTGCTGCTAGAGTTATCGCTGCAGGGCCTGTGATTTCCTCTACACCTATCCCGAGCTAC
>MQTX01000166.1:296168-306649 GCA_009735665.1 Angiostrongylus cantonensis | reverse complement strand
TGTTCGAAACATGTTTCTCACAAGCGCCCTTTTCGTGTGAGAGGGGTGAGAGGAGAGGTAATGAACTAAGATGTTTTTACTACTTGGCTTTCGGTACCATTTCGTAACGTAGCCGTTTTCTGATAGGTTAATTTGCACGTTCAGAAATGGAAGCCAATTTTTTCGTGGTTTCTCTCGGGTGAGTTTAATATACTCTGGCTGTCCGTTCAGCAACTCGAAACATTTGAAAGCGATGAGTGTGCAAAGACTCTGTGTTCAATGTGATTGAAATTTTGGTTTAGCGTTTTCTCTGTTTGGTTATGGAGGTGTTTGGCCATGTAGATTGCAATCAACGTGACCTTTCCAGGCTCTGAAGAAGGCGAAATCCGCCGAAACGTCAGCTTGTACGTAAATAAAGAAATAAAATAATACCTCGTGTTTGCTAAACAGAAGTAAAAAGAATTATTCCATCAATGCCGAGGTTAATAGAAAGTCGGACGTGAGAGTTACTATAGGCTTACTCAACGTCTTCATGCTAACGCCATTAAAACTGATAGTTCAAAAGTCTCCAAGCGACGTTTGTATCAAGAAACACTCAAGTGGATACACCAACGTGGAATGAAACGAGCTACATGCAATCTCCAACTCACATCCGAAGATTCAAAACAATGCAGACAGGCGGTAAAAGAAGATCTTAACGAGATAAGAGCAGCATTGAAATGGAGAAAATCATTCACGAATACTACTCCGATCTCCTCTATAGCCACGTACACATTCCGTCATATGAAATAAACAACCAGGTCCGTACAGTAAAAGATCTAAGAAAAGAAGAAGATAAGAACACCTGAAGAACCTTTCGCCAGTCCTCGTAAACACACTGTCTCGGCTCTTCACGCATTACCTGTCAGAACGAAAGCTTTCACTTAATGGAAGACCTGCAAGAGTGTGTTATTGTTCAAGTAGGGTGACCTGAAGACGTCGGCAACTACCGCTCGTGTCATCCTGACCAGTATAGATGAAAAACTGGACGAAGGACGGCTTTGTGTGATGGCATGGTTTCGAAAACGATTCAGCACCACATCTACACGGTAATAAGACTCACTGAAGTATCATGATGCTACCAGAGACCCCTTTGTCTCACTTTTGTCGCCTTGAAGCTTTCGACTCAGTGGGGAAGAAGCTATTGCTGTAGTTTTGAACAGCCAGGGTGTCTCTACTCAGTAAATAAACACTTTCGGTGGGCTACATAAAAATTTCACGAAAAAAACTATTCTACAACAATATAACACTTATGTAAAAGGATGGGCTCCATTCAACGAAATACTTCCAAATGCTCCATCTACGTATGCCTAGAATACTTGACGCTTGACACTTGAACAGTCCGTCGTCACTGGTTGTGCGGGCCCCAGCACAATCGTCATTTATCGGAGATTTGTTAGTTAAGCCACTGTGGTTCTCTGAAATTTCGAAGTCAGCTTGGCCAAAGTCTGCCCCAGGTCTTCACCACAACGGGCAGTCGCAGCCCTTGTTGATCAGAGGGAGATTTGCCACCATGCGACTTTGATACCAAGACGGTGGTGGATCCTGGTATTGGTTTACTCTTAGCTAGGCATCCAGATGGAAACGCTGGACTCCTTCTCAGCTTGGGAGACCCCGCCGGGGTGACTAATCCCCCACCACCCCCTCCGCTGTACACTGCAGTCCGACACCACGGAAGACCTCTCAGCCACGATGAGGCGGTATACCGTTGGGAGGCTGCTTAGAACACATAGTCAAAAAGACTACGCTAGAAATATCCCGTATCAAGCAAGGCACAGAGGGGGATCAGGAGTCCCGATCCAAGTCAATGATCAAAAATCGAAGAGGCAGCTCTATATGCCGACCGATAAAGGGGCCCAAACACGTAATACGCATGAGCGGCAACTGACGGACAAGAGCCGTTAGCGACTGGTTTTCTTGAGATATCAATGGCACAGCAGGAAACTGCCGACCCCTAGAGGAGAGAAATGCTCAACACGAGTCCCTAGAGGAAGCAGAACCCGTTGATTACTCATTAATTCGACAGAAGGAAATGGAGGTTGAGTCAATGGAAATGGAGGTTAACTTGCGCCATTTGAATTCACTCGACAATCAGCGGGACGACAGGTTATAGGCAACAGGTGAATTATACATCTCAAATAAAAACGAGAGCAGTGAATTGAGGAAAGTCTTTGCCCTTCTACCTTTAAGGTTTCACGGTCTTATCATACCAACTGCGTGCGCATAAGGTATATAAAAATTGAAATTAAAGGAAAAAAGTTCAAAAGCAGGCGAAATTGCTTCTAAATTTTCCATTATACTGAATCACAAATCACATCATACTCATTTGTTTTCTTCGCTTTAAATTATTGTTATAGACAGGATTCTACAGCGAACTTTGTTTGCTGTGCTGGATACTGTGAACGTAGATAGCACTCCAGTTCGTCATCACCGACCGGGTCGTCTTCCAAAGAACTCAGGAACAGGCGCCTTTTCCGATGCGGCTCACCCTCGCATGATCCATCGCGACTCAATGGCTCCCGTTGGGTACGAATTCCACACAACGCTCGTATCCGATCACAAGCTTGAGATCTGAAAGTGGAGACGAAATAACCTGTTCCCAGAAAGGTCGGCAACATTGTTGGCAAAGAAGCTAAAATATCGCAAAAAAATTTATCGCACATTACCAAACCTATAAAAAGAAACATAAACTGTTGTTGTACCACAGCTTTCTAATTAAAACAAACAGTTGACTTTCACAGCTAACAGCAGTGTGTTTTAAACATGCAGTTATACACTATTTCTTCGACGAATACCATGGAAAATGACCTTTGAAAATAGCAAAAAAAAACTATTTACTATCTCCTCATCGTTAAGTTTAGAATCACAATATTTCGGCAGCGTTTAGGAAACTAAATGTACTATTTCGAAACCGACTTTCCTTGAACCTCGGTGTGCTTAATCAAAATGTATTCTTTCTTTAATGAGCTTACACGAGGCTGACAACTATATTTATTTGCTGCTAACGTTTCGATGTCTTCGTCTTCATCAGAGCCGGTGATCTGAGTCGATGGTCCACGCTTGCTATTCGTCTCGATGTGGTGGCTTCGCCTTCATGTCGAGTCAGGCCTTAGCGGACCATCTCCTCGAACGAAGCATACTCACTCGGTGATGCCCTTTTATGCAGGTTGCTGATGGCGGATAGCTGTGATTGTCCGATGATAGTGTGCTAGTAACTTGTTTTTCCCGGACAATAAACCTGCGGAAGTCGGTGTTATTGTCAGCTAGCACAAAGCGTAGTAATATTTCGAAACCGACTTTCCTTGAGCCTCGGAGACCGAACAAGACTAGTTACTATCACACCATCACCGGAAGATCACAGCTATCCACCATCAGCAACCTGCATAAAATGGCATCACCGAGTGAGTATGCCTCGTTCGAGGAGACAGCCCGCTGAGGAAGAACTGACTCGAAATGAAGGCGATGCTACCATATCGAGACGAATAATAAGCGTGCACCATCGACTTGGAACATCGGCTATAAGGAAGACGAAGACATCGAAACGTTAGCCGAAAATAAATAGAGTTATCAACCTCGTGTAAGGTTATCAAAGAAAAAATACTCAATGTACTCTTTGTTTGATGAGCTTACAGGAGGTTGATAATAAATGTTATTATCAACCTCGTGTAAGGTTATCAAAGAAAAAATACTCAATGTTCTCTTTGTTTGATGAGCTTACAGGAGGTTGATAATAAATGTTATTATCAACCTCGTGTAAGGTTATCAAAGAAAAAATACTCAATGTTCTCTTTGTTTGATGAGCTTACAGGAGGTTGATAATAAATGTTATTATCAACCTCGTGTAAGGTTATCAAAGAAAAAATACTCAATGTTCTCTTTGTTTGATGAGCTTACAGGAGGTTGATAATAAATGTTATTATCAACCTCGTGTAAGGTTATCAAAGAAAAAATACTCAATGTACTGTTCAATTAATGCCCAACTGCCTACCGCTCGTGATCCGTACAGATGAGATTCAGCTTTCGATTGTGTCGTGGATTGAGAATAGCAGCAATGCGGTGTTCGACTGTAATCGTCGTTGCCTGTTCTCGAATCAGAAGTTCGCTGGCCTTCTAAACTATCGTTGGTCGTAAACTGTCTTCAAACCTCAAAACAATAGACGAAAAAAAAATTATTTAGAGAATTGGAGAACTAACGGTTTTTAGTTCACACAGCAACGATGACGTCTCATCTGACGAAGGGTGACATTCATGCATAAGGGCATACCATTCAGGAAGAACCTGGACAGTGAACTATACAAAATTAGTACTACAGCGGAAAGTTATGTTGTTCAATAACAATCTCAAGAGTTCTGTGAAAATATTTCCTAATACATAAGAAATACAGTATTGTGGTTTCTCTACCATACGAAGGTAATCTTAGATTCAATAACAAGAAACGCTTACAGCATTGGTCACCCTCGTCAAGATAACGCGTGACCACTGCAATAATTTTTCAGAGTTCATGATAGTAATGAACGCTTTATCCTGATGGTCTGCTTTTGATTTCAGAGTTGTGGAGATATAAAAGCTTCAGCCAGTTCCAACAGGATCAAATTACGAGGTGTTTACAGAGATAGAATGACATCGCGTTCTGCTATTCACAGCACGTCAATGTAAAAAGCCACGATGCCTTGATAAAGCTTAACGTTCGGCTATTCTAACCACAGAAATTCAGAATATAAAATCTATGCACACAATAATATACAGCCGTTCATCAGCCGAGCGCCGGCAGAATTATGTGATAAAAACGAACAACTCGCCTAATTTAAAAATTCGACATAGCAATGCTTAAAAGTTGATTTATTCAAGCTGAAACTCATAGGTAAAGAACGATACAATCAATACTTTTCAACAGACTATGAACATTTTTCACAATAAAATCAGTCTCAGAAAGTTGACCTTGTGAAAATTTGGTTGTTCCTCAGACAAAGACTCGTATGTCTCCTGAAACGGACCGAGAAACTCCTCCAACTCCCGCAAGTGTTCGACATTTAAACTAGCAAGCAACATTTGAAAACCTAAAGTTTTATTAACGTAATAAACTAAATATTTCAAAGCACATCTCTTTACTTATTCAATTCACTACGAAAAAGTGTCGAAAGGCCAAAAAAAGATGAAGGAAAATTCATGGAAGTATAAATGTAAGAACAATGAGTACAAAGACCACCAAACAATTTACTTCATTTCATGATAGAACAAAAGCAATAGCGACAACATGTCGAAATTTAACGCATAATATTATATAATATTTGCCACACGCTACTGACCAACGCGGGACTCATGATGCCACGAAAAAGAGAGCTAACCAGTGAGTGGGCGTCACTCGCTTGCTGGAGATGAAGACTGTCATGTTCTCTGTATGATACTCTCTGTTTATACTCTCCTTGGAGGAAGGTTACTTACTAGCAGCTAAACTTGAGGTTCTGCCTATTTCTTGCAGGAGGTTCTGAATCATATTCCTTTTTCCACGTATTAAATTTCAACTAATTTGCCATGTGCTCTTTGGTTGAACCGACATGTTGAATAAAAAGATAAAAGATAAGGCATTCGGCGCTGACAAATTCTTGAGGTTTGAACCAGGCATTTCAATACATCAAACATCGCAGATGTGACTGAAGGCATATATCGTTTAAACAGTAACTTGTGAGCGAACCCACCGATGTGTCAGAAAACTGATTTTTATCCTCCCACACAACTATGGCTACACAACTATAGCAGAACACTCTGCATAAATGCCGATCCTCGGGTTCTTCTTGAAGCCGCATATCGCATCAAATTTTATGTGAATGGCCTGGAAGAAACAAAAAGCAGGAAGACCGACATATTTTGATTAAAGATGACCGAAGGGACCTTCATGACTACCGTCGGATGTGTTTGATGAGTGTACTCTATAAGCTCTTCACGAAGATTGTCATGTTATGCAAATCAAGATTATTGGATGGTGTACAACCAATTGAGCAAGCAGGCTTTCGACAAGGACTTTGCTGCACGGACCACATCTAAACTGCGTTCAGAGTCAATGGAGTTTGTCGAGAATACCACTTGTCCTTAGTCTTGACATTTGTCGAATTTGAACAGGCGTTTGACGGTGTCGAAAAGAGTTCAACCTTATCCGCACGTGTGAAAGCTTTTCTATCGACCTCTTAACATAAAAAAGCTCTCAGTGCTGATCAATCCGTGAGAGATGCGCCATGCACTCGACTTCATTAAGCATCGTTTGGAAGCGAATGAATGCACATCCGGCCTTTACAATGACTCACGGTGGCCTATCGATGTATCCAGTCAGAGCTGCTATCCTCCCACACAAATCTGGTACCAATTTACCGACCCCGGAGAGATGGAAGGTTTTGTGGGCCATAAAAGCAGGGATCGATTCCACGTGTGTTGCAGGCCGCAACCGACCATTATGCCACACACGCTCGACCTCTTACTGTATCAGCGCTCACCCGTAGTCCCGTTGATTGTTGAGTGACTCGAGCGGGTGCAAGTAAATCTTCCATTTTTCCTTATCGCGTGCAAGAGTAGCCCAGTGGGTTCTGCTCGCTCTAGAGACTCATGGAGCACCATATCTTTTTTTCCAGGCTTTTCGTGAAGAACTCTGAAAAAAGTCTGATCTCGAGTCGGTCTTGCTGCACTGCACTTAACATCCTGAGGAATCCAATCACTAACGGCTGTTGCCCATCGGTTGTCATTCATTTATTACGTGTCCGGCCCATCTTATCTTCAACTGTCTGGTGTACAGAACGGCGTATTCGATTTTTTATCGTTGATATAGGTCGAAGCCTCGTATCCGTTCTCCTAATTTCAGCGACCAGGTTTCTGACGCATACGTTAACGCAAGAATTGTCGCTGAGTCAAAAAGGTGGGCACGGAGTCGGGTGTTCTTTGTTGCCTTAAGTTGTTCAACATGTTGATTTTCCGACCTAGATAGACATAACTGGAGCATTAGGAGATATTCTTTCCGTTGAGCGTGAATGGAGCAAAAAACCAATCTTCATGAACATCGTTTTCCTGAGATTTAGTCGAGGACCAGTCTTTCCATACGCTTTATCAAAGTCAGCAAGCAAACGTTCCTCTTGGCTAATGTTTGGTGTTATAAGGACGACATCATCACCAAAGCGAAGGTGACGTAACTGCCGACCATCGATTTTCACTCCCATATTATCCCATTCCAATATTTGCATGGCGTTCTGGAGGGGGGTAAACAATTTTGGCGAGATGGTATCGCCTTGCCTAACTCCTCTTTTGACGTCAATATTAATAGTTGTATAATGGTGATATCTTAGCTGTGAAATTTTTGTAAAGCTCACGAAGAATCTTTGTGTACTGAACCTCTTGCTACTATACCCATGGAAAAGGGGTTCGACAAAGAGAGACCATACGATCAAAGCTGTTCAGTGCCGCACTGCAGTGGATATTAAAGTCACTCGATTGGATGAAAAAGGCATACGCATTGATGGAAAATTCCTATCAAATCTTCATCGTTCCGATGCCATTGTTATCTTCTCAAGAAGTACCAACAAAGCAGAGACGATGATCAATGAGCTCAACGAAACGGAAAAAAATTCTACTAAGTCTAAGGCATGTGAAGACACAGTTCATGAAAAAAGCATGGGCGATCAGATCAATCTGAGTGGTTACCCGATCACAGAGAAAACCTCGTTCGCATGCCTTGTGTGCTCAGTGAACATAGTAAACAAAAATAGCGACTAGACAGAAGGGAGAAGTTTGAGCTGCATTCGAGCTTTAATTCTATTTTCTTTTTCTTCTTCTTCTTCTACAATTGTCGTAGTAGCCACCGACAACTAATGGAGTTAAAAATCCGTGCTCACCCTTTCGATTAAACAGTTCTCCCAGCCCTCTGTCATGCAACAGAGATGTGGGCTGATACTTCAAGCATGTGAAGAATATTGCGCACTATTAACATATTGCTCGAACGATGCCTTCTGAAATACAACCGACACACACGCAATATCTGGCGAGATTTCAAAGCTCTGATCCTCGAGATCTATCTCTTTTTCGAGAGCTAGCGGAATAGACTTCGATAACGAAACATAAATGGGCCGGCCATACAACAAGAAACGACGACAGATCGACGAAAAGAACTGTAGAGTGGACTCCATGAGGTCAGAGGCTTCGCCTAGAGCGGCCACCAATTCGCTGGGCAGATTGTTCGTAACTAAAGCCAACTAGCTTTACTCGCAGCTACAGTTGTTTTACACGATATAAGATTCGAACTTGTCACTATGCTCGAACTAAACCACCTCTATAGACGATTGTGAGACAAAGAAACAAATGTAAAATGCGCTGGGGTTCGCAGAACTCGTGAAGACGGCCTGTCCAAATATCCATCAAGTAAGACAGCTATGGTACCTATTTACAGACGCTCTTGATGGATGTAGGGCTTGCCATGCCCCAGACTCAATATCAAACCAGTGACCGATACACTTTATGCTTCACGACACTCTAACGACTCTGCACGCCCTGTGCGAGAAACATGCATGCACACCCAGGGGTACACTCTGAAGGTAAACGTCAACCTATTGTACATGAAACCGGAAACCCGCTTTCTGAATGCACCGTAGTGTCTTGACAAATAAATGACCACCTAAGAAATAGAGATCTGACCCGTCACATAGAAGCTATTCGTCGAAAACACAAGGCGGATGGTAAGAATTTTGAAAAGAAGAACCAGGACAATTTGCTAGGGAAAAGAATGTTTCGAATGAAAGTAAACGAATAAAATAACTCAGTCATACCTTGCGGCTTGGAATGAGCCATGTCCTGAATAGTTTGATAGTGAAAGTTGAAATCTCGAAGCAGTGGATAAAAATTGAAGATGTCATCGCCACTACATCGGCACGGAAATGGCATTCGAATATTGTAATCAGCGAATGACTTCACGATTTTATCGACCATCGCTATCAACGGTAGGACAGGCACTGAGCACGATGACAAAACTGCATGCAATACCTAGAAAGAATCAGACTGAAAAGCACTCCGTTGACAATTATTTGATTTGGAAATTATAAAAACGACGCTGTAGAAAACAACGTCATATAATGTTTAATCGATTTTCATATTTTAGTTGAGGCCGTTCATTCCATGGTTTGGACCAAGCAAGAAATTTGTTCAAGAGGCTGAACTACCTATTCCTAAGCCTCTCTGTCTTCAAAAACACCAGATGTAACCACAGGTCATACCCTGCATAAATTTCTACAGAGTATATGGCAAATTCTGTTAAAGCCTATCAGTTTGTAGCACAAGTTGAATTTATTCGACAACGAACATCTAAGAATGTAGAATACTTAGTGTACAAACAATAACTAAGGGAACAAATCCCATTCATTAGAGAGAATCTCCGCAAAATATCCAAATCAAAAATTTCAGTGTTGTATAACAGCTATAAAACTTTAGTACCTCTCTCAATTTCTCTCTAATATCGTGAAATGCTTTCGCGGGCGCAAACTCCTCGATACCGCCGGCGCAAGTGATTCGCAGCAGATTCCTCTCCAAGTCATAGTTTTTCACAATGCCATTGACGATCTCAGCTAACGACTGACTTTCCCGACTTTTAAATACCCTAAAACATGGACGTCGAAAGGAATTTAACTAAAAACCTAGTCACATAGGTATGATGAAAACAAACACTTCCCTAAGTATTGAAAAATTTGTGCAAAATTATATTGATGCACAGGAGCTAAAGGACACAATACTTCACAAAATATACATTTTTTCACATAATATTTCGAGAAAAACGATATAACTTAAAGAATACGTCGGAAATCCAAGTACAAAGGATTATAAGATTAAAAGAGGAGCTATAACTCAGCTTTAAGCTTTGCACAAACTTAGATGGAATGTGGCCTGTGGACCTAATTTTGTATCACCTGTACCATCTGTAGACCCATTGATCGTCGAGTGACTCGAGCGGGCGCCAGTAAATCCTCCATTTTTCCCTATCGCGTGCAAGAGTAGCCCAGTAGGTTCTCCTCGCTTTAGAAACTCGTCGAGCATCATATCTTTCTTCTAAGCTTTTCGTGAAGAGCTCTGACCATCGGGTCGGTGGTCTTCCTGCAGTACGTTTGACATACCGAGGAATCCAGTTACTAACAGCCCTTGTACATCGGTTATCATTCATAAGCATTACGTGTCCGGCCCACCTTATCTTCGACTGTATGGCGTATAGAACGGCGTCTTTGATTTTCGATCGTTGACGTAGGTCGGAGCATCGGATCTCAACCCCTACTTGTGTGAAACGGGATACTCCTAGCATCGTCCTTTCGACTGGGCGTTCGATAACGCAGAGTGATTTTCATCCTGCTTGCGTAGCAACCAAGTTTCTGACGCATACGCTAGGGCAGGAAAAACCGTTGAGTCGAAAAGGTGGGCACGGAATCGAGTGTTCTTTGTTCTCTTCCCTA
>MQTX01000166.1:246323-294716 GCA_009735665.1 Angiostrongylus cantonensis | reverse complement strand
GGTGGGTATCAAATATGCTAAACAGAGTAAAAAAAAACGGGCCTCATTCCCCTGACCCAGAAAAAGCCCCCAATTTCGCAGCGTTGGGTAGGACGAGTACGGAAAGGCTGCTAAAATCTCAGGGCCAATGGAAGCTGCCTGGATCAAAAACTATGGTGACGATCTGTACCTACAACGCACGTACACTTGCATCCGAGTCCTCAATAGAGGACTTGCTCATGCAAGCAAGAATAATAAGGTACGACGTCATCGGCCTGACCGAGACGAGACGACGCCACCCATTCAACGCTGTCAATAACACTGGAGAAGAACTGTTCCTCGGAACATGCGACAGTAGAGGCGTAGGCGGTGTCGGCGTTCTCGTCAACACGAGTTTGTCCATGAACATCGAATCATTCGAACAGCTTACAACCCGAATCGGACGTTTACGATTAAAAAGATGTGGATCAACACCAGCTGTGACAATCTTCGTCGTTTACGCACCAACATCAAACTATGACCTAATTTTGTAGAAAAAATAATTCGCTCCTTTCTTCGAACCATTGGTTAACAAAAGAACTACATGTTCTCAAGAGCGACATTTGGGGCACAAGCAAGATGCAAAATAAACTCAGATTCTGACAGGCGATCGGTTTTCATAGAAAAACTCCAGCCTTGCCTATACACCGACATTACTCCTTCCCATACATACTACCGGAACAACACAACCATTTGGAAGAATCAGAAAAAAGGAGACGCAATTTCAGAACGCAATGATGTATTAAAATCGTAATTAAAAGGAAGGCAAGATACTGGATATTCTGCTTTATATTGGTCCGAGTGAGTAAACTTACCCTAGTATGTTACTCCGCCATTTCCAATCATGACTAATGCGCGACCCATGTACAACACGAAATTCCTAAATATCGCACCATAAGATACTCGCATTACGAAAATAAGACTTTATGAATGCGTTGTTTTCTTGTTCAGCAGTCGCGAGGTTATTATACAGCATACATTTACTTCCATTGAAAAACACACAATGCAATACGACAGTAACTGACGTTTCGGCAGTACCGCCTTCTTCAGAGCCTGAAAGAGTATACTGATATATAATTTATTAGGCCAAACGCTTCAATAACACTTACAGTATGACGAAAAACTTCATGGCAATTACATGGTCATCAGCTTCTTGAAAAACTCACCGCTTTTTTCAGTTACTGTTCAGCTACTGTTGTATTGTACTGTTTTTCTATGGAAGTAAATGTATGCTGTATAACAACCCCGTGACTGCTGAACAAGAAAACAACGCATTCATATTTTAATGCCGAGTTTAATAGAAAGTCGATCCTAGGAACTGTTACAAGTAAGACTTTAATTAATCCCTACAATGCAAAAATCGGGCATGCGCACTGGTAATGATGCCGTTTAATAGGCAAGGGATTCTGGTTGGAGACCACACTGGGCAAACAAGTCTCTCATCCCTCCAGGGGCGGAGCATTGCTACTGGAGCCTACTATGAAGCTCACTCTGGTCAACGAGACCTCGCATAGCTATTTAAGGATTACAGAAAGAATGGACACCGCCAGCATGGATAGACATTCACAGAGGATCCAAAATCTTCAAACTGTTATAGAACTCTCACACAGCTCTGAACACCTTCACGTATGCAAGGAAATGATAGGAATGCAAGAACCGTTGGGACCTGCTCTATATGTGATTACGGATCATTCAAAAACAGAAAAAAAACGATCTAATGAGTAAAAAGACGAGGAGAAAAATAACGAAGAAAATGGGGAAAATTCACTGCTTTACGTTTAGATCTAATCCGCAAATAGTGATACGAAGTGATGGCTGCTGAGTGTGTTTGTAAAACGACCTTCTGAAGCTTAAAGTGTGAAGAATGTAAAAGGTTGCAGGGCCGCCTCACTGGGACAACTACCTTCAAGAAAATGTTATCGCTTCATTCTTCTACGGATAAAAAACGGTAATTTCGTTGAACCACGAGAACAAAACGACTGCAGCGTCATTATCACATAGCGCATCGTTTAATGATTCTATTATTTTAGTAACATAATATTCTACTACCTTGCCTAAATAGGACAGCGATTCAACAGCTAGACAAACACCTTGCGACGTTCGTGACAGTTCATTCTTCAGATCATCCATACAAAACCGTAAATTCGTCTGAAGTGCCTAAACAGAAGGTTTTTCCCATACCATCGAAGTACTCATTTCGAAAATGAAAAGAAATTTCACGATCTTATATAATACCATTTGAAAAGTCGCAAAAAAATAATGAACTGAAAACAAAGCTGGTTTTGACCACTAACTAAATAGCAATAAAATTTGTCAGTGGAAACCTTAATCTCAACCTTTTTATTTACTGGCTGCTCTTCTTTCTAATGGCATGGTATGCTGCGAAATATAACTTCTATGATGCTGAGATATTTGTAAAACATATAATATCTCATAGTTCAAAAAAAGAGTAAGCAGTCCTCATAGTTTTATACCTCATTATAGAGGTTATATTTCGCAACATACCCTGCCAATAATAAGAATAGGCAGCAAATAAAAAGTTAAGATTGTGATTATAACTACAGCCTCAGCTTAACTAGGTTCGTTGCCGATTTGGGCTCCCCCAGATCAATCCCACTGACGGGTGATTGCTGATGGCAGAGATCGATAGAACTAGCTGAGAGACAGGCGAAACGAAGGGCCCGCATGGTACGGTGGTGAATGTGTTACTTCCCCGGAAAGGAAACCTTCGCGCAAAGCATGCAAGAATATGAACCAAAATGATTCATCTTTACAGGTACTCCATTCGCCTCCAAAATTTCTTTGAGACAACAAAACATTTAAGCTTCTACCTGAGGAATTCCTTTTTTTTCTACCTGATTCCACATTACGATCTCCTACAAACCGATTTACAATGAAAGCGTTTCGTAGCTACGAAGTAAATTTCGAATTTTCAGACGACTCTTTCAAATATAAATTGGCTATGCCACGTAGGTAGCTAAAGGAATGGCAAAAACTTCCAGTTCTTAACACGGTCATTTAAGAGAGGAAGAGTTTTTTTTTTCTAATCACAATTACTGCATTAAATCTTCCGTAAAACAAAACATTGTGAAATAATAGAGAAAGGAAGCTCTGCTGCCAGAAGAACCTGTCTTGTACAGAGTATTTATTAACGTTTTGTTGGTAACGTTACCAGAAACTTCTTGCATTCAACACATTCAACTTTCTTTTCTCTGATGAACAAACTCTCCAGGAGAATAATAACTAAACCACTTACAACTCAACATTTTGACGTAAAGGGCAGAAAGAACGCTGTTGATCAAAATTTACATGAGATTTTAACCTACAAAAGAAAAACACAATTTTAATTCTTACAGACTGCAGCATTTGAGAGTCCGGAAAGACGTCGTTCGGCGAACTGCCGGATCGCCTTGACAACTGCCACATCCGATCGAGTAACGCTCGAAATCCCTTGCCCTGGAACTTTTAACTAAAATATATCCTAAAAACGTTGCATCAGAAAAAGGCGCAATATCTAGATTTGTTGGAAGGATAATAAGCTCAAAACGTTATTTCATCCCTCAAAACAGTGGCAAGGGAATCGTGAAACACTTTCAATTGAAGGAATGCAAGATCACTGTTGACAGATAGCTATGAAGACAGATAGTTCATCAAGCGTTTCAGTTAAGCAAAAACATTTGCCGATCAAGAATTGTTAACGCGTCGTCCAAAGTGTATTTTTTTGCTTCTTCTTTCTTATTGTCTTCCATTTCAAACAGCTGTAGTTATTCTAACGGCATACCTGATCAACTGGGTTTAGCCTTCGATTTGAAGCGATCAAAATGAAATCACTGCTTGATTTTTCTACAACGCATAGATGGAACAGGAGCACTTATTAATGGGAAAAATGAATGGCACTGTTTAGTGTCAGTGTTTTCATATTTAATTAACGGTAATTTCACAAAACACGCTAAAATCAATCACAATAACGAAGGCGTAAGTTCTCGAGTTCAAAAATTCGGTTGAGATATGGCATAATATTCATATTTAGCATAAAACCGCCAACGTATAAGCAAATAAGACAAAATGTGATACGCTAATGTGATTGATTGCGAAGGTATACCGCAGCGGTTAGTTATACTGTCGTTCAAGAAGCAATGGCTCAATTCGATTACGGCCCAGCGCTCCTCTCCAAATCAACGTAAGAACACCTTAAACTGGCTATCACCAAGACTGCAAGAAGAATCGAGTCAACCAACATTTTACGATATTCATAAAAAAGAAATCCTCAAGCAGCAGTGGAAATAATGAAATGTTCGAAGACCATTGTGGACGATGAATTCTAGGAAAACGAATGGAATGCAAGAAGTGCTGGAATCCGCACAGTAGATTTTAAGACGAGTCATATAAATAAATAAACAAATAAACATGAACATAAAAGAATTTACTCGACAAGCTTCTAATGTCATCGTAAACCGAAGTTCATTTAATCTCAGTACAAATGATTAATCTACTTTATTTCAATGACAGGTTAACAGAGGGTTCTTACTAAAAGTTTATTCCCTTGTTTCGACGTCAACGCATTTATCAGAGCCGATTATCTAAGCCGATGGTCCGCAGTGGCTCGTCTTCTGGACATGGTGTGTTCGTCGGCGTATCGAGCCGGACCTTCTTCATTGGAGCGCAGGGCGAACGGGGCAACTTTACTAGGCAGCGCTCTTTTATAAAGGACGGTTGTTGTGACTGATTATCCCTCGATAATAGTTTTTCTCAATGAATAATCAATCCTGCGCAGTCCCTAAGTATTCAATGTTTAAAATGTGACAATGTGAAAAAAGTCCGTTTGTGCTAGTACAAAGTGCTTGAACCGTGTGACCACCTAAATAAAAACATTACGCGTTGTTAGGAGACGCGTTACGTAGACGTTCTAGGAACATTTGGGTGTTCGTGAGGTGAGCTGGAATGTGGCTAAACAGTTGGGTAAGTATTTGGCCTAAAAACCAAAAAGTATTTGGTAAAAACATGGACGCGAAAACTGGATATGCACCTTTATCTCACCTCGCTACGCCTTCTTATGTCATGATGACCTCTTTATACAATTAAAAAAACAGTTATGTGAAATTTCAGTAAGCAGTAAATAAAAAAGTTAAAATTGTGACTTCCACTACAGCCTCAGCTTGAATGGATTCAATGCCGATTTGTGCTTTCTAGATCAATCTCGTTGACGAGTGATTGCTGATAGATCGTAGATAGAAATCTATCTGATAGACATGCTAAACGAAGGACCCGCATGGTGCGGTGGTGAACGCGTTAGCCCTTGGGAAGTGAGGAGGGTAATAGCGCGTTCGTACCCCACCATAGACACCTGCGGTCCGGAGTTTTGCAATTATCTTAGCATCGTTGTGATTGTTTCACAAATGATGCCCTGCCGTTGAAACATGTAGAAGCAGTAAATAAAAAGTCAACATTGTGAGTAACATCAAAAACTAGAGGTTGTTTTCTAACAACAGAAAACAAAGACATTCATGTTAAAAATAAGTTGTTTTCCAAAACAGAAGAGAATAATACTCACGTTAAAAATCTCCGGATCGATTAAATCTAAAGCACAACACTTCACAATGGAATCGATAAGCACCTCACGATCGACGTCGCCTATGGAGACTTCACCGGATGTCTGACTGATTAACTGAGCAGAACTACTGCTTTCCGACTGAAAGCTTGCTTCTGTTTTTAATGCATTTAATTAAACACATTTAAAGAAAAAAATTAATTCAGTACTGAAAAACTCAAAGTAAAGAAATAACATCTCTCTTTTTATTCTCTTCAACACTTTTTCGCGAGATGTTTGCCAATGAAATCGATGTTTTCAAAACTTCAGCTTTCAAAATCAAAATTATTTAACCTTAACACGAATAATCAATGTCTTTTAAGACTGTTTAAGTGAAGTTCAGGTATACAGTAATTTATTTAACATTAAATGATGCGCCACACACCCTCCTCACAATAAATCCTACGCATCTCTATACGCTATAAATGTCACAGGCCAAACATGATCTACTATGAGCTACCGTGAAGCTTCGCATCAAATCGAATGCAGTTTTCTTTCTTCCTCTTTCTTCGAATTTGTGGCTAGGAAAACTCAGAAAAGGTTAGCATGACACTCTGAGAAATACTCCGTCATCACCTACTAACCATTTCTCAAAAAGGGGCTTACCGAGTACTAGAAAGCTCAGGAAAGCCAATAGTAAAGCGAAAGGCGGTTTGCTAACCTACTGAATTTATGAGAAAAAATGAATTCGAAATGAAACGATCCACAAAAATTGAAAAAGGAGAAAGATAAAGGTAAGTCAAATCACATTAATCGTGAGCGAGAGTGTTGGACGTTGTTCGGAGATTCGTTGAAGCCCAGACACTGTCGATTCAAATGACGATTGCTGTCCCACTTCTACCGTTTCTGTCGATGAACTGAAAAAATTATTGCAATCCTTTTATTCTATAACTAGAAATCACTACATAAGAATTAAATAGCGATCAGGTCAAATTTTTCAGAAAATAGGCTACATTACAGAGAATAGGAATCAATTTAACGCGTTATTTACAGTCATACCTAAAAACTTAGTTAAGCTTGCAACAATGTCTTTAGTGTAATAATAATTTTTGTTAATAGAAAAATTCCCTCAAAAAATAATATTATAATTCATAATAATTAAATAATTAGCGTCATAATTAAACCTTAGGAAAAATTTGGACAAAATCGCTTAAAATATAACATACTTTATATTAATGAGTGAAGGCAGCACAGTGGTAGCGTTACCAGCAAATACACCCGTGGCCTTGGTTCGACCCCGCCCTGAGGCGACCAAGCCACGTCTCTCTGGGATGGGGAAAGTAGCATCGAATTTGTCTGGAATCAGCTAGCACCTTCCAATAGACCAAAAATGCCGCCTGCCTGTCATGAATATCTGAGAACGGCCTAGCACGGCTGTATCAGAATTCGGAAAGAATCTACTTGAGCAAGATTCAACGACACTGATACTCAACGATACTCAAACATCATTCAAACAGATATGCAAATCTGAAGCTTTTCGAACAATATCGTTACGAGGGAACGAATCAAGTGGAATAAGTGCTGCGCTCCCCACAATATGTCAGACTGGATCATTCAAAAGAATTCTCTTTATTTCACTATCCATAGATGGTTGGTTGAAAAGCTCATCGCTTATGCCTTGTCTCGATGCCAATGTTCTTTGTTATTCATCCAAATTTTGTTCCAGTTAGATGATTAGATGACGGCCGTGAAAGTTGGTACAAAAATTTATTGGAGCAGTTTTTTGTTTCAAATGAATTCACCGTTTGACGAAAAATCCACTCGCTTTGTCAAAGTTCCACTATGTCAACTAACAACCAGGCAGTAAAATTTAGGTTTCGAAGTGACGACACTTGAACAGGTTTAAAGTAGATTCACGAATAATAGTCCGAGATTACTGTACAAAATAAAACTACAGTTTTGGAATACCTCGACCCGGAAAGTTAAAAGAAAAATCGACAAAATGGTCCTTTATGGATTCAGCGAAGAGTTGAGAAGTCGTCGTCATAAAGACTGTTCGCCGCTTCCTTCACGGAACAAAACAATCTACTTCTTGATCGCATTGGGTTATGTGACGAAAAGTGGATCTGTACAATAATTGATGCTGCTATCCGATAGTATAGACCGAGATTAAACACTAAAGCATTTGCCGAAGTTCAATCATCATCTGAGCGATGTTATTACGCGTCTTCGCACTGAAACGAGACGATTCCTGAACTCTGTCGTAGATCAGTGCACGGAAAAGATATTTTCAGGGTGCCCAAAAACCTATCATGGGTAGAAATTTCTATGACCGGTATTGACGAATCGAAACTATTGAAATAAGCTTTTTTTTAAAATAATACATATCCATGATAACTAAAACTGCACGAATTGAAAGGCGTAAGAAAGAAAACCATGGTCCTTTAAGCTTAGTAGGATCCTCGATAATGAATTACTTGATATTCAGGACCAGCTAAACAGGCATATTGCGATAAAACTTTTGACTAAAATGATTTCAATTGAACAAATTAAAATAGCTTCTAAATTTACTACAAGATTTCAACTGAGATTTCATTGTGAAGCTTAAGCACCAAAAGACCTATTTCGATTAACCAGTATAACAATTCAGAGTATTTTCCTTGAAACAGAAGACGTTCTCTCTCTTCTGGCACACTTTTCTTGTACTACCTGTAACCTGCTTCCCAACATGCAACTCATGTACTTGGCATTACTAGAAAGTGCTCTGTAATTTTTCTAATCGCTAGCAGGTGCATACTTATAAAAGCCAGCGGTTGAGAAATGTTCTGTAGTTTCCTTTCCTACATCTGTATGCTTTCAGAACACGCTGGCTGGAAAAGATTTACGTATTCCACAGTTGAATCCGCCTTCATTCGGCATCTGGAAGTCGTAATCAGGTATTAATGGGCATTTGGCTGTTGTGATAGGAACTGATTAAATAGATTGACCAGAATGATCTGGTTTTCGTCGTTTGACCCGTTGAAGTGACAAAAACTTTAATAGCCAAGTTGACAACGAACAACATAACGAGAAAACCATTCCACGTAAAAATTGAAGCATAGCGACTAGAAAACTATTTCTCGTAGTTTTGAGCAAGAAATGGTTTGCGTATAGCACAGTGACTAGTTGTGCTCCTCCATATGCATTGAAACGAACACTGATTCGATCTCGCGCTCCCGGCTCACCAGCCGTTTCACTCTACGGGGTTGGCGAATTGAGAGCAGAAGTGTTTAGGATGATAATAATATTGAGTTGACAAATCGGTAAGCTCTAGCAAGTCGCTCTGTAGGCCAAATATGCAGTCAATCACCTGTGCGATGTTTAAGGAAATTGAATGGATGGCATATTCCACGGATTAATCAACCCCGAACGATCTCCATCCTTCATACCAGAAATATGGAAACAGCATGAACAAAAAACTTGTTTGAACGGCACTGTAGTGATAGGTGAAAAGTTTGAACTCGTATATTAACTGCTGATAAAATACTTGCTTCAAAAGTTGTTCAAAGTAACACATTGTGCATAATGAAATGTTTCTGAATGATGGTCAAATAACATTAGAAAAAATGGATAGATCATAATCTCACATGGATTATGCGCTGATCAACCTGAGAGATGCGCCATGCATGCGACTACTATCTGACAAGTGACTCACGGTGGTCTGCAGATGTATCGAGTCATTCCTGCTACCTTCCAAGACAGGTCAGGTACCAATCTGACAACTCCGGAGGGATGGAGGGCTTAGTGAGTCTGGAGAGCGGGATCGATCCGCTGTTTATTGTAGGACGCTGCTAACCACTGGCTTCACACGCCACTTTCTGCGCTACATGCTGCCATTCAACTTCACTTGAATACCTAAACCACTCACTCACCCGTGAGCACTTGAACGATAGCTAAGACCGATTGGGCATCGATGTCTGGTCATATTTCCTGTACCGCCACCGGTATCCGTATAGAGCACCTGAAATCCATCCATAGTGGAAAATAAGACGATAAAGCCACTGAAAAAGCTTGAAATATGTGTAGCACGAAGAAACTTAATAAATTATTGAAATAGTCCTAACTACCATGAACACTAAGATATTGACGGGTGATTACTAGTAGCAAAAGATCAATAGAAGTAGCTGAGAGACAGGCGAAACGAAGGACCCGCATGGTGTGGTGGTGAACGCGTTACTCCCCGGGAAGGACAATAGCGCGTTCGTTCCCCACCGTAGACATCTGCGGTCCGGAGTTTTACAAATACCTCAGCATCATTGACGTTATATTTCGCAATATATCCTGTCGTTAAAAAGAGTAGGCAGTAAATAATAAAGTAAATAAGTTGAAACTAAGATGTTCTTTTAGCAAATATCATAGAACCACACTATGTCAATATCAAATAAAAATGACGATAACGGCGACGGAAATATCCACGAAACTGTAGTTTTCCAAACAGCGAAAAGCTGAATGGGAGGTAGAAACTAATTACCGCGGTTTTCTTTCTATTTTGTCATGTCAATAAATTTTAAGTGACGAATGATGGGATAGGTCTAAAAACAAGCCCTAGTGATGGCGTGATAGTGGCAGACGAAAAGGTGCAGTTTGTGTGAAAATATAGCCTCTCCAGATCTCTTCTTATCAAGTAGAATTCGAATACATAAAAATATATATATATATATAAAAGAAAATTCATATAATCAAACAAAGGTACATAATGCACAATTTCTAGAATTGATCTGAAATACACAGACAGTCATTTGTTTAATCGAGCATCTCTGCAAAGCACACTGCTTCCGAATTTTAGTATCAGATTGGTCTAGCGAGAAATAAGCACTGATTTGTAAACTGGTAGGCCACATTGAGATATTACATACGCTAAATATGTCTGCAATAAAATTTACGATATTATGAATGGAGTCAAACGGATCGCATATCCCTCAGGGATAAATGCTACTAGATCAGTGCCGAACGTCTTATCCTTTCATGCTTCATCATGAAACAGTCAGTACAAAGCATTTGATGGGAACAATTTTGTAATACTACGCATAAATCAAAAGATATTAAAGGATAATTAGCCCGATAAAGTAACTGGTAGCCGGTAATCGCTCTGGAATCTGTTCACTAAAATACTGAATTACATGACGCTAACAAAATCCTCAAAAATACCGTTCTCTTAAATTTAGATCGCAACTACCACAATCCTCCAAAAGTGGTGAGATAAAAAGTAAGATGAACAAAAGGATAAATGCTACTAGATCACCAGAAGGAATAGGAAATCTGCGGATATTCAAGCGAAGAATATTTCAGAACATCTGGAAAATTTTGGATATATCTGGAAAGACGTGGGCGCTTTAGAAGAACCTTAAAGCTCACAAAATTCAAAATTTTGGAATCAGCAAGCATTAATCATTACAAGGATATCAATAAGATAAACATGAAAGCAGAAAAAAAGCTTGAAAATCTAGTATCACTGACATCATTAGTGATACTTCAATGTTACGGCATTAGTACTCATAGGATTAAATTTATAAAAAAAAGCCCTCAACGTTAATCAAACTTTGAAGGACGCGTCATGAAAATACCGTTCTCTTAAATTTAGATCGCAACTACCACAATCCTCCAAAAGTGGTGAGATAAAAAGTAAGATGAACAAAAGGATAAATGCTACTAGATCACCAGAAGGAATAGGAAATCTGCGGATATTCAAGCGAAGAATATTTCAGAACATCTGGAAAATTTTGGATATATCTGGAAAGACGTGGGCGCTTTAGAAGAACCTTAAAGCTCACAAAATTCAAAATTTTGGAATCAGCAAGCATTAATCATTACAAGGATATCAATAAGATAAACATGAAAGCAGAAAAAAAGCTTGAAAATCTAGTATCACTGACATCATTAGTGATACTTCAATGTTACAGCATTAGTACTCATAGGATTAAATTTATAAAAAAAAAGCCCTCAACGTTAATCAATCTTTGAGGGACGCGTCATTCATTCGACTTCCTTGACCATCGTTGGAGGTGACTGAAGGCATATCTGGCCTTAACAATGGCTCGCGGTTGCCTAGCGATGTATCAACACAGTGCTACTATACCATACAAGTGTGGTACCAATTTGCCGACCGTGTGGGGATGGGGAGGGAAGGTTTGGTGAGCCACGGGCGCGGGGATCGATCCCATGTGTATTGCAGAGCGCATCCCACCACTGTTCCACACGCGCCACTAGATATATTCATGACAGTTATGTTTTTCATAGTTAAAAAAATTGAGCATAACATCTTCTGTGTCGCCGATATAAGGATATGGTTTTTCAAAAAAAAAGAGAAAAACCAAATACAATATGGCTACCTTACAAGCGTAGCAAGCCACGTATGGTAGCCGAACGTTGGTGAGGGAGTCGAGCACCTGAAGCATTTACAATGGAAATTTGCACTAGCATTCATTAGATGAAGAATCAAAATTAACAAGTAGTAAAGAAAATGAACGTAGTAGGAAATGATCGCTTGCTCCCGTAAAGCAACTTATGACCTTTACAAAAATAGCGGACTGTGCATAACTAAGATTTCATTTTAACTCAAGAGTGACTTGGAGCTCTGTTAGCGGAAGAGAGGTTCTTACAGAAAGTAATAAACACCCGCTACTTCTTGTATTGTGTCTTAACAAATCACCTAAAAGCAGATAAATAGACATTATTGTTTCAGGATGACAATATTATACTTGAAAATTGAGAAATCTCTTACGATTATAGTAATTCTCAAGAGATGTCTACAGTAAAATACACTAAGTGACCACAGACATAGACTTTTAGTGAATATAGGTGATTTCTCTTTTACAACTATGCATGCCTTTGCGAGAGTGACTTGATCAATTCTGAAAACACTCTTCAAGTAGTGAGTATCACGGCAACCGCATACCGTATTTTATCAGCCTTCATTTTATTCGGTTTTGGACTTACTTCACATATGACTAATTATATATAAAGATCGCTAATCTGCAGAGCACCACAGGGTGTACCAAAAGACTGAGTAAACCTTTCATGGCGTAAAATTGAGAAAGATTAAAACCCTAGATCTCCTGCAAAGCCAACAGCTGCAAAGCGAAAGTTTTAATCTTTGTGACCAGGAAAAAAAACGTCTTCCATAGCCAACACTGAGTCAAAAACAGTTGAAACCATGAAAAGAGCATCGCAGCCAACCTGTCCGAAAAGATTCCATACTTCGCTGCGTCCACGTTTTCGGACCAGCTGAAATCGTCCGTTACCACTACGAATGTCGTCCTGAATCACCGACTTGGCCGGCATTTGCGCCAACAGCTCTGCGGACGCCTGAGGTATCTGAACCTGAATGTATATTAGTATTTGGGACTATACAAGAATGTCCAAAGATTTATTTCGAAAAAAAGGAAGAAAATATTCTTCAGAAAGCGTTGTGTGCAAAAGAAAGGTTGTCAGATGCTTCATTTGTGTTTCACAAAATGTTTCGAGAGAAATACTCGTAAAACTTCCCTAAATAGGCAAACATACTTCCTAAAGCTATATAGATAAGTTGATCACACTTTCATCACCAACATCAAACAAAACTCTTATACTTAAAGTAATTTTTTTGAAAATTCGAAAAGGCTAGTTTATAACCTTATTTCAATCGAATACTCAATGTTCACCGCACAGACATAGCCTTCAACATACTTGTTCCTGGGATAATCCAGAAGACAAAGGAAGTTCGAGGGATGAAGAGGTAAGCGGCTCCATTGACGGTGGAGTACAATCCACGTTCTGCAACAGTGTTTATCCATACAATACTATACATCAATCATTTAGTGAATGTCGCTAGGAAATGTAACGCTACGTTTGAATGGAACAATATTATGTCGTCGTCAACTAATCGTAGGAGTTGCTATCATTCTAGAAGAATCCTAGGTGCACAGTGGCAGATTTCTCACCAATCTTCTATAGTCGACAATTGCCAGTGAAGTCATCGAGGGGCTATCACTGCTTTCTCGTTATTCCAAGGAGTACGCTCGAAAGATTTTCGACACGTCAATAAGAACAGAAGGTGAGAAAATATGTCCGCAAGTTGAAAAGAATCCACCCGCCAATCCAACCTTAGCCATGGATGAGGAATGCAAAACAAAAAAAAAGAACTGGAAGAAGTGCTGGGATCGGCACATGTGAGCATGATCCGTCTTATTGTAAACTACAGAAATTATAAATGAATATTACGGTCTAATATAAACCTTAGCAGAAAGTTTTCATGGTTCTGAACAACCTTAATGGACACTACTTACATTCAGAAGCGGTTAAATGTAAAAACAATTTGTAGTACAATATTATACCATTTTGTACTTATTGCAATCTTGTCGTACACGTATAGAATTGGTTAGTAATTATTTTAAAATCATTTGTTCAAAAAAAAACTATGTGAGCCATTACGTGCATCTGCGGTTCTACAACTCATAGCTCACGTCTAAGCAATATCTCTACAAATTAAATAAAACTAACAGTTCCCAAGAATGACTTTCCATTAACCTTGGCATTGGATTATGAATTCGTCGTTTTCTCTCTTAGCAACTGCGAGTTTGTTAACCAATCCAACCTTAGCCATGGATGAGGAATGCAAAACAAAAAAAAAAAAGAACTGGAAGAAGTGCCGGGATCGGCACATGTGAGCATGATCCGTCTTATTGTAAACTACAGAAATTATAAATGAATATTACGGTCTAATATAAACCTTAGCAGAAAGTTTTCATGGTTCTGAACAACCTTAATGGACACTACTTACATTCAGAAGCGGTTAAATGTAAAAACAATTTGTAGTACAATATTATACCATTTTGTACTTATTGCAATCTTGTCGTACACGTATAGAATTGGTTAGTAATTATTTTAAAATCATTTGTTCAAAAAAAAACTATGTGAGCCATTACGTGCATCTGCGGTTCTACAACTCATAGCTCACGTCTAAGCAATATCTCTACAAATTAAATAAAACTAACAGTTCCCAAGAATGACTTTCCATTAACCTTGGCATTGGATTATGAATTCGTCGTTTTCTCTCTTAGCAACTGCGAGTTTGTTAAACAGCATACGTTTATTTCTATACAGTAACACACATACAGCACAACAGCAGCTGATGTTTCGGCAGAATCACCTTCTTCAGAGCCTGGAAATGTATACTGATATACAATTTACAAGCTAAAACGCTTCAATAACACTTACAAAAAGACGAGAAACTGTGCGGCAACTACATGATCAACCTTCTCGAAAACTCGCTGCTTTTTTCGAGATTTTCTTGTTATTGATTTTTTCTTTTCTTTTTCTCCGGAGAAGATTCTGATGTAAAAGTTGATATCATCGCACGGGACACTAAAACACCAACGCGCAAATTTCTCGAGGCTTGTTGGATAAATTCCAAAAATCCGAGAATGAATAGCAGGGAAGAATGCCCTGAGATAACGCGTGATCCAGCCCTGTATCTCAAAACTGATTTTTGATGTGGGGTGGTGCAGTAATCAAGCATATGCGACTTTTATCGGCTATTCTTCCTTGGTGGAAGGCAGATAAAAAACGGTGGATTTTTCGAGAAGCCGGTGATCGTGTAATTATTGTTCAGATTTTCATCTTTCTGTTTGCGTTGCTGAAGCATTTGACCTAGTAAATTACACATTAGTGTGCCCTTCCAGACTCTGAAGAACGCGATACTGCTGAAACGCTACCGTTGGCTGGCGATCGTGTAACTATTTTTCAGATTTTCATCTTTCTGTTCGCGTTGCTGAAGTGTTTGACCTAGTAAATTACATTTTAATGACCCATTCCAGGCTCTGAAGAAAGCAATACTGCCGAAATGTCAGCTCGTTATGTTGTATCGTTATGTTGTATGTGTCATTTTTGTAAAGAAAGTAAAGGAGTGCTGAATAACAACCTCGCGATTGCTGTAAAAAATGAACAACAGATTTAAATAAAACTAATTGTTTGATTTCAACCAGGTACATTTTGATACTATGGCTCGCAATAGATGTGGAGATGTATCGAATTAGAAAATGATGTTCTTCAAATGATTTGTAAATTCAAAATGAAACTCAATTTTACTAAACACTAATGGTCTCTATTTCGGTCCCGTACCAGACCATCCAGGTTTTCATCACTACGAGCTCGCCAAATTAGTGCCAGACTTCTCTGAGAAGACATCCCTCCTATCCTCAAAGGATGGCATGCAATTGTTTTTGATGAAGAATCGGGAATGTAGTAGAGCTATTTGGGATTCTGAGAAGAATTATACTCGACTAGCTGTAAACATCATTCATTAAGAAGACAAAATCTTCAAGTAGAGACCGAACTCAGATCCGAAAACCTTCCTGGGCTAACCATACTGAACAACGAACAAAATACGAAGTGCTGGTACCAGTTCGAAAAATCGGATCATATAAAATAGTCATGAAATGAACAAGACATTAGAAAATGATCATGCAACATTCCAAACTCGCGAATTTGAATTCGTACGAAAGAGTAGAGCAGTGATCGGATGCGCCCTGCAACACACATGGAATCGATCCCCGCGTTTTAGGCCCCTCAAGCCATCCAACCCTCCCGGGTCGGCAAATTGGTACCAGAGTTGCCTGGAAGGATAGTAGCAGCAGCTGGATATATCGGTAGGATATCGCGAGTCATTGTAAACACCAGATATGCATTAGATCTCCTTCAACGATGCTTAGTGAAGCCGAATACATGGCGAAGCCACAGGCATTGATCTACGCTTTATGAAAGAATACAGCAATGGAGTGCAGACAACTTGGTAAGTGAATGTATGCGGAGATTTTCTAAGGTCCTTCTTAGTAAATTTTGAAAATCAGAAAAAGACAAAACACAGCAATATGTGAAAATAGATGAGGTTCGTACTAACGTGCTTACATTATCGTTTTTTTTTCTTCGTTAAATCTATTTCGTTATAAATAATTCATATCCCCAGATTCATAGCCGAAATCGATTTGTGGAAAACTGAAGTAAACAAAAAATAAAAAGCATAAATAAATAATAATAAGTAATGAAATAACTACTAAATGAACGAACAATAATAAAGAAGTAAACAATGAAACACATATCGACTACTCATTCCGACGTTAACCGAAGTTGGGTTGCTTAAAAAAAACAAAGATTTTGATATAAAAGTCGCTATCCTCGCACGGGATACAAAAACACCAACACATCAACTCTTCGAGGCTTTTTGGATAAATGCCAAAAATCCTACAATAAATATCAGGGAGGAATGCCCCGAGATTACGCGAGATCTCGCCCCTTACCTTCGTATCGATCGTTGATTGGGGGTGCTGCAGTCGTCAGCCATATGCGACTCTGAGCGGCTGTTCTTCCTCGGTGGAAGACAGATGAAAAAAGCGGTGGGTTTTTTCGAGAAGCCGTAGATCTTGTAATTATCGCTCAGATTTTCATCTTTCTGTTTGTAGTGTTAAAGTATTTGACCTAATAAGTTGCGTATTAGTGTACCCTTCCAGGCTCTGAGGGAGGCGATTCTGTCGAAACGTCAGCTACGATTGTGTTGTATGTGTGTTACTGTATGGAAGTAAACGTATGCTGTTAAACAACCTCACGATTGCTAAGACAGAAAACGACAAAAACAAAGATTGCTGTAGCCGGTATTCTACCAATGACAAGATTGAAGAACTCAAGATTACACGCGATTTTAAGAGGGCGTAATTCTTCATTCTAGAGAAATTTCCAATAAATTTTCATATGTTGTATTTTCACAAAGTGGGACTATTCCCTATCACCTCTATCACATATAGTCCTGTTGATCATCGAGTGACTCGAGCGGGCGCCAGTAAACCCTGCATTTTTCCCAGTCGCGTGAAAGAGTAGCCCAGTGGGTTCTGCTCGCTCTAGGCAGTCGTGGAGCATCATATATTTTTTCCAAGCTCTTCGTGAAGAACTCTGACCTCGTGTCGGTGGTCTTCCCGCTGTGCGTTTGACTTCCCGAGGAATCCAGTCACTAACGGCTCTCGTTAATCGGTTATCATTCATACGCATTAAGTGTCCGGCCCACCTTATCTTCTTCGAATGTTCGGCGCACAGAATGGTATCTTTGATTTTTGATCGTTGACGCAGCTCGGAGATTCGGATCCCATCTACTACTAGTGTAAAACGGGATACTCCTTGCATAGTCGTTTTGACTGCACGTTCAATAACGCTGAGTGATCTTTCATCCTGCTTACGCAGCGACCAGATTTTTGACGCATACGTTAGAGCAGGAACTACCGTTGAGTCGAAAACATAGGCACGGAGTCCGGTGTTCCTTGTTCTGTTCACTACATCCTCGATGTTCTTGAAAGCTCCCAAGCCGCTCGTTTCTTCCTGTTCGGTTCTGAGGCTAAGTCGTTCATCATATTGATTCCCCGACCTAGGTAGACATAACTGGAGCATTCAGAGATACTTGTTCCGTTGAGCGTGAATGGGTCATACGAAACTAACCAGTTCTTCATGAACATCGTTTTTAGTGAGATTTAGTCGAAGACCAATTTTTCCATAAGCTTTATTAATGTCAGCCAGCATTAGTTCCACCTAGCTAGTGTTTGGTGTTATAAGGACGATGTCATCACCAGTGCGATGAAAGTGTAACTGCCCATCATCGATTTTCACTCTCATGTTGTCCTATTCCAATGTTCGCATGGCGTTCTGGAGGGTGGCGGTAAATAATTTTAGCAAAATGGTATTGCCTGTTTAATCCCACTTTCGACGTCAATGTTAATATCATTGTAGAATGGTGATAGCTTGGTTGTGAAATTTTTGTACAACTCACGAAGAATTTTTATGTACTGAGTAGGAACACCTTGACTACCAAGAGCTTCTATGACTGCTTGTATCACAATTGAATCAAAGGCCTTCTTTAAATCGATGAAAGTGAGACAGAGCGGAATTTTCAACTCTCGCGATACTTCAGTGAGCCTTATTATCGTGTGAATGTGGTCCATCGTACTAAATCCTTCTGAAACCCTGTTTGCTCACATGGGTGTACGTCGTCTAATGTAATATCAATCCTGTTTAGGATCAAGCGAGTGAAAAGTTTGTAGACTACAGAAAGTAAGCAGATTGGGCGATAGTTGCCAAAACCGTTGAGGTCACACTTCTTAAACAGTAGCACGGTATTGCTGGTCTTCCAATGAGTAGGGACCTTGCATTCAGGCAGGTGACGTAAGAAGAGCCGAGCCAGTGTGTTTGCGACGACTGGCGGAAGGTTCTTCAAGTGTTCTGCTCTTATCCTCTATGGACCTGGTGCTGTTCGATTATTTACCGAAGAAATGGCATGACGGGTTTCGGAAGAGAGTACAGGTGATAAAACATGTCTATCCTCCTTTATTTGATATACCGGAAGGTGGACGCGGCTATCAAAGAGGTCTGGGTAGTACTAAAGATAAAGGATAAAGCTCTCGGCGTTGATCAATTCCTGAGGGATGCGCCATGCATTGGACTTCATTAAGTATCATTGGAGGTGATTGGATGCATGTCTGTCCTTTGCAATGACTCGCGGTGGCCTGCCGTTGTATCGAGCCAGTGCTGCTATCCTTCCAGACGAGTCTGGTCCCAATTTGCCGACCCCAATTTGCCGGAGGGATGGAAGGTTTGGTGGGCCATGGGTGCAGGAATCGATTCCACGTGCGTGTCGCAGTGGCGCCTCCAACAACTGCGCCACACGCGTCCCTCTGAGTAGTATTGGTTAATGATTTTCTCCATTACCTTTCTGGACGCTGTAACAGTTCCTACTGAACGTTGTAGCGCAGTCATCTTGGTCATGTAAGTTACACAACTTCGGTGGGCTTTACGAAAGCTTCTCCAATCTTCTGCAGCTTCAACCATTACTGCTGCTCTTCTCATTTTAAAATCTTCTTTTATCGCGTGTCTGCACTGTTCTGTATGTCTGGGCGTTAGTCCGCAGTTACATGCTACTCGTGCGATTCCACGTTAGCGTATCAGCTCGAGTGTTTCTGGAAACATACGTCTCTTGGTAATTTTCGAACCCTCTGCTTTCATAGCGCTAACGTGAAGATGTTGAATGAGCCGATCGTATTCCTCGTCGATATTATCGAGGACGGCATCTTCACAACAGCCGACTAATTAATTGAATAGGTCCCAGTTTGTGGTGATTCTGGGACTTCGGTTTTTAAATTTAGCGGCTTTTTCTCCTTTCCGCTAGAAATAAAATCTTGCACGCAGGAGAAGGTGGGCTGATTTTGTGTAGAATTTTGGGACAACAGCGACATCGGCTAGGCAAAACCATCTATTTACTATGATTTCGTCTATTTCGTTATGGTATTCTCCATTGGGAGATTCCACGTCCATCGTTGACGGTGAGGTTTCTGGAATTGCGAGTTACCATGGATGGTTTTGGTCGCCATGATAAACTCAGAGAGCCGCTCACCCTGTTCGTTCCATTCTGATCCGTGGGTCACAATGTAATGTTCCTCAGATGATCTCCTTGGACCAATCTTGGCATAGAAATCTCTAGTGATGACCTTGAAGAATGTATGGTCTTCCCTGTAGAACTACTCCAAGTCCATGTAGAACGCTTCTTCTTCTTCGTCATAGTTTGATGTCGGCGCGGGTTGGACGAAAATTGTCAAAGCCAGTATTGATCCACATCCTTTAATCCTAAACGTCCGATTCGGGTCGTAGGTTGTTCGAATGAATCGATGTTCATGGACAAACTCGTGTTGACGAAAACGCCAACACCGCCTACTCGTCTACTGTCGCATATTCCAAGGACCAGTTCTTTTACGGTGTCATAGAGGGCCTTGAATGAGTGGCGTCTTCTCCTCTCGTCCAGGCCCATGTGTCGTACCTTATCCTTCTTGCTTGCATGAGCAAGTCCTCTATGGAGGACTGGGATCCAAGTGTACTTACATTGTAGACACAGATCGTCACCATAGTTCCTTGTAATCTAGGCAGCTTCCATTAGCCCTGAGATTTTGGCAGCCTATCCGTACTCCTCCTATCCAAGACTGCCGAATTAGAGGCTCTTTGGCGGTCAAGGAAATCAGGCCCGTTTTTCCGTACTGAGTTTCGAATGACCAATACCAGAATCCAGGACCGCCTTGGTATCAAGGTCGCACGGTGACAAATCTCTCTTTGATTCACAAGGGCTGCGGCTGCCTCTCGTAGTGACGACCTGTGGCAGACTTTGGCTGTCCTTGGGATTCTATTCCAGGGAACCACAATGGCCTAACAAGCAAATCTCTGAAAATTGGTGATTATGCTAAAGCCCGCACAATTATTGAGGGCGAACCGTTCAAGTAACAAGTATCAAGTAAATTTATCATTTTGATACACACGTATTGCTTGCTGTGTTCTGAATGTGGGGCTGGGTATACTCACAGGTGCCAGACTCTTCCACAGTTGTTGAATTGGAGCTTATTTGCTGGAGGCGACTCCTAAGCGCCTTCCATATACCTCACTGTCACTTGATTGCAGGCATTTGGCCGAATTGACTCGTAGAATACAAACCGCATAAGCGAGAACGCACCCACATAGGCATGCATGAATACGCCTAGCAAATACAGAAAGTATGTGCCAAATCGGCGCAGCAAAAACACGGAGTAGTCCATCCCCAGGACCCAACAGTGTCTCTGGGAAGCAAATGTCACCTTTGTTTTGCGATTAATCCCTACCCGCCATCTGTGGACGCGCCACATAGCCTCGCGACTAACCGGCTCGAGATCCCTCATATGAAGGAGATCCGTGGAATATTCCCTGTAGTTTATTTAATTAACAGGCAATTCATGTGAATACCGTCCCACTCCCTGACTAGCCATCATAAATGAAACAAACGTCAAATTCTGAATCTATGAAAGACCTCAACGTTCCAATTCAATTTCCAATGTTGTTTCATTTCAATAAGCAGACACAAGGTTGTTATTGTAGAATTTATTAGGATATAATAGCTGACATTTCGGCTTTTTCGCCCTCTTCAGAGCCTGGAAAGGTCAAATTGAGATGCGCTCTACTCAACCAAACACTTTCATAACCCTAGCAGATAAAACTTAGCAAACAAATCCTTACGCACGAATCGAAAACATCAGCGCGTAAAACTCTTGAAGCGTTTTGGATCAATTCCAAAAATTCAAAAATGAACCGCAAGGAGGAGTGTCTTGTCATCACGCGTGACCTGGCGCCATACCTCAGGTTAATCCAATAACCTGACACAGGCACAGTCCTCGCCCATGCAGTGCTCTGTGTGGCTGCTATCCACAAACTAACTTAGATACTTATAAGAAATAAACGGTAGGTGTTTAAATGAAGCTGTTTCTTATGTGAATACAAATTTGTTTGTTAAGTTTAATCTGCTAGGGTTATGAAAGTGTTTGGTTGAATAGATCGCATCTCAATTTGACCTTTCCAGGCTCTGTAGAAGGCGAAACCGCCGAAAAGTCAGCTAGTTTACTCTGATAAATTTTATAATAACAACCTCGTGTCTGCTTATTGAAATAAAATATCGAGTTATCAATCAATGCCGAGGTTAACAGAATGTCAGTCTTGCTCTACTACGTGAAGTTGCAATTTGTGATAAAATTGGAGCACTCTCTTAGCTCTATCGGAATTGAGTTGTTGTTTTCTCAACAAAGAGACAGAGCTCGATTATTATCATATTTATTTCACGATGTCTTATGATTCGGTGAATTTTACCGTTTTCAAGGCCTGGAAAAGGTCGTATCTATGCAATGTACCAACCAAACACTTTCAAATACAGGAATACGATGAACTCAGAAAATAAACCACAATCGCACAAAGAAGAGCTTCTTCTTAGCAACCTTTCTTTCTCGTAAGTTGTACATTTATCCATGCACACGGACTGCAAAGAGCTCACGTGGATGAGAAATGTGCCTCGCTCGTGTTAAATTATCAGTCTGAGATGTTGCAGAAGGTCATGTGTGAAAACAAAGCACTCATTGTTGCGGTTCATCACTGGACTTTTATATCGGAAGAAAAACTGGACATTCGAGGAAAAACGAGGTTAAACGGAAACTGCCTTTAAAACATTTACTTCGCTTATTTTTCATATGACCCCATCACATCATGATGTGCAGATCACAGAATTTCTTGCATATGATTCTACACCTTGCTTACACAATCCACGAAGTTCTTCGAAGACTTTGAACTTGGGTTCAATGGTTGCCTGACGATTCTCGCCTTTGTAGTGAATATCGTTTAATGCTAGTAGAGTAAATTTTCCCTTGAATACTGCTAATGAATAATCGTGCTATAGCGTCCCCATGTGCATTAGAGGCAGTGAGTTGGCCCCAGACAAATCTGGTACCAATTTCCCGACCACGGATGGTAGGGATGCATGGTGACCGCTCGGCGCGGGACCAAACCAACGGCAAATTTTCGAATTGTACAATGCAGAGCCCTTCAATGCACTCCGCTACACACTCCCACACTTCGTTATAAACCAGCTAATACAATACGGACTCAAAGATTGAGGGATTGCCATCAAAAAAAGGGCACCAAAGATCTACTTTCCACTAACTTCGGCATTAAATTATGAATTCGTCGTTTTCTGTCTCAGTTATCAATCGCGAAGTTGTTAAACAGTATACATTTGCCTCCACACACACACGTACAACACAGTCGTAACAGACCTTTCGGCAGAATCGCCTTCTTCAGAGCCTGGAAGGGTACACTGGAAGAGTACACTAATACGCAACTTACTAGGTCAAACGCTTCAACAGCACAAACAGAAAGATGAAAATCTGAGCGATAAGTACAAGATCTACGGGTCCTCAAAAAAAAACCTACCGCTTTTTTCACCTGTCCTCCACCGAGGAAGAACAGCCGCTCAAAGTCGCATATGGTTGACGACTGTAGCACACCCATCAACGATCGATACGAAAGTAAGAGGCGAGATCACGCGTGATCTCGGCGCATTCCTCCCTACCATTCACTGTAGGATTTTTAGCATTTATCCAAAAAGTTTCGAGGAGTTTGCGCATTGGTGTTTTAGTATCCCGTGCGAGAATGGCAACTTTTATATCAAAATCGTCTCCGCTATGCTTTTGTATCCTATGCGTCCCTAGCGGCGTGCCTTGTCTTGCTTTTCGTTTGCCATCTAGGTGTTCTTTCATGCAGATATATAATGGTCTGCCCGTTTTGCCAATATATTCGTCTCCTCAAATACCACACGAGATCAGGTATATCGTACCTGAACTCATGCAGTCACCGTCCCTGCCATAACGGCAGATTACGCAGTTTTGTGTTTCACATAGGCGATCATATAGGCGGTTACGAACTAACTGACGACGAAGAGTATTCGGTGGTATCTCAATTGTCGCTACCGATTCCTCCAGATCTGGCCTTATCAAGCATCGCTTCTTTGCTATACTTATTTCACCGCTAATGATGGGCAAGATAAACGGGACTTTGTTTTGGCTGAACCGTCACTTTCGGAGCGTAGTTCTCCCTCGAAACTTATCTCGTGGTGATATAATTTCGTAGCCATTAGAGATGGCTATTTACCGAGTCAAGTCGCGCGATTGCTCCTTTAGTTCCCAACTTGTGCACACTACGGTGGGTGTCTGAAGCATGTTTCTTACAAGCGCTCTCTTTGTGTGTTAAGGATGGGAAGAAGGGAATGAACCAGGATGTTTTTGTCACTTGGTTTTTAGTGCCACTTTGTCATGTTACCTCTACTTGATAAGTTAATTTGAAAGATGAAATAAGTGCAATGATGTAGGAATGCTTAAGAAGGCCTAGATCTAGAGGAATCGGCAGCGATAATTGAAATACCACCGAATAATCTTCGTCGTTAGTTAGTTCGTAACCGCCTATTTGACGGTCTATGTGAAACAAAATTTCGTAATCTGCCCTTATGAAAGAGACGGTGACTGCATGAGTTCAAGTACGATATACCTGATCTCTTGTGGTACTTGCGGAGACGAATATAATGGCAAAACGGGCAGACCTTTATGTATCCGCATAAGAGAACACCTAGATGGCAAACGAAAAGCAAGACAAGGCACGCCACTAGGCACGCATGGGATACAAAAGCATAGCGGAGACGATCTTGATATAATAGTCGCTATCCTCGCACGAGATTCTAAAACACCAACAAGCAAACTCCTCGAGGTTTTTCTTTGATAAAGGCCAAAAATCCTAGAGTGAATAGCAGGGAGGAATGCCCCGAGATCACGCGTGATCTCGTCTCTCACCTTCGTATCGATCGGAGATGGGAGGTGCTGTAGTCGTCAACCATATGCGACTGTGAGCGGCTGTTCTTTCTTAGTGGAAGACGAAAAAAGCGGTGGGCTTTTGCGAAGCTGTTGACCATGTGCCTACCATTTAGATTCTTATCTTTCTGTTTGTAGTGTTAAAGTATTTGACCTAATAACTTGCGTATCAGTGTACCCTTCCAGGCTCTGAAGAAGGCGATTCTGCCGAAACGTCAGCCACGACTGTGTTGTTTTCGAGAAGCTGTTGATCATGTAATTGCCATGAAGTTTTTCGTCTTACTGTAAGTGTTATTGAAGTGTTTGGCCTAATAAATTGTATATCAGCATACCCTTCCAGGCTCTGAAGAAGGCGATACTGCCGAAACGTCAGCTACTGCTGTGTTGTATTGTATTGTGTGTTTTTCTATGGAAGTAAATGTATGCTGTATAACAACCTCGCGATTGCTGAACAAGAAAACTACGCATTCATAAACGTGTGCTGTTTAATAACCTCGCGATTGCTGAGAGAGAAAACGACGAATTCGTAATCAAAAAAGAGTTATCAATTCAAATTCAAAAAAACGATTTTTGATCAACCTTGGTATCAATAATTGATTTGTATCTTATGAATATCTCTCATCGGTTTACCGCCTCATCGCCTCTGGAAGCCGTTCCTGGGTGTCGGGTTGCTTGCACAGAGGATATTCATTCCATAGCGTTTCCATTAAGAAGCTTAGATAAGACTAAACCATTACTGCGTTCTACCACCGTCCTACTATCAAACTAATCGCGTGGTGGCAAATCTCGCTCTGCTCCACCAGAGCGGCGACTACCTGTGGTGGTGACAACCTGGGGGCAGACATTGGCTTAGCTGGCCTCAGGACTCCAGGGTACCACAGTGGCTACATTAGAAAAACTTCGAAAAATTGGAGATTATGCTGGAGCCCGCACAACCAGTGAAGACGGGCCTTCCAAGTAAGTAATCTTATGAACGGTCTTTGTTGAGCCTACGCATGGTCCCTACGAGTTGTTTTTGTTATTCAATGGGCATCAAACATCAAACATTCCAACGACTTCGTCTTTTTTTGAAACACATTGCAAGTTGTGAGACCATATTTATATTTATCAGTGGAAAATCACTCAAAAAACATAGACCTCAGACCCAGTGAACACTAGACACAATTCATTGTGTCTTTGAAGGATACAAAGGCGCCGAATAGAAACTTTTGCAATGACCTAGAGTCAGCTTGTCCATGAAAAAAACATACATTTATTTCATAAGCTTGTCCATCATGCTTTGGCGTCCTATGTGTGCTTAGCGAAGTGCTTTGTTTGGCTTTAAGTTTTATATCTACGTACTCCTTTACACCGACAAGGGACGATCTAGCCGTTTCGACAATGTAACGGAACCATTATAAAAGGCATACTATTACGTAGTAATTGGTTTATTCAATTATGAACTACTTTTCGTTTTCATAAATCGCGAACTTCTATTCCTTGGGGAGTTCTGCCAGAGTTGCAAATAGATGTTGTTTAATAACATGTATATGATGCAATAAAACAATTTATCATTCTATTCGGCTAAGAAAAAAAACCAAAACCGTTGAGCGCATTTATATAACGTTTCAGTAAAAAATCTTTGTTTGTCACTACATACAATAACGGTTCACCATCCCATAACGGTTAGGAGATTCACTTCTTGAGGTGTGCATAATTAGGCTGTTGATTTTCCAGCAAGGTCAGTCAAGCTAAAAATTAGTCAACCATCTGGAAACTCAAATAACAGTTGACTTTTGACACGACAAAATACGATGGACTGCTAGGTTCCTTGTTTGACAAAGAATATGAAAGGACCTCACAACAAAAGTGTAAGGCACCTGGCGAACCTCGTGCTAACGAAGACCGCTGAATAGTCCTGACGGAATTCAAACAAACGAATGTAGATTTTAGCGGTTTTCTGCATGAAATTTAGAAGAGATGGGTAAATTGTAACTGTTACTACTCGTACTTGAATAATTGGAGATGGTTTCACATCGTCCATTGTGCTACTACTCGGCGTCATCATCGTTGACGCGATTGCCGTCAATTGACCGAGGATTGCCGGAGCCAAACCCATCGTGATGTAATCATTCGCTTTCGGCGATTCACCTATAAACGTGAAACATTCTTATAGTACAAAGGAATTGGCATTCTTTCATTGCAGAAAAGATTACAGCGTATTTAAACTGTATAGCTACTCGCCGTGTGAATACAGAAGGAAAAACATACACATGTGAAACTTTAATACCTACGAACGACTACTGTATCATTTCTACGATAAATTCAAAAGGGTCCGAAATAACACAACAGAATCTAAGCCACAATCATCGACCGATATCGCTTAACCCTGGTGAATGGAACGAAATCGAATACTGGTGAATAACCTTTTTGTGAAATTCTCATTCTGCGAATGCGACTAAGCGCTTAGATACTATAAGTTGTGCAGAAAAGCTTAAATGTTTTCCAGTAGAGCAAATTATGGTCAGTGCGTTAAAAGCGAGTAAATAATACACTTCGTCTAAGGCACTTTATGGACTATGAGGAAAAACGCGAAGAAAAAACCAAATGAAAATGACATTAACAGTGATTAAAAGCTTTTCGATCGAAGCATACGAATAGTTTTCAATGTTCTGTTAAAGCTAAGCTGTCTGGACCAAGTACATTTTGGAAACCAAGAGAAAATTGGTATTTACATCGCAGTGGCTTACGCTCTACAGATACGTAGATTAAACACAAAAATAAGCGCACAAAAAGTTACTTCTCACGTCGATTCAAAAAAGCTAGGGTCATGAACTATTTCATAGCTGAGTAGAAACTATTTTTCAAGACTATCTTCTCCATCTAACGTTTCACCAGGGAACTCCATAGGCATCAGTGTACATAGAAAAATTTTCATTGAATAAAAACAATGAGGTTAGCGCTTGCTGTCAAGCTCATTCAGGACGATGTTAGTACTCACAAGAGAGTTTCCGATAGTCCGGTGACGGGACGGTAAGCAAACGATTATCAGTCGTATGCGGCGGTGGTGGTTCCATAGTGAGAGGCGACGCAGGTGAGTGAACAAGCAATCGTGGCACGTCCACCGGCGAAAATGCCGACATTCGTGAATCGAACGATGTTGGTCGTAGTGCTGAAAAAGCGAACGGGCGAAACACTTCGGTTAATATGTGGTTAATACTGGCGACTTAAACTCATCCACACGGTGCTGTCGCGAGTGACAACAATCTTCCATGTAAACGAGTAAAGCTAAAAGATGCTGTTAGAATCATACTGTCGCACGACCACCGACTATCATAAACTTAAGCGAGCTTTTGTGAGCTTCATATGGAAATAAAACACCAGTACTGAAGCCAAACACGACCGTGGTGGGTTGTAGCATTTTGCAACATCGATGTATTTGACTAAACGTACGATTTATAAAGCAAAAAGGAAGAAGCGACAGGGACAAACAGGTAGAGAGAAAGACAGACAGAGAGATGCAGAGGAAGGGGGAAAGACAGAGGCAATAAGAAGGGATGGAAGAGAAAACAAAGGAATACACATGCTGTCTAAGCTAAGGACATTGAGTGTAGAAATTACTGTCATGGATAGCGGCTCAAGTCACTTACAAGGCGATGCTTTAACAGTGGACGCTTGACAGGTGTCAAACGAAGACGTTCGTCTTCCCATTTCAAGTAGCGATGGCTCATCATCTTGTACCGCAGCAGACTTCTAAATAACGAAAATCAAAAAGCAGCCGAAATAGTGTTAAGAGAAAAGACTGTTCGTTTCGTTTACAGTTCTACATAACGGAGTTTTACAGTGGAAGTGTTTAAAACAGAGTAGATCTCTAAAAAAGAAGTTATACCAAAGTCACTCTTTTAAGTTGGCGACATCGATTAAGATAAGGGAGCTCTGTAGATTTGAACAACAATAGAAGGCGATTCGGAAATCTTTAACGTGAAAGTCCCATAACATTGCTACATAACAAAAATGGTTTAAGATGAAGGAACTGTACAAATATGGCTTACACTACCTGTCAGAGCCAGACGACGTACTGAGTTAGTATTTTCATCCACCTAAAGAAGTCTGGTATCGATACGCCGACACCGGAGGAATGAAGCGCTTGGTTAGCCATGGACAATGAATCGGAGAAACGACCCTTTATATACTCCAAAGAACTTTTAACCACTGCGCTACAAAATTCCGCGTGGCTGTATGTTGTGATTGGCAATTGCTTATTTATTCAACACGACATCACATACTGTGCAGATCCAAAAAATATTTCACTCATTCCATTTTCCCGCATTATTCGCCCATAAAATTCTTCGGATTTCTGTGTGGGTGCAGCTGCCACATCAGGATTTTGCCTTCCTCATGAATGACGTCTAAAGATGATCCAGCAGATTCTACCTGGCACCTCGGAATAGTAGCATTAGGACGTTCCCAGATAATCGTCACAAACAGTTAGCAGTCTTTACAGATCAGAGTCAGCGAGCTGACTTCAGAGAACATCGGCACCAACTTCCCAACACTGATGGGATTGGGTCTTGGTTGACCTACTCGGAGAGATTTTCAGAAAAGGATAAAGGATAAAGCACTGATCAATCCTAAGCAATGAGCTATGCATTCGACTTTATCAGGCAACATAAGCGGCGAAAGTGCAAATCTGGCCTATATAATCAATTGCTGGGTTCTCAAGCTTAAGATGTTTTTTTAGAAAGCTGCCTTAGCATCTTAGACACTAAATAACCTGTCCAACCAAAAATCGGATTTTATAATTTTTCTCATTCATATACGGTTAGAAAACCGAGCTTAAACCAAAAATGTGCAAAAGTTATGCGTTTGATTTAACTACATTACCTAACATATCCCTAAAAACAATCACATATGAAATTCTGTGATGAAACAAAAAAATTAGTTCTCTGGAAAACGACAGATATTTTAAGACTTAATGAAAACTTATGTAATAAATTCTACACTAGCCTTCTGAAAAATAAATATGAGAAATCCCACGAAAATACTAGAGTTAGTCAACACATGGCTTCCTCTTACTCTACTATCACACTGTCCCACCGACTACCGTACCTTTAATGAGCGGTTCCGCGGCCGTGAAGCACCACGCGCCGAGTCTTCTGGAGCTGACAGCTTGGCTAGAATATAAAGTATAGTCAACTTGAATAGACGTTTAAGGAGCGAAATAGAGGTAACTGCGCTATACCGTCAAGTATACATAAAAATTATCTTCAAATTAATTGAAAAGAAGACGATGTGAAGAGAACAGAAGCGAATTGTAATGATAACTGGCAGGATCGCTTAGATTAATAACGTTAAATTATGAGACAAAACACAACAAAAAGTAAAAAGCAAAATGAAACTCATTCTACATCCAGATGGGAAGCATAGAGTAACGTTCTCTAAAGTTGTTGAATTTTAAAGCATGCATAAAAGAACTACTATGCCATTAAACATACGTAAAAATCATCTCTTTAGTATTGTATTCGATGATGACTACAACGGTCTCATGTTGTAGCTCGTTTAGACAACATATTTTCTTCAGATATTTTCTTCTTCCTTCGATTTTTACTTTACCACATTATCAAGAAAACTAGAAAATTCCGAAATTTTACTTCAATTTTTTGAAGTTGAGAAAAATTAAACTAACGCTTGAAAAATCCCAATGATGACAAGCTATGCTTCTGACAACACAGTACGCTGTTCTCGAGGCACTAAGAACGATGAAACTTTCACAGTGTTGAAACTGTTCTCGTCCAACGTTCAAATAATTTCGGAATAATAATGTTAAGCAAAAAAAGGAAAAAAAAACAGATCATACATTCTTCGTATTCTTGTTGAGCAAACGCGAGGTGTTATTTTTATTCTTTATTCACGAATGAGTTGACGTTTCGGCGGAATTCGCCTTCCTCAGAGCCTAGAACGGTCAGGTTGACAGCAATCTATTAAGCCAAACACCTCCATAACCAAACAGAGAAAATGCTGAATAAGATTTCAATCAAATTGAACATAGCTTACTACACTCACCGCTTTCTATGAGGTTTCCACTGAGTACATCGCGTGGAGACCGTTTATGTCCCGTCTTGTACTTGCTTATAAAAACTCATAAGTTAGTACCCAGCGATGATCTTGCGTCTACGGATCCATCATTGTTTAAAGTCAGACCCATCATTAGCTGTGCAGACGGGCCAACAGATAGCGGATAGGATAACATGGTTTTTAACCATAATATTTACCCATTTGTTGAAACACATTCCAGCCCATCTCACGAATACCCAGATGTTTCTGGATCGTCTATATACTTCGCAGCCCAATAGGGCGTACGCGAATGGAGTCTTTCGACGTTACCGCCATTTATACAAACGTGTCGAATGACTCTGCTATGCAAGTCATATCCGATCTCCTTATACAACACGAAGAAGAAATAAACATGTATGGTTTCAAGATAGAACAGTTGATGGGACTTTTAAAAAAATGCTTAAGCTGCTAGAGCAGTTAAGAGCACTCTTAAAAAGTGCTTGAGCTGCTCAATCTTCAGATGGTCCGGAAAGTACTACGTCCAAATAACAGGATTGGCAATGAGACGCGACTGGCACAAGTCTTGACATCGCGTTTATGTCTAAGGTGAGAGCACCAATGACCGATCTCAAGCTGTAGATATATAGATGACTGTTTGGTACTTCTTGTCCTTCCCGCTGGAAACTCATGCGGAGATCGACCATATTCTGACAAACAGAAGATGGTGCCTACTTGACATACCGGTAGCCCCGCCATTCTGTAGTGGCTCCGATCACTACCTTCTTCGCGCGAAGAATCGATTCAGTCGCAAGCTGGAAAAGAACTCTCTTCATCGACCACGAGGAAAAAGTCTAGCTGTAGATGACGAGAACATTCTGAACAAATTACTATCCAAATGTGACTGGCAGATTAAAGAAGACCCGACGAAAACTACCATCTGCTTGTCGAAGGGCTGAAAAGCTGTGACGAATTTGCCTCAGCTCCTGAAACAAGAAGATCGGATCGCATTTCCGTCACTATCAAGGAGTTGCTCGAAAAGAGAATGAAACTGAACTGAAAAAAAAACAAGCTTGATCTCACTGCAACACGTTTAATGTGACTAACAATAAATGCCAACTGCAAAAGAGCTTTGCAAAAAGATCTATAACAGTACAAGCAGAAGAAACTGCTAGAAGCAGCAAAGAAATGAAGCAGTCTGAAAAAATGCCGTCGAGACTTGTGTGATTATAATGTTCCGCTGTCAACCCTGATGAACGAAGATGGGATCGTCAAAACTTCCCGCCATGACATGGAATTAATAGCGGAAACGTTTTACACCAATCGTTTCCGTTCCACAATCCTCGCCCTGGGCCCTAATATCCCCTCTGGAAAAACACCACTTAGAATTCTTCCGTCGGAGGTTCGAGTTGTGATAGCAAGCATAAAAAAAGGCACAGCTTCAGGATCAGACATTGTCACCGTCGATTTCCTTACAGCTGGAGGCTACAGTTTACATCCACCTCTCGCAGATCATATGGCAGCCTACCTTCAAAAAGAAACAATCCCTGACCAGTGGAGCACGTCGCGCACGGTCATCCTGTCTAAGAAAGGAGACCGAAGAAATCATCCTAACTATCGTCCCATATGCTTGTTAAGTGTACTCTACAACCACTTCACGAAGATTATCCTCTCGTGCGTTTGAAAGACATTGGATGTGGCGCAACAAGTCCAGCAAGCAGAATTTCGAAAAGAATTTTGCTGCATGGGCCACATCCAAACCTTGCCCAGGGTCATCGAAGTCTACCGAAAATACCACTTGCCTCTAATTTTAACCTTTGTCGACTATGAAAAAGCGTTTGACAGTGTCGAAACGAATGCAATCCTATCAGCGCTGGTCGACCAACGAGTGGACCCGTCCTATAAAAGAACTCTGTCCGACTGTTATCGGAACTGTACTACGAAAATACAGCGTTTCCACCGACCTCTTACCATACCCATAGGAAAGGGGTTCGACATGTAGAATTCCTATCAAACCTTCATTTTGCTGACGACATTGTCATCTTCTCAAGAAGTACTAGCAAAGCAAAGATGATGACCAACGAGCTCAACGAATCGAGGAAAATGTCGGACTTCGCATGAATTGAAAGAAGACCCAGTTCATGAAAAGCCCATGGTGCGAAGGCGAAAAAATTGAATTGGATGGCTCTCTCATTGCAGAGACCACCTCGTGAATTTACCTCGGGCTATCAATGAACGTGGAAAACAGCATGAAGGAGAAACTAAATAGAAGAAGAAGAGCAGCTTGAGCTGCATTCGGGCCTCTCAAAGAAGCCACCAACCAACTGAAGAACTCGAAAGTCCGCGCTCATCTCTTCGATTCTAAAGCCGAAAATCTGCTGCTGAATCGTCAGATGGTCCGGGCGGTATACTCACAAATGAGAAGGCTGGCAATGGAACAACGACAAGCACTTGTATTCACCATTGTATTCATGTCTAAGGTGGAGGCACCAGTAACCGATCTCTGGTCGTTACTTTACTGTAGGTATATAGATGACTGCTTGGTCATCTGTTCAACACAGGAGGAAATTGGCAAATGTTTCAAGTTGTTGAACGAATAGTCAGAGTATACCAAGTTCACCTGAGAGAAACGAAAAGAAAAGTAGTTTCCATTTTGGAACGTGCAAATTAACCTATCAGAAAACGAATACGTTACGAAATGGTATAAAAATGAAAAAAAAAGCCAAGAAGTAAGAGCATCTCAGCTCATTACCTCTCCTCTCACTCTCCCACACGATAAGGGAGCTTGTGAGAAACATGTTTCGAACAGCACCAGAGTGTGCAACAGAAAAGATCAGAGAAAGGAGTCCCGGAACTTAGCGCGGCAAATAGCCATTTTTAATGGCTGCGAAACTCTAGCTTGGCATAGGTGTAGAGGAAACCGCAGGCCACCTAACGACAACTATAACGATAATAAGGTCCCCTTTATCTTGGCCTTCATTTCATGTAAAGTAAGTGCAGCTATAGAACACTATTTAAGAAGAGCCGGTCTACAAAATTCGGTAACGATAATTGAAATGCCACCGAGCAATCTAAGACGCCAACTAGTTCGAACCCGTCTATGCGACCGTCTATATGCAACGCAAAATTGCACGATTTGCTCCAGTGGTAGAGACGATGACTGCATGAGTTCGGGTACAGTCTATCTGATCTCTTGGAAAGCGTGCGAGACGAATACGTTGGCGAAACGGAGTAGACCACTCTGCGTCCGTATAAAAGAGCACCTAGTCGGCAAACGTAAACCAAATACTCCACTACGCACGCATAGGATGTAGAGACATAGCGGAGAAGATTTTAAAGTAGGGGTTACGATCCTAGCACAGGAATCGAGAACACAAGCGCGCAAAACTCTCGAGGCATTCTGGATTAATTCCAAGAATCCGAAAATGAACCGCATGGAGGGATGCCGCATTATCACGCGTGATATTGTGCAGTACATAAGCCTGTTATTCTGATGAGATGGGCACATTACGATTCCATGTGAACTTTCTGCGGATGGCCTCAACGCGAAATACTCAGTGGAAACCTCATAGAAAGCGGTGAGTGTGCAAATCTGTGTTCTGTGTAATTGAAATTCTAATTTAGTGTTTTCTAAGTTTGGTTGTGGAGGTGCTTGTCAACACGACCTTTCCAGGCTCCGAGGAAGGCGAAGTCCGCCAAACGTCAGCTTATTCGTGAATAGAGAATAAAAATAACACCTCGCGTTTGCTCAACAAGAATACGAAGAATTACATGATCAATGCCGAAGTTAATAGAAGTTGGTCATGAGATCATGTATTGCTCACAATAGTACCCAGAATCGACTTTTATTAACCTCGGTATTGAATCATAAATTCGTCGTTTTCTCTATCAGCAATTACGATGTTGTTAAACAGCATATACTTACTTCCACACACTAACACACATACAACATAGTCATAGCTGACGCTTCGGCAGTTTCGCTTTCTTAAGAGCCTGGAAGGTTACAATAATGTGTAGTTAACTAGGTCAAACTCTTCAACAGCACAAACAGAAAGATGAAAATCTGAGTGATAATTACAAGATCTACGGCTTCTCGAAAAAGCCCACCGCTTTTTTCACCAGTCTTCCACCGAGGAAGAACAGCAGCTCAGAATCGTACATGGTTGACGACTGCAGCACCTCTAATAGCAACCACTCCCAGAATAGTTTCTATTTCTTTCTATACCTATTTCTATCCTTTTACTATTGTATGTTCTATAGTAGAGATCATATCCACTCTTTCTCATGTTGCCTAGCAAATGTCGTAGTATGTAAATATTTTGATCCCATCCTAAGGAACTTCGAGCCAAATACCGCCTTCTCTAGAACGCTAGAATGTTTTCGGTAAAAAAGCTGAACCTGTGCCAATTACACCATTCTTCAAAAGCATGCAAATAGCGTCGTGAATTGCTATTCGAGTTCGCACTTGTCAGGGTTCGTCCGCTTTTAGATCCGCACCGTATTGATCTCGTGTGTCACCGATGTAGATTATCGTAGTTGTTAAGTCATGCTATACGTAGTCATTATTGTACAATAACTTTATCATATCATTATTAAATGACAGCTGCGAATAGTACATCAATCTAGCATCACTGTGACTACGCCACGCTTCCCATCAGCCCACTGTATCATCATTATTATCCTGATCCTCGTCCTCGTTTCAATGTTCACTGTTTATCAATTGGTCTGGGGTGCGTTGTCAGAAGCGGTGGCTATCCTCAAATGCGTTCTGTCTGCAACGCCATCGGTGGCATGTACCATTCCTCCCACATGGTACTCCATGCGTACAAGGCCGCTACCTGGCCAACTTATGCTGTGTATTTGTTAAGCCGCTATAGGCTTATCATTTCTCAGTTTTTTTATCTCTCTCGCCCACGATGTCTTAGAGAATGGTTGCACCCATCGATGCTCAAACTTCACGTTGCAGACATATCGTTATCCAAGGCCAGCCCCTTGACCGTGTTCCTCAGATGTCATCTCGTTCGTAGTCACTTCCACCATCTAAGCTTAGATAACTTGCTATCCTCATCGATCAATGTCAAAGTACAATTGACGGCTGTATATAAGACCTCTAGCTTAGCCCAATGCACGGCTCGTCTGCATCTCACTCTTCTTTTTTTTCTAGCCATCGGCTTCTTGGCCACTGTACGCGCCAGTGCGGGCGCCATCAATCGCATCCCCCTACTCGTCATTGTTGTCAAGTTGCTGTTTCCATAGTACTAATGCTGTAATAATATTATTTACAATACTCTTATGTCTTCGTCAGCCTCACCTCAGTAGTACGTACAGCACCTCATAGCCTTGAACTTGCCTTGTTTGTGTGCCAGCAGTCCTCTGTCGATATTAGTGTTGTATTGACGTTGCATTTACGCGTGTGAACGGTGTGGTTACCCAAGTTTGAGGCATTGCCCTGTGACAACTAGGAAAAGTCCCGCGTGGCGTCTCACGACGGCAAGCATTCTGCTTAAAGCTAACGGCTATTCGGTGCCGACAACTGAATCAAAGGCCTATTTCCAACTTGCAACTCATTTCATCGTTCAAATTGATTTATCAAATAGCGGTAACATGGCAAAGTGGTGCCGAAAACCCAGTAACAAAAACATTCTGGGCTATTCACTTTCTTCCCATCCTTCACACACAAAGAGGGCACTTGTGAGAAACATGCTTCAAACAGCCACCTATGTGTGCACAGGTAGGTAACTAAAGGAAAAAACACGCGTCTTGACTCGGCAAATAGCCATCACCAATGGCTACGAAATTGTAACCCCACGAAATAAGTTTTGAAACAGAGCGGTGCTCCAAGACAAATGGTTCGGCCGAAACAACGTCCCGTTCATCTTGCCTTTCAATAGCGGTGAAATAAATGTAGCGATGAAGCGATGCTTCAAAAGGGCAGATCTAGACGAATCGGTAGCGATAATTGAAATACCACCGAATACTCTTCGACGTCAGTTAGTTTGTAACGGCCTAAATGACCGTCTATGTGAAACACAAAATTGCGTAATCGGCCCTTATGGCAGAGAGTTCAGGTACGACAGAGCGGTGCTCCAAGACAAATGGTTCGGCCGAAACAACGTCCCGTTCATCTTGCCTTTCAATAGCGGTGAAATAAATGTAGCGATGAAGCGATGCTTCAAAAGGGCAGATCTAGACGAATCGGTAGCGATAATTGAAATACCACCGAATACTCTTCGACGTCAGTTAGTTTGTAACGGCCTAAATGACCGTCTATGTGAAACACAAAATTGCGTAATCTGCCCTTATGGCAGAGAGTTCAGGTACAATATACCTGATCTCTTGTGGTACCTGCAGGGGCGAATATATTGGTGAAATGGGCAGACCTTTATGCATCCGCATTAAAGAACACCTAGATAATATCTAGGCAAGATAAACGGGACGTTGTTTCGGCAAACAAAAAGCGAAACAAGGCACGCCACTAGGAACGCATAGGATATTGTTTGTGTGCCAGCAGTCCTCTGTCGATATTAGTGTTGTATTGACGTTGCATTTACGCGTGTGAACGGTGTGGTTACCCAAGTTTGAGGCATTGCCCTGTGACAACTAGGAAAAGTCCCGCGTGGCGTCTCACGACGGCAAGCATTCTGCTTAAAGCTAACGGCTATTCGGTGCCGACAACTGAATCAAAGGCCTATTTCCAACTTGCAACTCATTTCATCGTTCAAATTGATTTATCAAATAGCGGTAACATGGCAAAGTGGTGCCGAAAACCCAGTAACAAAAACATTCTGGGCTATTCACTTTCTTCCCATCCTTCACACACAAAGAGGGCACTTGTGAGAAACATGCTTCAAACAGCCACCTATGTGTGCACAGGTAGGTAACTAAAGGAAAAAACACGCGTCTTGACTCGGCAAATAGCCATCACCAGTGGCTACGAAATTGTAACCCCACGAAATAAGTTTTGAAACAGAGCGGTGCTCCAAGACAAATGGTTCGGCCGAAACAACGTCCCGTTCATCTTGCCTTTCAATAGCGGTGAAATAAATGTAGCGATGAAGCGATGCTTCAAAAGGGCAGATCTAGACGAATCGGTAGCGATAATTGAAATACCACCGAATACTCTTCGACGTCAGTTAGTTTGTAACGGCCTAAATGACCGTCTATGTGAAACACAAAATTGCGTAATCTGCCCTTATGGCAGAGAGTTCAGGTACAATATACCTGATCTCTTGTGGTACCTGCAGGGGCGAATATATTGGTGAAATGGGCAGACCTTTATGCATCCGCATTAAAGAACACCTAGATAATATCTAGGCAAGATAAACGGGACGTTGTTTCGGCAAACAAAAAGCGAAACAAGGCACGCCACTAGGAACGCATAGGATACAAAAGCATAGCAGAGACGATTTTGATATAAAAGTCGCTATCTTCGCACGGGACACTAAAACACCAACGCCAAACTCCTCGAGGCTTTTTGGAGAAATGCCAAAAATCCTACATTGAATAGCAGACAATATTCAAAAATCCCTCCAATAACAATAATGAATGGTCATAGTCCGAACATCTGTGTCGAATACAAAAAGGATTTCGATAAATATGAGATACACAGTAATGTCTGTTTATGTTTCGGCAAACAAAAAGCGAAACAAGGCACGCCACTAGGAACGCATAGGATACAAAAGCATAGCAGAGACGATTTTGATATAAAAGTCGCTATCTTCGCACGGGACACTAAAACACCAACGCCAAACTCCTCGAGGCTTTTTGGAGAAATGCCAAAAATCCTACATTGAATAGCAGACAATATTCAAAAATCCCTCCAATAACAATAATGAATGGTCATAGTCCGAACATCTGTGTCGAATACAAAAAGGATTTCGATAAATATGAGATACACTGTAATGTCTGTTCAAAAATCTAAACGATTCCTTAAAGAGGTTCCGCATCACATTGCCATCAACTCTGTCTACCTTGCCAGCCATTTTTTTCTAAGGTATTTCCAAATATCTTTTCAAGATTTGAGAAGTTTGTCGAACTCCCTATTAACTAAACCAATTTATTTCCACAAACTGTACTTCATGATCTGATACGAGGTTATTAACCCATGATTTTGATTTCCGATAGTAACATTTTAACGACCTCGCCTTCTTCAGAAATTGAGCATATTGTTTACACTTAACGTTAAACACCCAATGTACAAAATTTAGTCTATTAAAAAGTACTAGCCGCTTCCTTTGCAAAGAGTGAGACCGTCTCCACGCCTTCCGCACAGGACGATAGATAAAATGAAACCATCTCACTCTTCTTTTTTTTCTAGCCATCGGCTTCTTGGCCACTGTACGCGCCAGTGCGGGCGCCATCAATCGCATCCCCCTACTCGTCATTGTTGTCAAGTTGCTGTTTCCATAGTACTAATGCTGTAATAATATTATTTACAATACTCTTATGTCTTCGTCAGCCTCACCTCAGTAGTACGTACAGCACCTCATAGCCTTGAACTTGCCTTGTTTGTGTGCCAGCAGTCCTCTGTCGATATTAGTGTTGTATTGACGTTGCATTTACGCGTGTGAACGGTGTGGTTACCCAAGTTTGAGGCATTGCCCTGTGACAACTAGGAAAAGTCCCGCGTGGCGTCTCACGACGGCAAGCATTCTGCTTAAAGCTAACGGCTATTCGGTGCCGACAACTGAATCAAAGGCCTATTTCCAACTTGCAACTCATTTCATCGTTCAAATTGATTTATCAAATAGCGGTAACATGGCAAAGTGGTGCCGAAAACCCAGTAACAAAAACATTCTGGGCTATTCACTTTCTTCCCATCCTTCACACACAAAGAGGGCACTTGTGAGAAACATGCTTCAAACAGCCACCTATGTGTGCACAGGTAGGTAACTAAAGGAAAAAACACGCGTCTTGACTCGGCAAATAGCCATCACCAGTGGCTACGAAATTGTAACCCCACGAAATAAGTTTTGAAACAGAGCGGTGCTCCAAGACAAATGGTTCGGCCGAAACAACGTCCCGTTCATCTTGCCTTTCAATAGCGGTGAAATAAATGTAGCGATGAAGCGATGCTTCAAAAGGGCAGATCTAGACGAATCGGTAGCGATAATTGAAATACCACCGAATACTCTTCGACGTCAGTTAGTTTGTAACGGCCTAAATGACCGTCTATGTGAAACACAAAATTGCGTAATCTGCCCTTATGGCAGAGAGTTCAGGTACAATATACCTGATCTCTTGTGGTACCTGCAGGGGCGAATATATTGGTGAAATGGGCAGACCTTTATGCATCCGCATTAAAGAACACCTAGATAATATCTAGGCAAGATAAACGGGACGTTGTTTCGGCAAACAAAAAGCGAAACAAGGCACGCCACTAGGAACGCATAGGATACAAAAGCATAGCAGAGACGATTTTGATATAAAAGTCGCTATCTTCGCACGGGACACTAAAACACCAACGCCAAACTCCTCGAGGCTTTTTGGAGAAATGCCAAAAATCCTACATTGAATAGCAGACAATATTCAAAAATCCCTCCAATAACAATAATGAATGGTCATAGTCCGAACATCTGTGTCGAATACAAAAAGGATTTCGATAAATATGAGATACACTGTAATGTCTGTTCAAAAATCTAAACGATTCCTTAAAGAGGTTCCGCATCACATTGCCATCAACTCTGTCTACCTTGCCAGCCATTTTTTTCTAAGGTATTTCCAAATATCTTTTCAAGATTTGAGAAGTTTGTCGAACTCCCTATTAACTAAACCAATTTATTTCCACAAACTGTACTTCATGATCTGATACGAGGTTATTAACCCATGATTTTGATTTCCGATAGTAACATTTTAACGACCTCGCCTTCTTCAGAAATTGAGCATATTGTTTACACTTAACGTTAAACACCCAATGTACAAAATTTAGTCTATTAAAAAGTACTAGCCGCTTCCTTTGCAAAGAGTGAGACCGTCTCCACGCCTTCCGCACAGGACGATAGATAAAATGAAACCCAACTAACTACTTCAAATTTAAAAAAAAACCTACTTTAAGATACTGCGCTAAGGTGAAAATAAGAGATTCGTACTTTCGATTAATTTTTGACTATTGGATTTTATCAAGAATTACCTCACGGGTTTGGGCCGCTAACATATTGATTTCATGTGGTTGTACATTGCAGTTCTACAACTGAGATTACCCATCAACATTAAGCGGTCGAATTATTAGGGTTAATAACCGAGAACGAGTAATCAATGATAAACCGAAATAAAAACAGGGAAGCTGAGAAATGAAAATGGACCGGAGCCCCATGCGGGCCTCAAACCTACGATTACCCTTTCCGGTGACTGATGTGCTTTCCAGTCCACCAACCGAAACCCTTGCTTTGCAGTCCTCTAAGCCAGTTTTTTATTCTTGCGATGTTATTAGCAATGATGCTAACATCACCTAACCCTAACGGTGGCATCAGCAATCAACCGACAACGGAAATGATCTGGGAAGCACAAATCGGCATTTAACGCAGTTAGGAGCTGAACTAGAAATCGCAACCTTTTAATTTTCATTTACTTCTTACCATTTTTCTACTCCACAACATGACAAATCCAGGGTTCAAGGACCATATGAAACTCCGAGTGTGCTCATATCTTAGCATTACACATGATGCCTTGCCATGGAAAAATAGTGGGCAATAAAGAAAAGCTAAAACGACAACGACAACAACGAGGACGACAAAGACAATGACAACGACTTTTACCAACCTCGTATCAGTTAACGATTCGTCGAACAACATATTTTTCTTGTAGGCTCTTCGTGAAGAACTATGACCATCGTGCCGGCGGTCTTCCTGCACTACGTTTGACATCTCAAGAAATAGAGTCGCTAACAGCTCTTGTCCATCTTCGGCATCTTTGGTTTTTGACCGTTGATACAGGTAGGAGCTCCGTATCCTTGTCCTTACTTGTGTGAAACACGATACTCCTGGCATAGTCCTTTCGACTGCGCGTTCATAACGATGAGTGATTTTTTATCCCGCTTACGCAGCGACTAGGTTTCTAACGCATACGTTAGGGCCGGAAGTATCGTTGAGTCGAAAAGGTGGGTACGGAGTAGGTGTTCTTTGCTCTCTTCATTACATCCTTGATCCTTAAAGGCTCCCTAAGCCGTCCGTTTCCTTCTGCTCAGCTCTGGAGCTAAGTCGTTCAACACATTGATTTTCCGACTTAGATAGACACAACTGGAACATTCGGAAATATTCGTTCCGTTGAGCTTGAATGGGGCAAACGAAACCAATCCGTTCTTCATGAACATCGTTTTCCTGAGATTTAGTCGAAGACCAATCTTTCCATACGCTTTATCAAACTCGGCAAGCATACGTTCCGATTGGCTAATGTTTGGTGTTACAAGGACAATATCATCAGCAACGCGATGATGTCACTGTCGACCATCGATTGTCGACTCCCATATTATCCCACTCCAATGTTCGCATGACGTTCTGAAAGGTGGCAATAAATAATCTTTTTGTGTTAGTATTGCATTTCCTAATCTATGTTGCAATGTCGGTATTAATGTCGTTAAAGCATATTGATATTTCGGTTCTAAAATTTTTACACAGTTCGTGAAGAATCTTTATGTGCTGGGTAGGGCTCCCTGACTGCCCAGGCCGTTCCGTTGAGCTTGAATGGGGCAAACGAAACCAATCCGTTCTTCATGAACATCGTTTTCCTGAGATTTAGTCGAAGACCAATCTTTCCATACGCTTTATCAAACTCGGCAAGCATACGTTCCGATTGGCTAATGTTTGGTGTTACAAGGACAATATCATCAGCAACGCGATGATGTCACTGTCGACCATCGATTGTCGACTCCCATATTATCCCACTCCAATGTTCGCATGACGTTCTGAAAGGTGGCAATAAATAATCTTTTTGTGTTAGTATTGCATTTCCTAATCTATGTTGCAATGTCGGTATTAATATCGTTAAAGCATATTGATATTTCGGTTCTGAAATTTTTACACAGTTCGTGAAGAATCTCTATGTGCTGGGTAGGGCTCCCTGACTGCCCAGGGCTTCCGTGACTGCTCCTATCTCAACTGAGTCAAAACCTTTCTTTAAATCGAAGCACAGAAATACTTCAGCTAGTCTTGTTATGGAGCTGAATCCTTTTCGAAACCCTGCCTAATCGCACGGCTGTTAATACTCCAGTGTTCTTTCAATGGTGTATACGATGACTTGCGTGGAGTGATAAAGACGACAGAAAGCAAGCAGATTGAACGATAGTTGCCAATGCATTTGAAGTCACCCTTTTTGAACAACAATATGGCCTTGCTGTTCTTCACCTGAGTTGGAACCTTACTTTCTGATAAGTAGTGTGTGAAGAGTCAAGCAAGTGTTTTTATGAGGACTGGTGGAAGGTTCTTCAGATGTTCACGTCTTATCATGTCCGGACCATTTGTTGCTCAATCACCTTCATTGTCGAAATAGCACGTCGGATTTCGTAACAACACAGAACCAACCACTGGGCACCATTTCAATGCTCCTTCATTTCATTTACGAACACGGGGACGTGGCTGTTAGAAGGATCTAACTACTTGTCGTAGACGATTTCCACCACTGCCTTTCTGGAAGCTGTAACTGTTTTGTGCCCGCGCTGGAGTGCAATGACCTTTATCGTGTAACTGGCTAAATCTTGATGTTCTTTGTGGATGTTCTTCTCAGCCATTGAATCTCTGGTTATTACTGCTGCTCTTCCCTCCTTAAAGTCTTTTTTATTGCATCCCTACAATGTTTTGCAAGTTCTGAACTAGCTGAAGTGTTATTCGAGATAGAAGACTCTAGGAAACTTTCGTGCTCTCAGCTTTCATAGCGCTAACGTGAATATGTTGAATGAGCAGATCGTATTCCTCGTCGATGTTATCAAGAACGGCACCTTCTCAACAGCCGGCTAACGAGCTGAACAAATCCCAGTTTATAGTGGTTTTGGGACTTCGTTTTTTTCTCCCTTCCGCGGGAAATAAAATGTTGAATAAAGGAGGCGATGGTCTGATCCAGTGTAAAATTTCGCAACGACAACGATAATGCTCAAGCAAAACCTTCGAATTACTACGATGTGGTCTATTTCGTTATGGTAATCTCTCTTGAAAGACTACCTTTTTGAGAGTTTTTAGAATTGTGAATTAACCTCAATCGACTTGGTCGTCATGATAAACTCATATACTTGCTTATCTCGCTCGTACCATTCTAATCCATGAGTCCCCAGTGTGATGTTCTTCAGCCATCCTTTTAACTTCAATCCTAGCGTCAAAATCTCAAGTGATGACCTCAAACAATGTGTGGTCTTCTCTTTAGAGCTTCTTAAAGCCCGTAAAGAACGCGTCGACTTCATCCTCCTCATAGCTTAGGGTCGGCATGACGACGAGTCGACAAAGATTGTCAAACCCGGTATTGGTCACATCTCTTCAATAATAACGGCCGATTAGGATTGTTAGTTGTTCAAACGGATCGATGTTCATGCCCAAACCAATGTTGACGAAAACACCGACGTGGCCGCCGACTTTCCGTTATTGTATGTTCCCAGGAAGAATTATTTTATTCTCCGGCATCATAGACGGCGTTGAATGGGCGACGTCTTCCCGTCTCGGTTCCTTTGATGACAACTGACCTTGTTCCTTTAGCCTGCACCATCATACCATGAGTGTAGAACTGAGACGCAAATGAATGTGCACTACAGTTACAGGACGTCACTTCAGTCATATTCCATCCAGATTTATGCGAATCAGAATAGCCCTGGGATTTTGGCAGCTCCTCTGTAGGAGTCCTAAACAATTCTACAGTATAGAGGGCTATTTAGAGCTCAGTAGAATGAGCCCCACTTATTCAATTCTGTTTCTAAATTGATAGACACGTATAGCTTTAAGGGCTGGATACCCACGGCTAGCTTTCCTGTCTTTCCCAGAGTAGACGAGGAGCTTACTTCTTGGAAGTGACTGCAAAGGAGCACATGTGTACTTCCCAGTAAGTTGATTGGAAGCTTCTGCCGAATTGACGCGTAGAATACAATCCGAAGATAATGATTGTATTCCATGACTATGTGGTTTACTACCTAATTTAAAATTCAAGTCATAAACCAGTGAAATTGCTTGATTTTACAAAGTGCTTGATTCAGTGAATGCAAATGAGTCTAGGCATTCTTTAGATTTGCGATCATTGATATGACCATTTAAGAAGAACATAGGAAGCTCATAAGAAGACCTAGGCAAAACCTATCATCGGCTCATAACGAAAGAAGTTATATTTGTTCTAAAATAATAAAAGCAGAAAACAACACCATTCACATCATACAGCATCATTTAGATTGTATAGGATCCCAAATAATTATCGCTGTTTCTTCTGGCAGCTACCATTTAGTCAACTGCTGAAAGCGCCAAAAAAAACCTATTGTGCGAGCAGAACACCTCACATCGATGGTTTCAAATGTGTGAAGAGAAAAACTTCAACGATATCAATAGAGGGAGGGAACTAGACTAGTCGGTACCGAATATATAGAAATGGAATAAAAATGAATAACGTTATTTACAAAAATCTCGGAAAAATGTATTGGCCTAAGAAAACAGGAAAATATTAAAAAAAAAGAAATGTGAAATATTTCTCTTCTGACAGATAAGAAATGTAACGTGATCCATCAACTTCATAGAAGTTCAAGCAATAAATGAATAAGGAAGAGTATTTTCCCAGGATTTTAAGAAATGGAGCCCCTGGCCACCGATTATTAACAATTAGATTAATTCATTGTTTTATAAGAGCAGAAAAATCAACCAACAACTAAAACTAATACGAACGGATCGAAAACTGAGGATAATCTGAAACACCTAAGCATTACTCCGCTAGATGCAAACTAATCTAATACCGATTACTGCAGCATGGATTGCCTTCATGAAAACGAATTAACAGTGGGATGAGGTTATAGTCCTGGTGCAAGATCAAGCGCTGAGAAACGTAAACGATCGTGTGGACCTATTAAATAAGAAGAATAATAAAAACGGGTATTTCAAATACGGAAAAGAGAGGCCAAACTGTTGAGAAGAAAAAAAATCTTATTTCAAGGCACAGCTCAGATTTCAAAGAAGGTAAAATCTTTCTCGGCACTGTGACAAACGTTTCAAAACCTAAGCCACATTTAGAAAATATTTCTCGTTAAATATTCTCTAACTTTCATTTTCACATTTCTTGTAGCAATCATGTATTTGTGTTTTGTTGTTCCTATCATATATCACTTTTCTCCTACACTTCCCAAACCACCATCCAACTAAGCCAATTTGTCGCATAGATATATTAAGTCATGGAGGTAATGGCACAATACATTATATCAAAAAACGGCACGTATATTCAACTCAAATCTCATCAGTGGTTAGGTTGTTAGTCTCAAAGAACTGAAGTGCTAATCTTCTATACATCGTAAATACACGCAAAACAAACCAAAAGTCGGCTAGGCCCTAGTCCAGAACAGAAAAAAACAACCTGCAGAAACTTTTTCATTTGTTTTAATCATGATAATGAAGAAGAAGAAATTGAGAAACGGACGGTACAAAAAGCGATTTAAAGACGTGGTAGCATCACAGAAACAAAAACGACTGCAAAATGGCCAGAACTAAAGTCCACACGTAAAGAATGCCTACATAGTACTAGATGTGAACCTATCACAAGGAAAACACTAGGGTGGATCTATTCCGAAAAAATCATATCTTCAACGCTGGAAGAACAGAGAATGTGACCGTTGCTGATTATGGTGAGGCGTTTTAAGGATTATGAGTCAACTTCATGGTTAAGTGATATTCCAGAACGGCAGGACGATCATACCATAACAAACTGCTGTGATAGCAAGGCTGAACACAGTTGTCCAACAATGGCATTCACCTGCATCACCTGTAGTCCTGCAGGTGATCGAGTGACTCGAGCGGACGCCAGTAAATTCTCCATTTTCCCTGTCGCGCACAAGAGTAGCCCAGTGCGTTCTGCTCGCTTTAGGGACTCGTCGAGCATCATATTTTTCTTCTAGGCTTTTCGTGAAGAACTCTGACCATCGGGTCGGTGGTCTTCCTCCAGTACGTTTGACCTCACGAGGAACTCAGTCACTAACAGCTTTTGTCCATCGGTTATCATTCATACGCATTACGCGTCCGGCCCACCTTATCTTATTCGAGTGTTTGGCGTACAGAACGGCACATTTGACTCGGAGCTTCAGATCCCATCCTTTACTCGTGTGAAACGGGATACTCCTAGCATCGTCCTTTGAGACTGCCCGATCGATGAGGATGAGTGATCTTTTATCCTGCTTAGGTAGCGACAAGGTTTCTGACGCATACGTTAGGGCAGGAAAAGCCGTTGAGTCGAAAAGGCGGGCACGGAGTCGGGCGTTCTTTGTTTTCCTCACTAAATCTTCGACGCTCTTGAAAGTTTCCCAAGCCGCTCGTTTCCTTTGGTTCGGCTCTGGAGCTAAGCCGTTCAACATATCGATTTCCTGACCGTGACCAAGTTAGACATAACTGGAACATTCGGAGATATTTGTTCCGTTGAGCGTGAATGCAGCAAACGAAACCAATGCGTTCTACATGAACACCGTTTTCTTCAGATCTAATCGAAGACCAATCTTTTCACACACTTTATCAAATTCATTTCACTCCCATATTATCCCATTCCAATGTTCGCATGACGTTCTGGAGGGCGGATGTAAATAATTTTGGCGAGATTGTATCACCCTGCCTAACTCCTCTCTTGACGTCAACGTTAATATCGTTGTAGAATGCTGAAATTTTGGTGGTGAAATTTTTGTACAACTCACGAGGAATCTTTATGTACTGAGTAAGGACTCCTTTACTACCAAGGGCTTCCATGACTGCTTCTATCTCTATTGAATCAAAGACCTTCTGTAAATCGATGAAATGAGACAGAGCGGTCTTTTGTACTCTCCCGGTACATCAATGCGCCTTGTTATCATGTGAATGTCATCCATCGTACTAAATCCTTTTCGAAATCCTGCGTGCTCAAATGGCTGTCCTTCGTCCAGTTAATCCTGTTTAGCATGACTCGAGTGAAAAATTTGTAGACGACTGACAGCAAGCAGATTGGGCGATGGTTGCCTATATCGTGTAGGTCGCCCTTTATGAACAACAACACGGTCCTGCTGGTCTTCTACTGAGTAGGGACCTTGCATTCAGACAGGTAACGTGTGAAGAGCCGAGCCAGTGTGTTTACGAGGACTGCCGGAAGGTTCTTCAGATGTTCTTGTCTCATCCTGACCGGACCTGGTGCTGTTCGATTTTTCACCGAAGAAATGGCTTGTCGGATTACGGGAGGGTGAACCGGTGGAACAACATATCCACCCACTTTTACTTCATATGACGGGGGGTAAACGTGGCTATGGAAAAGATCTGAGCTTCTGTAAATCGATGAAATGAGACAGAGCGGTCTTTTGTACTCTCCAGGTACTTCGATGCGCCTTGTTATCATGTGAATGTCATCCATCGTACTAAATCGTTTTCGAAATCCTGCTTGCTCAAATGGCTGTCCTTCGTCCAGTTA